>CM067349.1:70258706-70321206 GCA_034190875.2 Urechis unicinctus
TTTCTGTCGATACATACCCCGATTGTTGTTTAAGGATGACGACAAAATGGCGAATTTGTTGTGCTTGGAAAACGTAAGATGGTACGGGTGGTCAAAAATTGACCCGTTGTTCTAATGTAACTTATAATGTGACTAATCACCTGTTCATCATGTTTATTGTTACAGGAAAGGGAAGCAGGCCATGACACAACAGCTAGGGATAACGAAGGATTTCCGTCTAATTAGCGAGCGGTTGACAAAAGACTTCCTTAACTACTCAAGCCCCGCTTCTCTACACCAAGGTCATTCGCACCTCATGCTTGATCATTCCCGGGCTGAATCACCCTTACAAGCAGAATTCCCCGAGGCATTCATTCGACATCACTCATTTAGGCCAATGGTCTGCCTAACAGGTTAACCAAGTGTGATCACAAAGCGAAATTCGCATCGGCTGAACGAGATTCATGTCAGAGCCCAGCATTAAGGGTTTATATGAGAGTCTTTTCTGTGTCTCCCAATACCACCAGTGATGACGGAAGGGTCGTGTTCTTGATGATATACGACGTTAGATAAATGAACAATCTTTTGCTCTGTTAGATTGCATTTATTCTTAGGTCGAAACTAGTCGATAGAACAAAGTAACATATGTAATTCACATTGCTATTGCAGCACAATTCGGTCAATGCGACATCTATTATTACCAAAGAACATTACTACGCGAACTGTTAAAACAAATCACCTGGTTAAATTATTTACTTTATGAATAAAATGAATTGGTAATGTTTTAGCTTTAAGCTATGGGGATATACAAGCTCCAATCAACAGAAAGTGTCAAGCGTAGCCATAGCAACGACTATACGAACAGCGCTGCATCGGCAAAAACAAAATGAAACAAAAGAAAAATAGCACCGAATCAAACCGTGACCCTTTAAGACCATATTGTGCCACTTCCCGGCCTTGATGCGAAATCAAAAGTTCATGCCTTGACGTAAAATATATAGATAGAGATATAGATATATATATATATATAGATATAGAGATATAGAGATATAGAGAGAGAGATATAGATAGATAGAGAGAGAGGAGAGATAGAGATCTATAGAGGGAGATCTCTAGAGAGAGAGAGATCTATAGATATAGAGATAGATAGAGAGAGAGAGAGAGAGAGAGAGAGAGATATCTCTCTAGAGAAGAGCAGAGAGAGACATAGACATTAGAGGGAGAGAACAGGAGAGATTCGAGACAAAGACCTAGGATATATTATAGATATAGATATATATATGATCTCTCTATATATCTATCTACTAATATATCATAAGAAACTACATTAATTTTTATATATCTAATAAATATATGTATACATATATATATATGTATACATATATATATATATATATATCTTTATATATATATACGTTTACCTATATATTTATATAGTACATATACATGTATATATATATATTTATTATCTAGTAAATATCTATATATATGTATATATATGTGTATATATATGCATATATATATATATAATAATATATATATATATATAGATATATATACAAATGTGTATATATATATATATAAATATAGTAGATAGAGATAGAGGGAGATAGAGAGATCTATATATATATAGAGAGATATAGAGATATATAGATATAGAGATATATATATATCTCTCTCTATCTCTAGATCTCTATCTTTCTATAGAGATATCTCTCGATCTATATATCTCTCTCTATAGATCTCTCTATATATATATCATCTCTATAGATATATATATACATATATAGGCTGAGTAGCCGCTGAAGCTGATGCAACGATGACTTATTTATTTATTTATTTATAATATATATAAGACATATATATATATATATATATATATAGTCTATAAATATACATATCATATATATATATATATATATATATAGTTATATATATATATATATATATATATATACATGTTTATATATATATCTCTGTATATATATACGTTTATATATATCTAGTAATATAGATATATATATATATCCCCATCTTGTAAGTATATATATATATATATATATATACATATATATATACATATATATATATTTATACATTTATATATATATATATATATATATATATATATATACATATATATATATATATATATATATATATACATATATATATACACTGCAGTATTATTTTACCGCATATTTGCTCTCTCGCGGGCAGATACACTTCAGCTTTGAAAAGAGTGGTATCACGTTGGTTTAACAAATGAAACTAAAACCAGTGTTTGGCTAAGAATGTTTGATTTACTAGTCAAACCATTTAGCAACAGCGCAATCGGTGATATAAGATTGCTGATGATGTATCGTTGAACACAAACCAAATATTTGATTTAGGCAGTCATTCGAGACATATTCTATGATCCATCCTTGTCATAGGTACGTCTATTGCGTGTCACTCATCAGCGCGTAGGCAGCCTAATGCTTGATATATGGGCTATTTGTTTTATCTAATAAGCGCTAACTAGGTAATATTGTTGCCCTATTATGGGTCACACATCAATGTTGCCGGGCCAAATTGTCTTTGGATACAATGCTAATGACGTATCAACTGTAGGTTGAGGCATAATGCTTGCAAATGTATCGCGTTGTTATGAGACATCGACATACAACCTTTTTCGAAATACATTTGTCCCTCCGCGACAACTATCGTGTCAGCTCCTCGAGTAGACGGATTTTGTCAGACTGAAAGCCGTCAGCTACAGAAGTATGCCCCCGGCTGATGGATTATAGGGACGTGGCGACTGATACTCTATGTATGCAGCGGATGAGAACAGGCTACTTACTGTGGCACGTTAGCTTCTCGATATACGAATAATATATATATATATATATATATATATATATATATATATATATATATATATATATATATATATATATATATATATCATATATATGTATATATTTATATCTATATGTATATATATATATATATAATATATTTATCGATATATATCTATATATCTATATATAACTCTATAAACATATCTATATATATGATATAACTCTACTATATGTCTGATACTTTACATGTAGGAGACCACATATTATAATGGCATATAAGAAATCAATGGGCATATCCGTTAAGTTACTCTCATTGTGTAGCGAAAAGCACCACTCGTATAGATTAGCAGTGCTGCCTTTCTGACTTTGCTCAGAGTTCCTAATCAGCTACCCTTTCTTTCCTTTGAAGGCAAACATCATGAATTGTTGAACATAGAGAACTCGAAGCTCTATCTTGCTTAACAACTCATTGTCTACATATATTAGTTTCCTTTCAGACATCCACCTAACCCATCAGTGGGTTGCTATTGCTCGACCCGTCCACTTCTAATATGATGATTAACCATCAAAAGCTTCATTAGCGTTTGGTACTTGGTAACGTAATTCGTCACTCAAACATACCACCAACCTGAATCGAGTACGATTGTCAAAATAGTTATCACCGAGAACTGCTGCCTCAATGTCAGTAGAGAATACAGGACGGTGTCGTTGTTTTCGAGTTGATATTGTTCAGCATTAATATTATACATGGTTGTTTATTTGGCCCTCAATAATAGTTGCTAAAAAGCGACAATTTAGCACAGTTTATTCATATGCACAGTCAGGTTGTTTATTGAGTTTAAAGTAGCAGCATGGACTCGTGTGGGCAATAGTAACGGTCGAAAGACCTTCCTGATTGATAAACTTAACGATATTGTATTGTTATTATTCTGCGTGTTGTAGCCACCTTCTTCACGTGATGTACTCTTTTCATTAATGAGAGCCGAAGCCGCCCTTTGTGAGCATCAGATGAGCCTACAGGCAAGTCAATGAGGCACATCCTGCAGATGCTGCATTTAATCAGCAGAGTTATAAGAGCAGTAGCCCTCGTTAATTGCTCTGCCCTCAAGTAAATGATGCTTCATTAGTAAAATTAATAGGGTAGTATCTTCAAAAGTCTTTTTAATGATGTACTTATAGCGGGTTAACATTAGTAATCCTATCTGTGCATGACTAATTTATCAATAACAAAGGTTTCACGTCATACAAGTTATCAGTCATGTGTTTGGACATCATGCATGTAGTGGACAGGTGCGCAGTAGTTAAGTCTGTTGCGATCAAATGTGATGGTGATATTTGATCTTAATAAATATATCATATTTTCCATATTTTAATAGTAATAGAAACAGCTAAAATAGTCTGTTGGAATTGGGAATTGATAAGGCTGGGCTATAATATATTGACCATATATGAATCAATGAACATAACATTATACATTCTTAATTACATATCTCATTTTGGCTATTAATAAATTCAAATCTTAGCTTTCAAAGAAATTTTCAAGAGGGGGCTCTAAGATGTCTCGTCTGGATGATAGTAACTATCCATAAATCAGTCCGTGTGTATTGCTGGATGATTTATCAACAGCATGATATGTTGCAAACTCGTAATTAGTACCAACAAATTAACGCAACGTTTAGTGTCATGCCTACAAACTGAACTACTCCACTGAATTAAATCCTTTAGTGCAAACAATATTTATAGAACTTGTGATTCGAGGGAGTTTGTTTACAGAAATCTCGCTTAATATTACGTTCTTGCGATTGATTGTATCGCAAACATCCAAAAACGTTTGTTTGACATGGGCTATCCACTGACAGGGGCAAATAAAATAGGAATGAAATCCGGCATATGGGGACGAAGAGAGGAGTAACCTAACCTAGGAGTTCTAATACAATTTGGTAAAGACAACAAGTTTATCCTGCTACAATATGCTGCAATCCCTTCACTGGCCCCTACAACGAGAGACATATAATATGCAGTGGCTCTCTTGTCTGTACCATGATGATAACCGATTCATCTAATCACAAAAAATTGTCATTCAGGTTAAATATAACCATGAAATAGATCACATAAGAACTCCCCGGTCAAGAATCATTCCTTTGACAATATTAATGGGCGAGTGATCGATTAAAGTGGCGATGTATCACAATGGCCTTCATTGTCTTGCATTCAACGTTAAACAGGTCACGAAAACGCTTGGAACGATAGACTGATATACTGGATTGCCGTGTTGTTGCCATTAGCGCCTTTGTTTCACAAACAACGATGCATTTACCACAGTTATTGTGATATTGGGGCTCTTTGACAAATATATAGCTTCTATCACTCTCCACGACTATGGAACGGGAAACAGTTCAGTCTGTAAAATTGCGAAAGATCGGAAGAAAGAATAATAAGAACTTTAAATCGAACTTTCCGGTCATCACCAACCCAGGTCAGTATCATCTGTTTGAAATTTTTTACATCCATCACCAGCAAAAAAAAGGCACATACGTTAAGTAAGTTCCAAATGTCATATCTTGTTGATTTTATATAGATTTTGAGTTCGGTTTCTCAAGCATGTTGTATTAGCCAAACGATCAGAATAGAAGTTGTACACCAAATGAGAATTCAGCAAGTTTCAAGGGCGCACAAACACCCATTTTGCTGCACTAGGCGCCAGTTAACATCATTTCCGGCATCAACGCGGCGTCGGGGAATGGGCGATAAAGCAATAATGAAATGTGAAAGACAGTGATGCGGGGTCGGTCAAATGGTGCGGGATCAGAGGAAATAGACCGGGTGGTGGTATCTAGATCCCCAAAAATAGATTAGGGGGATCCCCTAATATACTATATCAAGACATCCTTTGTTCGGCGGCGGTGTGTTTTAACAAATACGTACATAACTAGACCCTTACTAAACACTCATGTCGAGGCAGGAGCAAGTGTTGGTTAGGTAACAGCAGAACCAGTCCACTCCACAATCACTTATTTTGAGTCAACAATGAATTAATGTTGAAAATACACACCCTGATGATACCGCGTTCTCATTTATTGCCATGCTCACTTGAAGGTAGATAGAGAAGCGTGGCTAAAGTGGAGACGCTGAGGCTTCAATAGTGGTCAAAAGCTCGCATGCACAGCGTACAAGTGATGGCCAGCAAGGCGGTTACAGTGGGAAAAGTAACTAAGTGCGTACAGTAACTAAATCGGACCCACATCATCATTCACCTAATAAACGCCCGTTTATATTGTCTGCCAAACTTGTTATCAAATACCAATTCAACCAAATATAAAACAAACTCATGTTACGAGCACAATGTTGTTTGGCAAAAAACCGCACTTTGATGACGCGCGCTAAATAAATATTCGATAGCCATCGACCATTGTATGATGCTGTGTCGTTTCCTAGTTCCCAAACCAGCAAACGCGTTGCACGTATGAATCGTGCTTGAGTGGGCGCCAAACGCATGATGTCAGCCAGTTAATCTAACTAGTTGGAATAACTAGTGACGTTACACCAGCAGCGCTATAATGATGTTCATCTCGTTATGTGAGATCCTGTGAACTCATTAGTCTCTTTATTCAACATAGATATGTCTTGAGGGTTTGACTGACATATTTGATCGAACTGGATGGCTGCAATGCTATCATTTTAAGCGCCAAGTTAATGGGAAATGATGCGAAATTTCAAAATACATATTACAGATTATCAATAAAACATTTGCACGCGCTTTGTTCAACATCTCCAAACTGATTTTGGGAACGATGCGCAATGCACCTTAAGTCATAAACTATTATTGGCAGCATAGAACATTGAAAAGACAACCAACCCAATAATATACTTCATATTCCTAGCATATTCATCTCAGGTACAAATGCCTTGGTCTCCATTGCTAATCCTTGCCGTTCGCTCCATCGAGGGCATAATCTTGTGCAGACAGACTCCATGGGGGACGATTAAACCAAGAGGATATCGTATCTCCGGGAATATTTCCTCTTTATTAGCAATCTGAAAGCATCCAGCATCCCTGCCCATCCATGAATGACAAAATACGTTACGATTCGGCTTGTTGTGCTGCACTAGGCATGAGCCCCAACATGTCAGTGATTAGACTGACAATGCTTTTATATTGCGCATTAACATTAAATCACTGCTGGTAAGGGTATGGTTTTGACACAATTACGTAGGGCATGATTTTGATCCATTTAGCAGATCTTAAAAAAGTGTAATTATTTCTTTGCAGTTATATCAACAGTATTGAAGTTCCCCTTGGATGTGACAAACTTTATTTTGGTGTAAAACAAATAAAGGATTGAATCAAATCCTGTATCAATTGAATGATTAATAATATGATTTGATAATGTAAGTCAATTTTCAAGGTCGCGATGTAAACGAGCTACCGACGACGAATTCGTAACGTCGCTGATTGTTTATTAAATAGCTTATGATTCGTTGCGGTTGCATCTTTAAAACCATATGTTATCGGTCACTATAGATGTAAGGCGTATAAGTGTTGATTACGTATAAATAACACAAATACGTTAATTCATCGTTGGGTTTTATTTTTGCTATTGAGGACCCAGTTTGCAGACACATGATTCAGTGTGAATTGGTGCTTGATGCGTTTAGTTCCCTTGGTCATCATTTTATAGAGATTTGCGGAGTGCCTCCCGATTTCATGAACTCTTAGAGAGCACTTCCGAATACAATAGTATGGTGAAATAATCAACGCAGACCATAGGACTCTGGCGTCTTCCACGCGGTATGTTAGCGGAATAAATATGCGCATTTAATGTTGTATAAGGCCGAATAAAGAGAAAGAAATCAGGCGATAAAAATTCGTATAATCGAGAGCATTGCAACAATGGGATATCAGACATATAATTCATTGCTGGTGCTGCATTGTTTTGAACGCTTCTGTTACGAACCTTGGTAACTTATTGTCTAATGATGCGAGTAGCAGAAACAAAGGGAAATTGTGCGGTAAATGATGATGGATTGCAGAACCTCAGCGGGTATTAGGACCGATACCTACCGAGCTGAATAGATAACAGGTTATTTTGCTGAGACAGTCAACTTTGTAAAGTGTACGATATCAGGTATATTCATACGAGACCGTAGGTACAATTTTACTGTTACCCTGGAATCTTCCGGTGCTCCGAACATCTAGTTCCATGCTAGTCAAAACAAAGGCAGTTTAGGGTATATTATGCGTCCAAATATTCAAACGTCATTAACCTAATGCACTAATTAGAATAGCTATTTGTCCATAATATGTTCGTTTTCCCCAACAGGATGTCGGGCTCCAGACACTCATATATCCACTGCTTTATCATACAGCTTCTCCACAGTCGATCGTTGAGCAAACTAAAATTGAGAGTAATAAATATGTTTACTGCCAACAATAAGAAAGCAGTAACGTCACGCTTTGTTGAAGCGTTCAAGCTCTGCTGAGTGTACCAAGACGCGATTGACCGATTTATAGCGCATCATATTATCCGGACATATTTATACAAGACCGTATTGTCTTGACCGTTAGTGTTAAAATTCTGCGCAGGGCCTTTCATATGCTTTGAGGAATATATCCCGGCTGTATTAGATATTCGGCTTTGTAAATAAAAGCATTGAGGACGCACGGACTTTTTGGAAGAAATTATCCCAAGATTTTTACCAAGCTGCCTTGCTTTACTGTGTAAAAGACTTTGTATGCAATCAATGCTCATATTCTGCCTACGTTGCGTTATGATACTCGTATCAATTTAAGTCAAAGTAAAGGCATTAATTTCGATGTTATTCTACAATAATCCGTGTAACATTTAACCTATTTACCGTGCACAGGAAATGCCCTCGAGCATAACAATAGCTCTACTCAAAGGAGTAAAGCACCCTTGCGATTATACGAAGTGTTCCGTTCTGCTTCTTTCATAACACATCCGTGCTCCCCGAGGGGCTTACAGTAAATTATAACCCGAGGGACAAACTACTACAAGTATATTCGGCTAATGGTTCAAACGACTGGTCAATAAAGAGGTTAAAGCAATAACCTTAGCCACAGGACCTTCGAACGCCTCTTTTAAATTCAATTTGGTTAGACAATCGCTTAGTATCATGCACATCGATCATCGGTATGAGCAAGGCGTATGCAATTGTACAAACATGGCAGGTGCGTTATTGGTGGCACAATATTGATGTTCACAGTTTATATAGCTTCGAACAACTTTGCCCACATCCGGAACTAGCGATGTATTATTACAGGTAATTTGCCTAACCTTGGTGAAAAGTATAAATCATTAAGTATCCCACCGCACTTGAGATTGAATTAACACACTGCTTAATTGCAACATTAATTTCATCACTGTGCACGGCCATTCATGTTGCTTATCCTCAATTATCTTCTCAATTTTATAAACTAGCTTGGCAATTTACAATATGTAATTGGAAGAACTTTTTATTTGATATTCTAATAGTTTATGAATGACGTTGGTATGTAAACTGTTGTGCTTGTTGTTTTCATGCAGCAGTTTTCAAAACAATGCAAATTGCAATAATGTATTGTGTGAATGAGATTTTCGAAATAAAATTACTATCACTGGTGTCGTCTAGGATGAATCGATCAATGTGTAGGGTATCGATAGACACTATGGCGTTAGCTCGTAAACAGATTGAGAGAGGTAATGAGTGCGGTAAATTGATAAGACGGGATACTTAATGCTAGTAATTAGGTTAACTATCATAAACAGGTGATATCAGAGAGAACTGGAAAGAAACAGGCTGGTGGTAAAAATAAGTAAGACAATCAGATATATCAAATATAGATCAATGCAACTTAATGTAATATATGTTTACATGCGACCATTGGTAGTTTGCACTGTTTCTCGCTAATTTTCATAATTTATCTCAAATACAAATCGACTAGGAGTCCAATTTGTAAAGGTGCTTAGCGATTAGGTACCTTATCCAATTGGCGTACGGCTTCACGCATATATGGCTCTTAAATATAACAAAACAACATTACCAGTAACTAATATGAAAGCCAATACATGTTTGGACGCAACTGGTGCGCGCGTCATAGGCACTCTACGCACAATTGGACCGTGTTGACCGGTAGTTATGATCGGGTCATAACCAAATTGCATGATTGACATTGCATTATATGCACACACATACTGCTAACCTACAGCTCACTCCACGACAATCTAAGTAAGCCTATTTCATGTATTTCGCTCTCAGTCGTAATAAGAAAACCACATAACACTATCGGCATCAGTATAAGGGTTGAACAACTTAGTCTGAAGTGCCCTTAGAGGTTCAGAATATATCCCTCGTCCAAAAAAGCGAAAGGTTAATTGTGACCCCAGGGACCAACGACCACAGACCTATGGTAGACGTGATTGGTGGATAACGAGGTTGAAGGCAATGACTACGTGTTGTAATGTGCTAAATTAACCTACTCTTTAGAATTCATACTATTTGTGCCTAAGGCAACAATCTCCGTATCCCGATATTTGATAATTGCTTAGAGCAAACCACAAGCAAATGTGAGAAAATGGCAATTTCGCGGTTTTGAAGAATTGATTAGTGCGCTGCCAGGGGCTCTGTTCGGTAGTTTTAGGCACCATGCGGCTTATGTGGCATTTTTATGCATATCAAGTGTATAACACGTAGGCACAGCTGCAATGCAAAAAACGGCAGTTGCATTAAATCGACATGGGTACCACGAGCGCTGAAGTCTGGACGAGAAGGGATTCAAATTGGTTCTATTAGGGATGCATCTTTATAATATGGCATATTTAGCGCTAACCATCGCCTAAATGATACATCCAATTCACCAGTAAAATCCTGTTGTTATCAAACACACCTTTGCATACGTATTAATAGCAAGCGTTTACTGAGTTCATTTATTCCTTCAGCCTTTGCTTAATCTTTGGTTAGTATGGAATGATTAGCCCAGGAAGGACAGTCAGCGAGGTGTAGCGGTATTCGCTACGTGATGGATAGGCTGCCGGGCGTTTAATCTACATTTAAGCTAGTGGATCTCAGCATGTAATGAATGCATTTCCGGAAACGTAAAAACAGAATATATATCGCCACAGTCAAACACTCCATTTCATGATAATCCCTTGCGCGTTTCGCTGCATATGTTCCAATTAGTTATCAATACCATTGCTGGTGGATTTTATCACCATCGAATGTTTTATGTGCATCAATGTGTATATGGGTTTGTGTATTGAGTTTGATTTCATAGCTTGGGTATATAAGCATAGATTTGTCGTTACTTGAAACGTGTACTCGTAAACCTATCCATAAAACGTGCTCCTAAAGCACATTCAACAAACACGGTTCATGGAACCGATAATATGTATTGAACGATTGTTTGCATGCAATACCAAAGATTGATTTTTTATTTCCTTTGTTTAACTTTCGAATTAAGTGTATACATTCATCGAGACTACGGAAAATGGCTGAATGAATAAAAATGATTATAATAATGAATTGAACACATGCCCTTAATGCTGATCTAGTAAATCACCTGGCGGATACATGGCTCGAATGTCTACCAGAGTAGCTTTAATATCCTCTTAGACAATTATTCCATTGTTTACTGTATTTTATCTGTTAAAGCGGCTAAGGTAGGTTCACCGCTGTTAAAAATTGATTAATAGCCAGCGCGAGATAATGTGAGACTTGCTACCTTACAGTTGCACTGCGGGCTGGTTCAGCTACACTATAGCTGGTGAATGTAGCAATGTAATGAATGCACTCGATAGAATGTAAAACAGAATATATCGTGAAAGTAAGCACTGCCTTTTGTACTAATTTTCTCCGCGTTTCGCCACGTATGTTCCTCTCAGTGGCTAATGCCATTGTTACTGGGTTTGCCGGGACAATGTGCCTTTTATCACTACCGCTTATCACAATTTGTCTCTGTGAAACCAGTGAGATCCACTGTGGTTGTTTTTTTCCGCGACTCATTGATATGCGTCCCATGTGGATTAACCCGTTTGGTTTTGGCTATGCTTTCTCTGACTGGTGCTCCTTTTAGAAGCCATAGTTGAGATTCTTCCCTAAACCCATCTTACCTAATCCCTCTCTGGTACTTTACGGGGTTTTCATTCTGCTTCAGCAGATCCAAGCCCGTGGCAATTTTGTAGCGTTTTCTTGCTCTATTCATATTTATTGGTGCAGTTTGCATAAACTAGGTCATAAGTTTGTGGTGCTACTACTTCCTAACCTCATACGGATTGGTGCAGTTCTTATTTCTACGTCAATTGTCACCATGACTTGCTCCGAAGGCACGTTTATCACAAGATACACGATACACCAGGAACCAATAACTGCACGTGCATTTACGTTTATGCGGATTCATTCTCACCTCTAAAGTGGATTTCATGACGCACAGTAAATTCAGCCTAGTATATGCATCACTTGCAGACAAACCACAGGTTAAATGCCTCATTACCTGTTTACCTTGCTTACGGCGCTGTTAGTTTTTTGTGTTGTGATCAATGAGGCAATATCTTATTATATTTCGTTTAGCGTACGCAAGTTGACTGCCAAAGCGGGATTTGTAATAAGCATTTTCTATCCAACAGATGCGTTCTACGACGTGATCATATTTATCGTTTGTTCGTCAAAACGTGGCTGCTGCTAGGCTGTTTTCAATCCCTAGCCTTTGATATCCAAATGAACAGAGCCATGTACGACTAAAACAAAGGGAAAGCAAATCACATGAAGCCTCAATATCTAATTCCTAAAAATACCCTCGGCATCTATACCTTGATTGAGGATAAAGAAGTCATCCTCATTCGAGTAGACTGAAAATGGACCACATGCTTGCCACATAGCCTTTGGGCTATTAGCTATCCTATCGACGTAGAACGTTCACATGATTTATCGGGTCAGTTCCTGGGTTATTTGGACACAGTAGCGCGCATTAAAACGTGTTTCTATTATACAATTGGTAAGATTACAACTCAGGGCCCTTATTTGATCTCTCTCTGATGCTGGTGTTTTGATTACTTATCGCCGTCTGTGTCTCCCCCACCGTCTGGTTCTCTACCTTGTCATTAATAGTTCCCATGCCATGTGTGAATCGTTCTTAGTCGCGGTATTGGAACCCTCAAACACAAAAACGATTTTGATGTGGAACGTCGCGCAAAAACCGCAGCGGATACTGCAGGCTGTGAGAGGGAGTATGACAGAGGCTAAAGAGGTGGCTGCGATCTGATCGAAGCGAGGTTAACGTGGTTTATGAACTCGTGCTGGCGTAATGAGAGTGAGGAATTGACAGATGCAATAAAGGTGAGAACAGGTATACATCATTCCTGTGAACAGCATATCTCCACTACTTGCGACTCACTTTCCACCACCAGTACCCACTAACATCCTGCTTTAATACAAGTAAGTTATTCGCGGCTCATTCTCGACCATTGCTTGCGTGTATCAATCAATATAAGCAGAATTCTCCAAGTTATTATCGCGGCCTCGCCATTCGAGTCCATGGGCCAAGGTGCATGTTGTCAGAATGTAGTCCCCTACTATACAGCAAAATACATGTGATCACAAAGAGAAAACTTCCTGCTGTTGACTGTGGTTTCCATCAAAATATAAGCCGGTTCTCGTGGCGTAGTGGTAAACTGCGTCGCCTACCGACCCACAGGGCGTGGGTTCGTTTCAAAGGTGTGAAAACCTAACTGGCTCCCCTTTGACTCGGATGATCACGTAAAACCAAAGAGGGTATGGATTTGCTAAAACGCTCACTCAAACACGAGCATTCCGATTGTCAAACCATCAACTGTATCGGTAGACTCTAGGTGTTAGAAAAACTTGGGTTTCGATATTATATATGCATTGGAGTGATGTGTTAGTGCTTTGCTTCCCTACATTGGCAACATTATCTAGAAGTGTACTACTACAGGCTGTTCACTCTATTGTATCTTTTTCTTCCAGCGTTCACGGAGGCGACTACACCAAACTATGACAATCTCACAAACGCCGTTAAAGTCTGGTCAAATGCGCGCATTGAATTTGAATATGAACCACAATAACATCTAACGGGATGCAGTTATATGACCAACTGAATGTCATGCTCTCCTAATGGGCTCGTTATAACTAATTAGTTTTACAGAGTTTGGGCACCAAATAACGGCCTTGAAGAGCTGAATGCATTGAGTGATACATGCAACCTCACAACCGCTCCGCTGAGAAAGATTCTATTTGTGTCTTTTTCAATGTACTAGACAAGAAAGATGGAATTACGCAAGCAGAATGTACAATCCTTTCCATTTAATGGGTTTGTCAGAAAACTTGATGGTTATTTATAATTGATATAAGGTTTTACTGATAATATATTATTTGTTGTTGGCTTTAATGTTGCACCTGCATATGTCTGGGTAACTTTCAGAGCATTATATTCTCATTAAAATTCATAATAAACTAAGATCACCAACGACGCTGTGCAAGTAATGGAGTGGTTTTGTCTGAATGTTATCAAATTGACACACTCATATAGGTCACAACAGCTGTTTGGTAGATTCAACACGTATACATACTTATTTAAATGATTAAGAACCATCGTGTACTTTTGCCTACGCAGCTTTTTGTGCTTTTTATTAACTAGAGATTTGTACATGAATTGATAGGAAGAAGCTCATCTTCGCCCATATGCCATGCCTACATAGTCAGTTCCTCAGTGGACAGTAATACATGACAATAAGTGTCCTGACAAATGCCAGCCATCTCCAAACATGGAACTTTCTCACATTTTGTCGTCGTTCTTCCAACTTGCATCACCAAGCATGGTGTCGCCTTTAAGAGCGCTCGTATTTAAGGTATCACCTTTATCCAGATACTACTTTATGTGCTCCTACGCGAGGTTGCACACACTACCAGCACTGCGTAGTCGGGTCTCCAAGTCTGTATAGTTCTGATAAGCTTGGCAAAAGCACCTAGCATTTCCTCGTGACTCTGTACTCGTTGAGTGTTAGAGCAGGGTGCACGGTGTTAGTTGTTTGCTGCAATGGTAGCTTTTGTTGCATTTGGTATTCGGATAATCAGTACATCTTTCCAATGCACCGAGGCAAAAGAGATATGGGCACCACACAATTTGCTTTCGAGATAATGATATGTAACATCTACCAAGGAGCCTTGCAGCATATTGCTAAAATATCATGTGACGAGCCTTGTGACGAATGTCGATTAATATGATATAAGATTGTTTAAAGCTTTTATTTCATGAGAAAAGCCATAGAGCGCAGGTTGAAAAAGGATAACTGATATGCCATGTATATCGATGCATAATCGTAACAGCCAATCAAACAATGTCATCAACCGTATGTGTGGAATTCCATGGATATATGTTTATTTATGGTACATATCCGTTCGCATGATTGTGTCGACAAACTGATACCATTACTGCCGTCGTCTGCAGGATTAGTTATTTGAATTTTGAAGTTTACTACTGCAGCAGCGTACAATTCAAGCACCTTCCCCAGCTCATATTCAATTTCTGCTACAGATGCCTTGAATAACCTTTTTTAACATTAATTGCTACAGCACCAATCACGAGCGCCACTTTAAGCATGATCAAGCCTTCGACAATACGTTCTATATGTGAGCTCATAAACATAAATTATTACCGTCCTAACGTTATGCAAGCAAGCTATGGCAAGTGGCTGCGACAACCATAAGCAATCAGTTTAGGCCGTCATTTGTTATGTATTGTCGGGGTCGAAAACATTCGTTGTAGCATGATTCACATTGACATATTACAGCGGTATTACCGCATATGTCGAATTTTGTGTTTTAAGTACCATGCACATGGCTGGACCACGTGACAGCCATCTTGTTTAGCCGAAAACGCAGACTCGGTATACAAACTTTTATCCGAAGCATCATGGGATTGCTAAATACTTTTCAATTTGCATAGTTTATATACTAACGGATAATATCGTATTTGTTGCTGGCTTTAATTGGCACCTCCATATGGCAGGGTAATTTTCAGACCATAACCTATGATTTGCCTTTGCCAGGCTACATAGCTACCATATACAACAGTGCCTTGTTTGTATAAATAGTTGTGACAACGCGATTTTAAATGTTCTGTTGCCACTGTATTTATTTGTTAATTATATGCACACAGAAAATCTTGGTGAAACATTGATTACATAACATAAATGTACTATCTAACTTTTGCTGTTGCCGTAGTCGAATAGGATTGGGGTTATTTGTGCCCTTAATTTTAGTACACTGTCTCTTAGCTGTCATTTTTAGTTCACGATGCAATCATTTCACGGGGCTGAACGAAGGTATGCTCTAAGTAGAGCATTCATTTAATGATCAACAATTGTTTAACCTGTTAGACCTCCCACAAATCAAATTCATTTTGGCAGCGCGGTCACAATTAATGTGATCATCGTGTTTCATTGGTGGATGGATATAATTATTCGGATTCATTTATCGTCGTTGCACACGTGGTTTAGACCAATTATATCTGCATATAGCTGACTTCAAAATGTAAACATCGAGTCGTGTTTGCATCTATCAATGCTGCATGTTGTTGCAATTGTTGCCGATTTTGCTAACCTTTAACATAGCTTGCATTGCCTTATGGTTAATATAGTGGCACTGAATTGCATATAAATAGAAAGAGTAAGCATGTTGGACACAACCGATGTAATTCGTAGGGTGCATATTGTGCTATTTATCTGCAAAATACAATGTACCCGGTAAATGTATACAGATATATATACGTATGTTAATGTTTATTTATATATATATTCATATATATATATATATATATATATATATATATATATATATATATATATATATATATATATATATATATATATATATATATATATATATATATATATATATATATATGTGTGTGTGTGTGTGTGTGTGTGTGTGTGTGTGTGTGTGTGTGTGTGTGTGTGTGTGTGTGTGTGTGTGTGTGTGTGTGTGTGTGTGTGTGTGTGTGTGTGTGTGTGTGTGTGTGTGTGTGTGTGTGTGTGTGTGTGGTTGTGAAACATTAGGGAATCTTGATTGGCTCCTGCACACATGTCATGAGTTTGACGTTTCGCAAATTTCCACTCAGCAACAATTTTTTATTATTAGATCCAGGCAGTGCTTAGCGATTGATATTAGGATAGCTACAAGAGAACTAACCGTATTTTAGCTCGCCTCGAAATGAGGGGTGAGCTACTCCCATCATCAAATAGTCTCCAAAGCTTGCCTACAGCTTTTTATCGATTGGTAATTTGGGATAGAAGCTACACTGTATATTCTTTACTCATAGAGTAGGTTAAAATGATATACTGTACTCGATTGCGCCTCAGCATATAACCACCGGATAGTTTTCCTGTCTTTGCTTAGAATTACTGAGCGGTTATTTATGTTTCAATATAATGATGAATGACCGAGCGAATTATTTTCTAATTCGTGCATCGGCAATTCTAACATTCTATTTACATAGGTAGGTTTGGCAAAACCTATCCTTTCTTTTGTCACTATTTATAAGCTACACCAAAGCCAAGTATCTATGAACACTGACTCGGATTTAAAAGTAATGTACACGATACGTTTTTGCAACAGCCGTCAACACGTACTTCGTGGAAAAAAACGTTGAACAGTTATGTAGCGTTTGCTAGATATTCGTCTATACGTAAAGAGAAATAATAATAAATTGGAAATGCAATCGCGCTAGATAATTAAGACGAGGGTAACACTGAGATGTCGCAAAAGTCGATTGGCAAAATTTGTATTGACGGCATAGAAAGCAAATTAGAGATATATAATGTAAAATGATTTTCTGTTGTCATACTAAAACCTTATCATGCGTTTCGTTTACAACAAAAGTGTAATCAATTATTGTATAGTTTATTTGACTATGTACGGATCTCATTATATCCCTTGCAATAACCGAGGAACAGTGGCAGATATACGGGCTTTTCTTGCGGCCCTAATTAATTATATGGACTTAGGTTCCGCTTCCATAAATCCTACTTTGTCGGACCCAAACGACCGTTAACACACGTACTGCAATGTATTCTGCCCTGTTCGATCATAGGAAGCATACTTTTGCGTGATCAGTACAAAACACGTTCTCGCTTCCTCTGCCCTGGTCTGCTGTACAGTATATCTACCCACCAGACGTTGTTGATTGACGCATATTCAAAATCGTATTCAGTACGATAACTGGCACATTGGTTTAACATTGTGACTGCACTAGTTACGTTTATCACTGGTAGCATCCTCCATCACGCTTTCCATCATTTGCCATGTTACTGAAGCCAAGCCAGCACATATGGAGGTTGTAAACGGCCTGCTCATTCAGACGTGATTAGCAAATAACCTAGCTTCGTGGTCCATTCCATCCGCAAAAAACCCAAGCTAAGCATGATTAAGTGAACAATTTAATGTTGTGAGCAGGTATTGAAATGGTAATTTAGGCTATTACTTAGCAGTATCCATTTGATGGAACCGATACCAAATTGGTGACAACAATCATCCATGTTAATATTATGATCGAGTCGCTCGCACTGCATATGTTTATGTTTTGTTGTGCCTAAATGTGTACTTTATGTGTAACATCAAATAATATATGCATGTGTTTATCCATCCGGTATTGACCGCATAAGAACCTTTTCGATAGATTATGTTGGTTCACGCTATGTTCCTGTATGAAGCGGTTTCATTTTCAGCGACTGACTGCATTAATGTATATATATATATATATATATATATATATATATATATATATATATATATATATATATATATATATATATATATATATATATATATATATATATATATATATATATATATATATATATATATATATATAATATGTATATATATATATGTATATATTGCACAGATTTCGGATTTAGTGTATTACTCAACCTAATAACGAGCTTTTGGGGTAGAAAATGGAGGATCTGCTGCAGTTGTAGGCGATGCATTACAGTACTCATAAAATCCCCGCATGTAGGTGACATCAACCCACGCACCCGTGTTTTTTGCCGACTAAAAACTTCCACTCTTGAGCCCATTTCAGTACCTCTCCTAAAGTACGTTCCCGCTAACAAAACGGCTAGTTTTTTTATTGTTTCTTTATGATTATTTAATAGCCCATTCTCTTACAACATGATTTAAACATCCTCTGGTTCAATCATTTCAATTTAATACAGCATTAATTTGCTTAAAGCGGTACGTGATGGTTGGATTGTCAGGCGTTATTCCTTCATGTAAACTTGCTGATTTCCGGAAGGAACGAATGCACTATACATAGCGCACAAACAGAATAAATCGCGAAACTCAAGCATCAGCTTTCGTTTAATATCAAAGTACCAGGTTGCCTTAGTTTTGGCGTTGTCACTTGTTTGAGACTGTGTATTATCATAATTCGTCTCGAAAATGTAAGTTTACTGCCAAAGCGGGCTTTGCGATTACCCTATCAATATCCAAGCCGATTTCTTTCTGAAGTGCACTTCCTTTCCAGTACATCTATTATAGGATGTGATCCAATGCGTGGCATAAAAAATAACTGCTGTTTTACTTATCAAATCCTTAGCCAATGCTATCGAACAATTTCGAGCAATACAATATATAGTTGCACACAGGTAAATAGTCGATGAGTATGGCGGTGTCTAGAGTAAGATAATGGCATACGGCAAAGCTGAAGGTGTTAACTTCAGTTGACAAAATGCATCGTTGGTGATAATGCTAATGTTTATCTTATTAATCGTAATCGTTAACACGGCTATGATTGCCATAAGTATGCATTGAAAGGTTATTGCACACTGGTGGCAGATAATGAGGGCGTCCAATCTGATTAGAACATATTATACCTTCAAATTGGAGAAGGCTGCAAGTGAAGAATTAAACTAATCAGTAAACGCGATGGCACAGAATCGCTCAGGAATATTCGACTCTCTTCACATATCTATAAGCACCCAAAACTTTAACAACAGCATGCAGGCAATACGCAGCCCATGCTTGGTCAATTCTGGCGTGTATAGATCACCTTAAGAGGATATCTCTAAAGCATTATCACCGCCTCGCCAACGACGCCTGCGGGCCAATGTGCATATTGCCAGTATGCAGTCCGCTGCTTTATAGGGAACCAATGGAGATCCCAAAGAGAAAAAATCCTTACAGCTATATGAGATTCACGTCACAATACGCGTAGCTTTATGGGGTGTTATGGGATTGACCCATGGGATATGCTTGCGAATACGCATAAATTGAAGGACAATGCCAGACACTTTATTGTAAATTGTCTGTGTTACGTCGTGCTTAGTTAAACGCAAAACAAATCGATACATCCGATGCCCAAGCTTCTCTAAATGCCGATGCATACGAACTGGGCTTCAACTGTTACCAACGGAGATGAAAGGTCGAAAACTGCAGTCATGATATTCATTCCATAATCATTGCGTTTGTATAGCTAGAACAATTGCTGAACATCAACGACTTCATAATTCATGAGTCAATTGTTTGGAACGATAAAGTATATGGACGGTTTTTTATTTGGAAACTATTAAGCAACTAAACACTGACTCAGCTTGGACCGTATAGCGATAGCATATGCCAATCATTGGTTACGTCAAATTCTTAACAGCTACATCAATTCGTATCTCACCAACTGAATATCGCTTTATCGCGATCAATTTGCATCTACTAACTTTTATGAATATCGGAATTATACTTGCCGTATTCTGTTTAGAATATGTGACAATATTTGTCGAACTATCAAGCATGAATGTTTGGGTATTTTAAGTAATTACGAGTTCCAGGAACAATATAACACTCCCTGCACTAATGACTGCTATCTAACATCTGCCCCGGCGGACACATGTATGCTGTTTTACTGGGCTCGACAAAATGGTTGTCTCAAAAACACGTCCGATACATCCTACTGTAATCGATCCATGTCACTTGCTTTTTCATCGGTTTCACATTTTATTGCCTGTTTAACATAACCTTTCTTTGTATGGCTAAAGCTAACTTGAGATCTTGCGTAGTAGAATTGAGAATATATGATCTTTTGTTGCACAGCCTTTAAATGTTGTATTTCTGTAATCTCAACCGCCACAATGTGCTGCAGATAGAGGCTGTTGATGACACAAGTACGTTCTTATCTGGTATTTATTACATCATTTGCACACCGGCCTCGCCCGATTTATTCACTCAAACACAATGTCCCATGACAGCTGACCATGTTTCACTTCAAACGACAACGACCATTAAGCATGTATAGAATTGTGATATTACCATTTGCTATCTATCTACATTAAATGTGCTCAAGGTGAAAGTTGGGTGCAATTCTCGTTGACGTCGTTGAAATACTTTCTCATGTAGCCAATTTTACCTTAAATGCCCTTATTCACGTTTTGAAATCCGGTTTTCCACGCAACGGTTGCAGCTCGGTTTATGGACATCTTGATACCAACTGTTAGAACGGAGAAAATAGTAAGTCGAAATACATGCTGGCATTAAATTTTCAGGGAAAGCCTCAAATAATATTTTGCACGTACATGACTTGGATTTAGATATAGGACGGAATAGTAGATATACGATGATTGGGGATCTATCTAATGTTCAAGGCAGTATATATCTCGAAAAAAAGGTTTCGGTAAACTGTGCATCGTTTGACATTGTAGGACAAGAAGGGAAGGTAAAAATATTGGCCACTATAACCATTAACATCGCTTAGTTGGCATAGGTAAGCAGATGTTTGTAACGATACAGCAGTGGGGGCCAATAGTAAGGTACATCGGTATTAGTCGGTCAATGGTTGGGTGTCAGCATGGGCAAAATGATGCTAACAATCGGCTTTTAGTGGCTCATCTATTACGTGTCTGCATGCCTACCGTAGCATGATATATATATATATATATATATATATATATATATATATATATATATATATATATATATATATATATATATATATATATATCTATATATATATATATATATATAGAATATGTGGGGTATATGATCTCTATCTATATATATCTATCTATATATATATCTATAATCTCTCTATCTCTATATCTCTCTATATATCTCTCTCTCTCTATCTATCTCTCTCTATCTCTCTCTATATCTCTCTCTCTCTCTCTCTCTCTCTCTCTATCTCTCTATCTCTCTATCTCTCTCTCTCTCTATATCTCTCTCTATATCTACATATCTATCTATCTATCATCCGCCTTGCTCTCCTCCTGGTTATTGCTGATGGCTTGAATGTAGCAGATATGTTTGGGCCTGCCGTAGATATGATAGTTGAAACATACAGGTGGAATTGTAGCAGACGTTCATGCTGCTGTGTCTTTGAAACGACTAAAGATGTCGATCATATTGTTAACAAGTCTATGCTGCATATAACAATTTGATAAACTTAGTCATTTTCGAAATTATAAAGTATCTCATTCGCTAAACGAAATGTTATCACGAAAAACTACACAAAAAGAGCCTTACCGCCTTCGGTCAAAGTTGCATATTATGCCAATGCCTGCAGGTTCCAGAACAAATTTACAATACCCCACTTATTACTTCAGGTCACGTTGATGTTATTTTATTGCATGGTAATCAAAAGTCTATTTACTGTACCTGCTGCAAGCTGAGGCTCTTGACAGGTCCAGACTAGGGAATTTATGGTGTTACTTGCCCGTCTGCTTCGGCCGGTTTGCCAGCTCCCTCACGATGTCACATGCGCTTTAACCATGGTTCGTAGTAGATAGCAGCAACCCATGAGCGTGCACGGAATTTGTGTTAGGCCATTTCAGTGTTATCTCTTCGCTTCGGTAGACTCGCATGATAGTTGACGCCATGGTACGATTAATTATCTTGTTGTTCTATTCCATGTTTTCTGGTGAAGATATTTCGATTTGTCTTTCATAAACCAAATTCATATTGTCAATTACAAACAGCGGGATGCAAAATGATCACTTAATAGTTTTGAGTTCAGATCCAGGGGACAATGCATTTCGATTCATCGCCAAACTATTGCATTCATTTTGAAGTGCTAGCGTGACAAATTTGCCCCCATTCGGTCACTTATGTATTAGCAAGTGACTCATGCATGTTAACGAGGACCCATCTATACCTCTGCATTAAAACATTAAAATTAATCGTATAGATATTGATCGATCTTATCAGCAAAATATTCGGGACCATTGCTAAATCGGCGGGAAGACCCGAACAACATTGACAGAAACGTTAATAAGATTTGTATTCTAACAAATTTCTTTGAGTATAGTCTGGGAAGGTTCCTGTATTTAAGTCAAATGTAATGGATTAGCGTTTCTCAGATTCAATCTGATGTTGTGATGTGATTTGTATCCAAATATAATGAATTTATGCCTGACCATTCGGATATAACACCTACTACATAATAATGCAAAGATTTTTTAACTGATTACTTGGTATCATGTGATTCTTCCATAAATCCCTCTCAATTTGTCTACCAAGCTGTAAATCTCTATTCAAGAAGTTTAACTCAACAAGTCTGTTTTGAACCTCTACGGGGCTGTGTGTTGTAAATTTTAGTTAACATAAAGTGTGAACGGTAGTGATCCAAAAAGCATGCTGCCATATGTTTAATAGTTAATAGCCGTATTATTAACCACGTGAAAACACATATCCCTAATGCCCAACATCTAACCGGATCACGTCTGCAACTTCAATAGCAATTTAAAAATCTAGGCGGAATTAATGGAGGGAACATAAACCTTACTTCTGATTTACTGTAAAGATATGATTTCGCCTGAAAAAAAAGCATGAATCTTCTTTCATTGGATAATTCAATCATCCCTGAATAAACAGTCGCTGCGTTGTGTTTTGTTCAAGGACAAACTAACGGATCAGGGGTCTATTTGAGCATAATTTGTGATTCAGCTACCTTTTGGAAAAGAGACAAACAGGTCATTTACCATGCGATTCAAGCAGTACCCTTTAACATCTATCATTACTGTTATTTCATGTAATCTAAAACTAAAACTTTAATTCACCGTATGTAGCATACCTAACAAAGTATATATGTACACAGTTTTACCATAAAAACGACTTACAATGAGCATTAAACCGAGACGTTTTATCACTATTGATTATCCTAGCATTACATGCAATTATCGCCACGTGCAACTGACAATCAGTTTAGGTGGAAATGTTATGGCAATTGATTTGTAAAAATTGCGCTTTAATTCATTTTAACCCACATAATTATTCAGTAAACTCATCTTAATTGTCCGACACGAGACAGTTCTGTTCATATATATAATGCGGCAATAAGGGTATGCAATAGTTATAATTAGCTCATGCCTGTTTGATTGTTCCCAAAGTGCTTTATTATACAATAATGTTTACTGCGGTCATCCCGACCCGCCAGCGCGTGTTTCAGATGGAGGCACAAGCACTGCCTGATATGCTTTAAACTTTATCGTTTGCTCGCCCGCTTCTTCCGATTAGCTATCTCAATCACAATGTCCTATGAGGGCTTAGCTTGTCTCCCTTCGGACAACAGCGACCATTGAACATGGCAAGAATGGCAATGCAACCGTCAGGTTATCTTCCTACTTCAATAGGCTGGGAGTGTTATAGTTGTTAACATGGTACCATTTGTCATCCACTTGCTCTGTGCCATGTATTTAATTCCGGCCATCACAAGTATCGTTTTTTCTCTTCACGAGCACTCCGTCTGTATTGAATTATATTTCAAAGATTTCAGGCCCAATTTAACAACGCTACTGGCGTGATGTAAATGATCATTGAATTAATCAGGTAGGATTTTGACGCGAATTCACCATTTACCTTGACCAAGTGCAGACTAGTACTCGCCCGCAAAGGTCAACATGTGTATTTGTATTACAGTATCTGCAAACACCACTTACATGTACCAACAAATTGGTACGCTGTTCAGAAAAAGTAACGCAGTTTACCACGGATACACGCTGATTGTCCCACATAACCTCTCGAATCAACATTTATATTGAAGTTAACCACATCGTCGTTCTAAGAATGATAGAGTGATTGCCATAATTGTAATAATAATTACGTTAAGTCCAGCCCTTTACAATCGTGATATCACTGATTTGTCTCTGAAGACGCGTGTTCTATGCCCATTTCATGCGGACAAGATGGCATATTTTACACAATCTATATATATGAATATTTACTTATATATATATATAATATATATATATACATATATATATACATATATATATATGTAGATATAGATATATATACATATATAATATATATATATATTAATATATATATACATATATATGTATATGTATATATATATGTTTATATATATACATATAGTTACATATGTATATATATTAATATATATATATTTATGCATATATATACATATGTATACATATAAATATATATATACATATACATATATATATATACATATATATATACATGTATATATACATATTTATATATATAAATATATATATATATTTATATATATATATATATATATATATATATATATAATTATTTAAACATGGACAGTTAATGCCCAATAAAGATTTCAACACATTTTGTTTTTTGACCGACGTTTTATCCAAAACACACGCATTATGGCTATATACGGAGATTCTGGGGGAATGTTATGTTTTACTGTTGTATGCTCGTTCCAATATTGTCAGCATTTCAAGAAACATCAACTTCAGGAACGCTACAAACGCTATTAAGACCATATGAAATTTTCAATGATACGCTACACCTGAAATTGAAACAGATATGTACCGTAATCGTATGTCAGGCTAGCGGACAGCACACAAAGGAAAGACCAATGCAGTGCCTTCTAAAACGTTGGGTGTTATAGCTCTCACAATGTTTAACTGCTCAATACTCGATGCGAACGTGATAATGTAATGTGATCTGCTGATATCAGATCGTAGCCACTAACAGTGTTATAACATGTCAACTGGGCGTCATTGTTGCCGATTATATTTCACATGTGGCATTCCCGGCGTGATAATTTATCCACTGACTACCGTTTATACCATTTGCTAAAGCTCGATTTGTCGCTGTCTAAGCTCGATGAGAAAATAGCATACTGGTATTACCCAATGTACCTATTACATTTCATTAGTTCAAACAATTTGTATTTGCGTACATAGATATTTCACATGTATAATGGAAAATTGATATGTTATATAGTTTATTATGTATATAATCAACTGCTAAGGAATAGCATTGAAGGCCACAATTCTTTTTGGCAGAGACATTTTTTAATGCTTTTGGCCATCCCATCTGTAGTATTTTTCCTTGTCAAATAAATAAAACGTAATGCCACAACAGAACTCTATCCACTGACTTGGCTATTATAATTTCATATATATCATGGGTTTTCTTCAACATTTAATGTGGCAGTGATGCTTGTAATGACCAGCCGAGCCCTGCATTCAAAGGTCAAACGCTTAAGACTTATGCGTTCCTTGTCTCCATCATGGCCCAAAAAGATGTGGGCAATAGTCCATACGTCACAACTCATAGTATAAGTAGCGCAACCGCCAAACTATATCATCGTTATCAGACAAATATATCTATATAAGGTTGCTACACATAACGCTACTATTATAATTACATAAAGCAACGACCTTGCAATTCTAATAATCAGCCACATATATACGACGAAATGTTAGCATACCAAAAGATATCTTATTTGATGTTCCAGGATGTATTCCATTGTGGTCCCCCTCCTAACGTTACAGTTGTAACTCTTCAGCTTTTCGTGCTTCATTAGCATAACAAGCTGACTAAATTGGCTCTATATCCGTCCTAGTGTCATTACTAACCCGCACCAAGCGCCCAAGAGACGGATGCACACATGATCAAAATACACTTAACAGTATCTATGACGTTGTAGGTCCCGCCTGCCTCGCCTTGATATGAGAGCCTGGCCTTCTTCAACCCTCCTCAGCTGTCATCAATGGGGCTGATTGCCGCCATAGTCTGTAAGCAATCAGTAAGCCATGTCTGACTGGCATCGTAGGGACAAGTATACCCCAGTACTGCGTAGCTGTTTGGTATAATACAGGCCCCGAGGTGGTATCCTGGTCATTACCTTGCTCTGAGGTGCGCTACTAAAACATCATATACTATCTTATTGTCATCGTATCAAACCTATACTCTTGTTATAACATACACCCTCATGCCTTCTCTGAATCCTGGATAGTTCGTAATCTATTTCATGGACCATTATATATCAAAGCCTTCTATCTTTCTGCTTTCAGTTGCCGGTCGATCAAATAGCCGGCCTGAAGAAACTTACTCAGAATAATGGTGAAGTTAACAACTAGTTGGCACCGGAGAGTATATGAATTTCATCAATTAAGTATAATTACTTCTGTCAAATTCACTTTGTGATAGCTGAAGCTATGTTGGGGCTTACAAATATGTCAAGGACGCGTGAAGGCAAAGTAAGTAAAAGGCGTATGTAAATGTATGATTATCTATATAAACAACATTTTT
Organism: Urechis unicinctus; assembly: GCA_034190875.2. Classification (NCBI taxonomy): domain Eukaryota; kingdom Metazoa; phylum Annelida; class Polychaeta; order Xenopneusta; family Urechidae; genus Urechis; species Urechis unicinctus. Next base: position 70,286,072 of record CM067349.1, read on the forward strand.
TACTGTGTATTAAAATACTTTCATTCGAATTGAATTCACCGGTATTATTCTTTGGCTGTGGTCCAGATAGTATCTGCTAACTTTAGGCCACGTTGCATGATAGGGTCTGTTTGATACACTCAACCAGGCCCTGTAGCTAACCCCATGATTTTGGGCAATAAGTCGTTGTTTAAAGTTTAAATATGCTCATTTCTGCTTCAGCATATTCAGGTTGTGCACTCACAGGCGCCGGCATGCTAGAAATAGTGACAATTCTTGGTCCATGTGTTCTCCACCAAATCACAAGTTATCCTCACTGATTGAGTACAATCACGACAATATCAAGAACTCAGATCTCGACAACTTATTAGCATGAGGAGGGTATAGTTTAAAAAATGGCGTCTTTCAATAATAGTCGAAACCAAGTAGAATAAATAGTGGATTTAATAATCAATTATCAAACAAATATATTGTGCATCATCCAACTAGGAGAAATCATGAATATGAGAGGGATATATATATATATATATATATATATATATATAATATATATATATATATATATATATATATAGAGAGATATATATATATATATATATCTAGTATATATATATATATAGGATATATCTATATATATATATATCTATAGAGATATATATAGAGATATATCTATATATCTTTATATATATATACACATATATGCATATATATCTCACCTATATATATATATGCATCCCTATATCTATATCTCTATATATTTTATATATCTATACATGAATATATATATATCTATATCTCTCTCTCTATATAAATATTTATGTATCTATGTACACATATATACATGTGTATGTATTTATATATAAATATATATATATCCATATATATATATATTTAGATGTATATACAAATATACATCTCTATATATGTATATATAGATGTATATAATATATAGATATACATAAATATATGTAAATATATATCTATCTATCTATATAGATATATATATATATATATTTATATATACATATTTATGGAGATATATATATATCTATATATCTATATATCTATATATATATACATATATATATATATATATATATATATATATATATATATATATATATATATATATCTATATATATATATATATATTTATATACATAAATATATATTCCCTTCATTAGCACAGGTTATCAAACCCTGTAGCTCAGTGTCAAACCATCATATAGCATAACATTATTGGCAATTTACCCCGAGTGTCCCTTTCTTAGTGCTTCATAGTATTTGAAGGTGTGTTCAATGCAAATGTCGCCTTCGACAGTCTTCATCAATGTAATTCATTATAAGCGAAGTTTCTGTCGATACCCCGATTGTTGTTTAAGGATGACGACAAAATGGCGAATTATTTGTGTTTTGAAAACGTAAGATGGTACGGGTGGTCAAAAATTGACCCGTTGTTCTAATGTAACTTATAATGTGACTAATCACCTGTTCATCAAGTTAATTGTAACAGGAAAGGGAAGCAGGCCATGACACAACAGCTAGGGATAACGAAGGATTTCCGTCTAATTAGCGAGCGGTTGACAAAAGACTTCCTTAACTACTCAAGCCCCGCTCCTCTACACCAAGGTCATTCGCACCTCATGCTTGATCATTCCCCGGCTGAATCACCCTTAAAAGCAGAATTCCCCGAGGCATTCATTCGACATCTCTCATTTAGGCCAATGGTCTGCCAAAGTGTGATCACAAAGCGAAATTCGCATCGGCTGAACGAGATTCATGTCAGAGCCCAGCATTATGGGTTTATATGCGAGTGTTTTCTGTGTCTCCCAATACCACCAATGATGAAGGAAGGGTCGTGTGCTTAATGATATACTACGTTAAATAAATGAACACTCTTTTGCTCTGTTAGATTGCATTTATTCTTACGTCGAAATTAGTCGATAGATCAAAGTGACATATATAATTCCCATTACTATTGCAGCACAATTCGGTCAATGCGACATCTATTATTACCAAAGAACATAACTACACGAACTGTTAAAACAAATCACCTGGTAAAATTTTATACTTTAAGAATAAAATGAATTGGTAATGTTTTAGCTTTAAGCTATGGGGATATACAAGCACCAATCAACAGTAAGTTTCAAGCGTAGCAATATCAACGACTATAGGAACAGCGCTGCATCGGCAAAAACAAAATGAAACAAAAGAAAAATAGCACCGAATCAAGCCGTGACCCCTTAAGACCATAGTGTGCCACTTCCCGGCCTTGATGCGAAATCAAAAGTTCATGCCATTGATTTAGTAAATATATATAGATATATATAGAGAGATATATAGATATAGATATATATATAGATATATAGATAGAGAGAGAGATAGAGATATATATATAGAGATATAGAGATATATATAGATATATATGATATATATATATATATATATATATATATATATATCTCTCTCTATATATATCTATCTCTATATATATATTTCTATATCTATAAATATATAGATATATATATTTCCTTATATCTCTATACATCTCCCTCCTTATTATAAACATCTATCTATACATATATAAATATATATATCATATTCTATGATCCATCCTTGTCATAGGTACGTCTATTGCGTGTCACTCATCAGCGCGTAGGCAGCCTAATGCTTGATATATGGGCTATTTGTTTTATCTAATAAGCGTTAACTAGGTAATATTGTTGCCCTATTATGGGTCACACATCAATGTTGCCGGGCCAAATTGTCTTTGGATACAATGCTAATGACGTATCAACTGTAGGTTGAGGCATAATGCTTGCAAATGTATCGCGATGTTATGAGACATGGACATGCAACCTTTTTCGAAATATATTTGTCCCTCTGCGACAACCATCGTGTTCGCTCCTCGAGTAGACGGATTTTGTCAGACTGAAAGCCGTCAGCTACAGAAGTATGCCCCCGGCCGACGGATTATAGGGACGTGGCGACTGATAATATATATATGCAGCGGATGAGAACAGGCTACTTACTGTGGCACGTTAGCTTCTCGATAAATATATATATATATATATATATATATATATATATATATATATATATATATATATATATATATATATATATATATATATATATATATATATATATATATATATATATATATACTTTATATGAAGGAGTCCACATATTATAGTGGCATATAATAAATCAATGGGCATATCCGTTAAGTTACTCTCATTGTGTAGCGAAAAGCACCGCTCGTTTTGATTAGCAGTGCTGCCTTTCTGACTTTGCTCAGAGTTCCTAATTAGCTACCCTTTCTTTCCTTTGAAGGCAAACGTCATGAGCTGTTGAACATAGAGAACTCGAAGCTCTATCTTGCTTAACAACTCATTGTCTACATATATTAGTTTCCCTTCAGACATCCACCTAACCCATCAGTGGGTTGCTATTGCTCGACCCGTCCACTTCTAATAAGATGATTAACCATCAAAAGCTTCATTAGCGTATGGTACTTGGTAACGTAATTCGTCACGGAAACATACCACCAACCTGAATCGAGTACGATTGTCAAAATAGTTATCACCGAGAACTGCTGCCTCAATGTCAGTAGAGAAAACAGGACGGTGTCGTTGTTTTCGAGTTGATATTGTTCAGCGTTAATAGAATAGATGGTTGTTTATTTGGCCCTCAATAATAGTTGCTAAAAAAAGCGACAATTTAGCACAGTTTATTTATATGCACAGTCAGGTTGTTTATTGAGTTTAAAGTAGCAGCATGGACTCGTGTGGGCAATAGTAACGGTCGAAAGACCTTCCTGATTGATAAACTTAACGATATTGTATTGTTATAATGCCGCGTCTTGTAGCCACCTTCTTCACGTGATGCCGCCCTTAGTGAGCATCAGATGAGCCTACAGGCATGTCAAGGAGGCACATCCTGCAGATGCTGCATTTAATCAGCAGAGTTATAAGAGCAGTAGCCCTCGCTAATTGCTCTGCCCTCAATTAAATGATGCTTCATTAGTAAAATTAATAGGGTAGTATCTTCCAAAGTCTTTTTAATGATGTACTTATAGCGGGTTAACATTAGTAATCCTATCTGTGCATGACTAATTAATCAAATACAAAGGTTTCACGTCATACAAATTATCAGTCATGCGTTCGGACATCATGCATGTAGTGGACAGGTGCGCAGTAGTCTAGTGCGATCAAATGTGATGGTGATATTTGATCTTAATAAATATATCATATTTTCCATATTTTATCAGTAATAGAAACAGCTAAAATAGTCTGTTGGAATTGGTAGTTGATAAGGCTGGGCTATAATTACTTATATTGACCATATATGAATCAATGAACATAGCATTATACATTCTAAATTACATATCTCATTTTGGCTATTAATAAATGCAAATCTCAACTTTCAAAGAAATTTTCAAGTGGGGGCTCTAAGACGTCTCGTCTGGATGATAGTAACTATCCATAAGTCAGTCCGTGTGTATTGCTCGATGATTTATCAACAGCATGATATGTTGCAAACTCGTAGTTAGTACCAACAAATTAGCGCAACGTTTAATGTCATGCCTACAAACTGAACTACTCCACTGAATTAAATCCTTTAGTGCATACACTATTTATAGAACATGTGATTCGAGGGAGTTTGTTTACAGAAATCTCGCTTAATATTACGTTCTTGCGATTGATTTTATCGCAAACATCCAAAAACGTTTGTTTGACATGGGCCATCCACTGACAGGGGCAAATAAAATAGGAATTAAATCCGGCATATGTGGATGAAGAGAGGAGTAACCTAACCTTGGAGTTCTAATACAATTTGGTAAAGACAACAAGTTTATCCTGCTACAATGCTACAATATGCAGCAATCCCTTCATTGGCCTCTACAGCGAGATACATGTAGTGTGCAGTAGATCTCCTGTCGTACCATGATGATAACCGATTCATCTAATCACAAAAAATTGCCATTCAGGTTAAATATAAGAACTCCCTGGTCAAGAATTCTCCCTTTGACAGTATTAATGGGCGAGTGATCGATTAAAGTGGCGATGTATCACAATAGCCTTCATTGTCTTGGATTCAGCGTTAAACAGGTCACGAAAACGCTTGGAACGATAGACTGATATACTGGATTGCCGTGTTGTTGCCATTAGCGCCTTTGTTTCGCAAACAACGATGCATTTACCACAGTTATTGTGATATTGGGGCTCTTTGACAAATATATAGCTTCTATCACTTTCCACTATGGAACGGGAAACAGTTGAGTCTGTAAAATTGCGGAAGATCGGAAGAAAGAATAATAAGAACTTTAAATCGAACGTTCTGGTCATCATCAACCCAGGTCAATATCATCTGTTTGGATTTTTTAACATCCATCACCAGCAAAAAAAAGGCACATACGTTAAGTAAGTTCCAAATGTCATATCTTGTTGATTTTATATAAATTTTGAGTTCGGTTTCTCAGGCATGTTGTTTTAACCAAACGATCAGAAAAGAAGTTGTACACCAAATGAGAATTCAGCAAGTTTCAAGGGCGCACGAACACCCATTTTGCTGCACTAGGCGCCAGTTAACATCATTTCCGGCATCAACGCGGCGTCGGGGAATGGGCGATAAAGCAATAATGATATGTGAAAGACAGTGATGCGGGGTCGGTCAAATGGTGCGGGATCAGAGGAAATAGACCGGGTGGTGGTATCTAGATCCCTAAAAATAGATAAGGGGGATCCCCTAATATACTATATCAAGACATCCTTTGTTCGGCGGCGGTGTGTTTTAACAAATACGTACATAACTAGACCCTTACTAAACACTCATGTCGAGGCAGGAGCAAGTGTTGGTTAGGTAACAGCAGAACCAGTCCACCGCACAATCACTTATTTTGAGTCAACAATGAATTAATGTTGAAAATACCCACCCTGATGATACCGCGTTCTCATTTATTGCCATGCTCACTTGAAGGTATATAGAGAAGCGTGGCTAAAGTGGAGACGCTGAGGCTTCAATAGTGGTCAAAAGCCCGCATGCACAGCGTACAAGTGATGGCCAGCAAGGTGACTACAGTGGGAAAAGTAAATAAGTGCGTACAGTAACTAAATCGGGCATATTTGATCGAACTGGATAGCTGCAATGTTACCATTTTAAGCGCCAAGTTAATGGGAAATGATGCGAAATGTAAAAATACATATTACAGATTATCAATAAAACATTTGCACGCGCTTTGTTCAACATCTCCAAACTGGTTTTGGGAACGATGCGCAATGCACCTCAAGTCATAAACTATTATTGGCAGCAAAGAACATTGAAAAGACAACCAACCCAATAATATACTTCATATTCCAAGCATATTCATCTCAGGTACAAATGCCTTGGTCGCCATTGCTAATCCTTGCCGTTCGCTCCATCGAGGGCATAATCTTGTGCAGACAGACTCCATGGAGGACGATTAAACCTAGAGGATATCGTATCTCCGGGAATATTTCCTCTTTATTAGCAATCTGAAAGCATCCAGCATCCCTGCTCATCCATGAATGACAAAATACGTTACGATTCGGCTTGTTGTGCTGCACTAGGCATGAGCCCCAACATGTCAGTGATTAGACTGACAATGCTTTTATATTGCGCATTAACATTAAATCACCGCTGGTAAGGGCATGGTTTTGACACAATTACGTAGGGCATGATCTTGATCCATTTAGCAGATCTTAAAAAAGTGTAATTATTTCTTTGCAGTTATATTAACAGTATTGAAGTTCTCCTTGGATGTGACAAACTTTATTTTGGTGTAAAACAAATAAAGAATTGAATCAAATCCGATATCAATTGAATGATTAATAATATGATTTGATAATGTAAGTCAATTTTCAAGGTCGCGATGTAAACGAGCTACCGACAACGAATTCGTAACGTCGCTGATTGTTTACTAACTAGCTTATGATTCGTTGCGGTTGCATCTTTAAAACCATATGTTATCGGTCACTATAGATGTAAGGCGTATAAGTGTTGATTAAGTATAAATAACACAAATACGTTAATTCATCGTTGGGTTTCATTATTGCTATTGAGGACCCAGTTTGGAGACACATGTTTCAGTGTGAATTGGTGCTTGATGCGTTTAGTTCCCTTGGTCATCATTTTATAGAGATTTGCGAAGAGCCTCGAGATTACATGAACCCTTAGAGAGCACTTCTGAATACAATAGTATGGTGTTATAATCGATGCAGACCATAGGACTCTGGCGTCTTCCACGCGGTATGTTAGCGGAATAAATATGCGCATTCAATGTTGTATAAAGAGAAAGAGAAAGAAATCAGGCGAAAAAATTTCGTATAATCGAGAGCATTGCAACAATGGGATATCAGACATATAATTCATTGCTGGTGCTGCATTGTTTAGAACGCTTCTGTTACGAACCTTGGTAACTTATTCTCTAATGATGCGAGTAGCAGAAACAAATGGAAATTGTGCGGTAGATGATGAGGGATTGAAGAACCTCAGCGGGTATTAGGACCGATACCTACCGAGCTGAATAGATAACGGGTTATTTTGATAAGACGGTCAACTTTGTAAAGTTTACGATATCAGGTATATTCATACGAGGCCGTAGGTACAATTTTACTTATACCTTGGAATCTTCCGGTGCTCCGAACATCTAGGTCCATGCTAGTCAATACAAAGGCAGTTTAGCGTATATTATGCGTCCATATATTCAAAAGTCATTAACCTATTGCACTAGTTACAATAGCTATTTGTCCATAATATGTGCGTTTTACCCAACCGGAAGTCGGGCTCCAGACACTCATATATCCACTGCTTTATCATGCAGCTTCTCCACAGTCGATCGTTGAGCCAACTAAAATTGAGGGTAATAAATATGATTACTGCCAACAATAAGAAAACAGTAACGTCACGCTTTGTTGGAGCGTTCAAGCTCTGCTGAGTGTACCAAGACGCGGCCGACCGATTTATAGCATATCATATTATCCGGACACATTCATAAGAGACCGTATTGTCTGGACCGTCAGTGGTAAAATTTTGCGTAGTGCCTTTCATATGCTTTGAGGAATATATCCCGGCTGTATTAGATACTCGGCTTAATAAATAAAAGCATTGAGGACGCATGGACTTTTTGGCTGAAATTATCCCAAGGTTTTTACCAAACTGCCTTGCTTTACTGAGTTAAAGTCTTTGTATGCAATCATTGCTATCATATTCTGCCTACGTTGCGTTATGATACTCGTATCAATTTAAGTCAAAGTAAAGGCAATAATTTCGATGTTATTCCACAATAATCCGTGTTACATTTAACATATTTACCGTGCACAGGAAGTTCCCTCGAGCATAACAATAGCTTTACTCAAAGGAGTATAGCACCCTTGCGATTATACGAAGTGTTCCGTTCTGCTTCTTTCATAACACATCCGTGCTCCCCGAGGGGCTTACAGTAAATTATAACCCGAGGGACAAACTACTACAAGTATATTCGGCTAATGGTTCACACGACTGGTCAATATAGAGGTTAAAGCAATAACCTTAGCCACAGGACCTTATAACACCTCTTTTAAATGCAAGCTGGTTAGACAATCGCTTAGTATCATGCTCATCGATCGTCGTTAAGAGCAAGGCGTATGCAATTGTACAAACAGGGCAGGTGCGTTATTGGTGGCACAATATTGTTGTCCACAGTTTATATAGCTTCGAACAACAGCAGTTTTAAAAACAATGCAAATTGTGATAATGTATTGTGCGAATGAGATTTTCGAAATAAAATTACTATCATGGTGTCGTCTAGGATGAATCGATCAATGTGTAGGGAATCAATAGACACTATGGCGCTAGCTCGTAAACAGATTGAGAGAGGTAATGAGTGCGGTAAATTGAGAAGACGGGAAACTTAATGCTAGTAATTAGGTTAACTATCATAAACAGGTGATATCAGAGAGAACTGAAAAGAAACAGGCTTGTGGTAAAAATGAGTAAGACAATCAGATATATCAAATATAGATCAATGCAACTTAATGCAATAGTTTACAAGCGACCATTGGTAGTTTGCACTGTTTCTCGCTACTTTTCATAATTTATCTCAAATACAAATCGACTAGGAGTCCAATTTGTAAAGGTACTTAGCGATCAGGTACCTTATCCAATTGGCGTACGGCTTCACGCATATATGGCTCTTAAATATAACAAAACAACATTACCAGTAACTAATATGAAAGCCAATACATGTTTGGACGCAACTGGCGCGCGCGTCATAGGCACTCTACGCACAATGCGACCGTGTTGACCGGTTGTTATGATCGGGTCACAACCAAATTGCATAATTGACATTGCATTATACGCAATCAAATGGTTGGTAACATATGAGAGGCAATCATGCACACACATACTGCTGACCTACAGCTCACTCCACGACAATCTAAGTAAGCCTTTTTCATGTATTTTGCTCTCAGTCGTAATAAGAAAACCACATAACACTATCGGCATCAGTATAAGCCATGTACAACTTATTCTGAAGTGCCCTTAGAGGTTCAGAATATATCCCTCGTCCGAAAAAGCGAAAGGTTAATTGTGACCCCAGGGACCAACGACCACAGACCTATGGTAGACGTGATTGGTGGATAACGAGGTTGAAGGCAACGACCACGTGTTGTTATGTGCAAAATTAACCTACTCTTTTGAAATCATACTATTTGTGCCTAAGGCAACAATCTCCGTATCCCGATACTTGATAATTGCTTAGAGCAAACCACAAGCAAATGTGTAAAAAATGGCAACTTCGTGCTTTTGTAGAATTGATTAGTGCGCTGGCATGGGCTCTGTTCGGTAGTTTCAGGCACCATGCTGCTAATGTGGCCTTTGGATGCATATCAGGTGTATAACACGTAGGCACAGCTGCAATGCGAAATAACGGCATTAAATCGACTTGGGTACCACGAGCGCCGAAGTCTGGACGAGAAGGGATTCAAATTGGTTCTATTAGGGATGCATCTTTATAATATGGCATATTTAGCGCTAACCATCGCCTGAATGGTACATCCAATTCACCAGTAAAATCCTATTTTTTATCAAACACACCTTTGCAGACTTATTAATCGGATAGCAGGCGTTTACTGGGTTCATTTATTCCTTCCGCCTTTGCTTAATTTTTAGTTAGTATGGAATGATTAGCCCAGGAAGGACAGCCTGCTATAATACAAGTAAGTTATTCGCGGCACATTCTCGACCATTGCTGGCGTGTATCAATCAATATAAGTAGAATTCTCCAAGTTATTATCGCGGCCTCGCCATCCGAGTCCATGGGCGCATGTTGTCAGAATGTAGTCTACTATACTATACCCTACTATACAGCAAATCACATGTGATCACAAAGAGAAAACTTCCTGCTGTTAACTGTGGTTTCCATTAAAATATAAGCCGGTTCTCGTGGCGTAGTGGTAAACTGCGTCGCCTACCGACCCACAGGGCGTGGGTTCGTTTCAAAGGTGTGAAAACCTAACTGGCTCCCCTTTGACTCGGATGATCACGTAAAATCAAAGAGGGTATGGCTTTGCTAAAACGCTCACTTGAACACGAGCATTCCGATTGTCAAACCATCATCTGTATCGGTAGACTCTAGGTGTTAGAAAAACTATGGGTTTCGAAGTTATGTATGCATTTGAGTAATGTGTTTGAGCTTTGCTTCCCTACATAAGCAACATTATCTAGAAGGGTTTTACTACAGGCTGTTCACTCAATTGTATCTTTTTCTTCCAGCGTTCACGGAGGCAACTACATCGAACTATGAAAATCTCACAAACACCGTTAAAGTCTGGTCAAATGCGCGCATTGAATTTGAATATGAACCACAATAACATCTAACGGGATGCAGTTATATGATCAATTGAATGTCATGCTCTCCTAATGGGCTCGTTATAACTAATTAGTTTCACAGAGTTTGGGCACCAAATAATGGCTTCGAAGAGCTGAATGCATTGAGTGATACATGCAACCTCACAACCGCTCCGCTGAGAAAGCTTCTATTTGTGTCTTTTTCAATGTACTAGACAAGAAAGATGGAATTACGCAAGCAGAATGTACAATCCTTTCCATTTAATGGGTTTGTCAGAAAACTTGATGGTTATTTATAATTGATATAAGGTTTTACTGATAATATATTATTTGTTGTTGGCTTTAATGTTGCACCTGCATATGTCTGGGTAACTTTCAGAGCATTATATTCTCATTAAAATTCATAATAAACTAAGATCACCAGCGACGCTGTGCAAGTAATGGAGTGGTTTTGTCTGAATGTTATCAAATTGACACACTCAGATAGGTCACAACAGCTGTTTGGTAGATTCAACACGTATACATACTTATTTAAATGATTAAGAACCATCGTGTACTTTTGCCTACGCAGCTTTTTGTGCTTTTTATTAACTAGAGATTTGTAGATGAATTGATAGGAAGAAGCTCATCTTCGCCCATATGCCATGCCTACATAGTCAGTTCCTCAGTGGACTGTAATACATGACAATAAGTGTCCTGATAAATGCCAGCCATCTCCAAACATGGAACTTTCTCACATTTTGTCGTCGTTCTTCCAACTTGCATCAACAAACATGGTGTCGCATTTAAGAGCGCTCGTATTTGCTGTATCACCTTTATCCAGATACTACTTTATGTGCTCCTACGCGAAGTTGCACACACACTACCAGGACTGCGTAATCGGGTCTTAATGGCTGCCTTATCCAAGTCTGTATAGTTCTGATAAGCTTGGCAAAAGCACACTAGCATTTCCGCGTGACACTGTGTACTCGTTGAGTGTTAGAGCGGGATACACGGTGTTGGTCGTTTGCTGCAATGATAGCTTTTGTAGTTCACTTTGTGTAGACTCGTCACACAAACATCTATCTGAAGTATCGTGGGATTGCTAAATACTTTTAAATTTGCACAGTTTATATACTAACGGATAAAATCTTATTGGTTTTTTGGCTTGTGCTCCTCCATATGTCAGGGTAACTTTCGGAGCATTACCTATGTTTTGCCAATGCCAGGCAACATAGTAACCATATACAACAGAGCACAATTTGTATACATGTTTGTGACAAAGCGGGTATAGCTGTTTTATGGTCACAGTATTTATGGGTTAATTATATGCTCCAAACACATCCTGGTGAAACATTAAATAAATAACATAAATGTAATGTTTCACTTCTGCTGTTGCCGCAGTCTATTAATATTGCATATTATATGGTTGTCCTTTGTGGCCTTTATTTAAGTACACTGTGCGTTAGCTGTCAATTGTAGTAAATAATGCAATAATTACATGGGAGCTGATCGACGGTAAGTTCTAAGCAAAGCAATCATTCGACGATATGGGAAATACCTCGACTTCAATCAACTGATCAACAATTGGTAAAACTATCAGGTCTCCCACATCTACTGTAATTGAATGTCGGGTACCATCAGTGGAGATCAACTTCATTTAGGCAGCGCTGTCACAATTAATGTAATCATCGTGTGTAATTAGTGGATGTATATAATTATTCGGGTTTATTGTTCATCGCTGCAAACGTGGTTTAGGCGGACCAATTATATCTGCAAATAGCTGACTCGTGCAAGTTCAAAACGTAAACACAAGCTATAAACATCTTGTCGAGTCGCATCTATCAAAGCTGCATGTTGTTCCGATAGTTGCAGATTTTGCTAACCTTGAACATCAGCAAACTTGTATTGCCTTGGGTGAATTTAGTGGTACTGAATTTCAATGAATAGAACGAGTCAGCATGTTGGATATTGCCGATTCAAATAATTCGTAGGGTGCTCATTGTGTCATTTGTGTGCCAAATACAATGTACCCGGATATATATATATATATATATATATATATATATATATATATATATATATATATATATATATATATATATATATATATATATATATATATATATGTGTGTGTGTGTGTGTGTGTGTGTGTGTGTGTGTGTGTGTGTGTGTGTGGTGTGTGTGTGTGTGTGTGTGTGTGTGTGTGCGTGTGTGTGTGTGTGTGTGTGTGTGTGTGTGTGTGTGTGTGTGTGTGTGTGTGTGTGTGTGTGTGTGTGTGTGTGTGTGTGTGTGTGTGTGTGTGTGTGTGTGTGTGTGTGTGTGTGTGTGTGTGTGTGTGTGTGTGTGTGTGTGTGTGTGTGTGTGTGTGTGTGTGTGTGTGAAAGAAACATTACCGAAACTTGATTGGCTCCTGTACGCATGTGAAGAGTTCGCAAATCTCTACCCAGCGACATTTTTTTCAGAACAATTCTGTCATTATCACACACATGCAGTGCCTACCGATTGATATTTTGGTAGCTTTGAGAGAGTTTACCGTATTTTAGCTCGCTCCGAAACGCATAGTTAAGCAACTCCCTTCACCTAATAGCCACAAAACTTGTCCACAGTTTTGTATCGATTGGAAATTTGTGATAGAATTCACACTGTATATTCGATGGTCATAGATAAAGTTAAAATGGTATACTGTACTCAATTGCGCATCAGCATGTTACCGACGGATATTTGTCCTATCTTTGCTTAAAATTAGTGAGCGATTATATATGTTTCAAGATAATGATGAATGAGCAAGCGATTTATTTTCATATTTGTGCGTCGGCAATTCAAACAAGCCATTTACATTGGTTATTTTGGCAAAACTTATCTTTTCTTTTGTCGCAATCTATAATCTACACCAAAATCCCAGTACCCATGAACCATCGGTTTAAAAATAATGTATGTAATTCGTTTTTGCAGCAACCGTGAACACATGCTTCGTGGAGAAACGTAGAACTGTTATCTAGCATTTGCTGTGTATTTTTCTATAAATAAATAGTAATAAGATGACTTAAAGTATATCCTTTTGATGTCGCAGAAGTCGCTTGGCATAATTTTTATTGACGAAATAGAAAGCAAATTAGAGATATAAACTGTTTTATAACGCGTTTTTCTGCCCAAACAAAGCGTGGTCAATAATTTATTGTTCATTTGACAATGTACGGATCTCATTATATTCCTTGGAATAACCAATGAATATTGGCAAATATACGAACCTTAAAAGCGGCTCTAATTAATCATATGGAACTAGGTTCAGCTTCCATAAATCCTACTTTGTCGAACCATCACTGAGCCTTTAGTCAGGAGGTGCGACTTTGCCAGTCCGTCCTCAACCTTTAAGAGGCTTACTCTTGTTTGTTTGAGTTGATGTAAAGTGTGAGCGGAAATGAGCTCAAGGCTTGATACCACTTGGTACACGGCGATAAGAGAGCTAATATCCACGTGAAAGCGCAAATCCGAAATTATCTGCATCTGAGCGAAACACTCCAAGAGACTTTTCAATGGGTATTAGCAGTGCTTATGCGAGAGAAAATATGCCTGATATGCATTGTGACAACATAAATAATGCGCCTGCATTACCACCTTCCTTCACCAAAATGAACAATGAGTCAGTCGGACACCTCTTATAACCCACCAATAGATACGGGATAAGTTCATATGTGGTAACTTAAATGCAGTAGATTTTTTAACAGAAGAGGGCAGGTGCAGTCAATGACTAGTGTGTTCGTTATGTGGTACCAAATTTATGGATCATTCTATAGAGAATCATAACAGCTTAAACATAGCTAGGTTATTATAACAACAGGGGTTACAATACAGTTATTAGAGTGGATGACTTTTGGATAAAGGTTGTCAATTGTTAGGATGTCATGCAACATATTAATACGGGAATCCGTAGCTGTCTACAAGCACGTAATAACAGCATTTCGTTGGTTTGTCAGCCAATTTGTGGCTATTCAACCAATGCACAACAAGGAGCGATCGATTTGTCGATTTATCTTCTTGATCCATTTCGAAATTTTATAGAAAACCAACTATGTGGCAGTCAGCAGAGACAGGCTACACGTTCTTTGGAGGCAAATGCTTATCCTTCTTTTTCATTTAAGAATTTCTACATTTCGCCCCTGACATTCCACAATTCTATACCAACCAGTTATTGCCACCCATTATTTATATGACTGTTAGCAGTCGCGCGCACAATGGCGTAATGTACTTCCCTGTCTTATAATGCCAATTCCATGTTTGCACCGTAGAGAAGCGGTCGTAGTTGCCTGCAGATTACTGGATCTATGAGCTCATAAAAACAATTAGTGCGCACCTATCATTATGCTAACAAGCCATGCCTAAAAACGTTGCCGAGAAAACTTGTTGCAATAAGCTGAAGACATGTTATGCAATGTTATGTCAGGGTCATAAACTCATGTTGAATTATGAATTAAACTTCGCATATCACTCCGCGATTGAAGCGTTCAATGACGATGTCGAGGCAAACCATGTGACGTATTTTAAACTGGCTCATAAGTCATAATACGCGTGGCTGGATATGGCGATGTATTTCTAGAACAGACGGTTACACAGCATATCTACGTTAGCAACAACCCCACGAGTCATGGTTGCCGTTGTCAGAGTACACGTCGGTCATATGAAATATGGCACAGTTAGTGTTAATATTACCTTTTAATCCTAGTATGCAAACCCATTTGGTGGTTCTGCTGTTGAAGTTCGACACACTGTGTAATATAGTAGCACTAATATGCAGTTTTTATTGGTTTATTAGATGCGGGCTGACGTAGAGCAAATAATTGCTCATGTAACCATTTAATGATATTTGCATGTTATTTACTACTTCGTTCTTAACCAAACGTATAGCATTGTATTTTAGCCCTAAACGCATTTCATGGACCACCAAAAATTATTTTTGGAAGCAGCGGGCACAATCAACATTTCTGTTGATGTCACTAGTGAATGTTTGCTGTTTGAAGTGCACATAATTTATGCCTGTGGAGTCCAAACGCCCCTACAGCACTCTATCCGGGGGCGATGGTGCGATGCATTGTTTCTCTGGACATTAGACATTATGCAAATATAAATCCATTAATGCTGTTCCTTTATTAAATGAAACACGTAGCATTCAGTTTATACATTTGCTTCCTTTCTGTGACCCAAGAGCGCATCTTTCTTTAGGAATGGATCATCCCAGGGGCGCACTGACCCGCATTAACCTTTTGTGCTTAACGATATATTTGACAATTGGCATCATTATTTACTCTATTTTGTAACATTAATGGAACAATCATTCTAGCATGTTGCTGGAAATATTTGGGTTACGGTTCCTTCATGGGATAGAACGATGTTATCACGACCTTGATACATAAAAACATTCTATATCCGTCAAAGTTTTTTGCCTCAGGAAGTTTTGGATCGGCAAAATTGGCATCATTCAGAGCTCACGTTTGAGTAGGAACAACAGATTACACCACAAATTCTTGACAGTAAATGAGGACCACGTACTGAAAGCATACGTAACAAAATGTACATGGACCTTCCTGTTTTGAAAAATATTTAGGCGTTTTGTGGCACTTTCGCTCAATTTTATAATATAACATACAAATGACACGGTTTAAAGAAAGCAATTGTTCGCTCCAAGCAACTTTGAGTCAATTGCTCTCTTTATATACACACTTTCTATAGATTTGCTTGAGTTGAGATAATCCGTTCATTTCCAGACAGGGCAATATTTGCATTTCTAGATTTAAATCTTATTCGTGTGTGTAAGTGTGTGTTAACGTGTGTGTGATTGTGTGTTTGTATGTGTGCTTGTGGGTGGTAGTTTGTTTATAACCGCCGCATCTGATCGTCTTTGTAACTATAATATTTAGCTTTGCTTGCTTTGTTAGCACTAACGAACTCTAAATATTATAAATGGCCTATTCTTTCTCGCCATAATGGAATGTATCAGTCCAAAACTGTTAACCTTATTGTCCATGTATTAGCCTAGAACGTGGAAAGTGCTGATTAATCTCTTTCGAAACGCTAATCGGCAGCCACAGAGTATCAACTATCAATCATAGCAGTTTCTGGAAGCTATATTTTGGACCAGTCAACCCAGGCAGAGCGTACCTGGGTGGACATCGGGGAGCAATGTCCTTATCATTAGCATGATATATGGAGCGCTGCTTTAACCTGATAGGTCATTTGATAAGTCAACCGGCATTTCCAAGCCTTTGACAAAAATGGCTCCTGCTGATGCCGTGCCTTACACCGCCTATACCACTATTTTACCCAGAGGGTAAGCGTAATCATGTTAATTGGTCTCAGATGGTCACATATTTGAACATTTAGCTGACAATATGAACGATAGTAGGTTGAATTAGAATTTCCATGGGTTGCTTGTTTAATCCTGCGTCAGCGTCATCAGAAACCCACATCAAGCGCCCCAAGGGACGGATGTACGCAGGATCTAAATCCACTATGTGGTATTTATTGCGTCATTGGTTGTGCCTGTCTCGCCCTGATAAACAACATCATAGCATTGAGAACTGAATCAGTAAGAGAAGCGATGTTGCGAATATTTCACAATATATAGCTTAGTATTAGTCAGGGTGACCTCTGCTTCTTTAAATTGATCCTTGTGCTTAGTTTACATTACAAGAGGACGCCAGCATGGGATAATAGCATATGAAATCAATGAATAGCTAGCATTGCACACAATAGTTCAGCATCATCTTTGGAGGCAGTCAGATACTCGGCTTAGTAAACAAAAGCATTGATGACGCACTGACTATTTTGCTGAAATTATACCGAGATTTCCCAAACTGCCTTGCTTTACTGCATCAAAGACTTTGTGTGCAGTCAATTCTATCATAGTCTGCCTCCGTTGCGTTATGATGCTCGTATCAATTCTAGACAAAGTAAAGGCATTAATTTCGATGTTATTACACAATAATCCCTGAAACATCTAACCTATATACCGTGCACAGGAAGTGCCCTCGAGCATAACAATCGCTTCTCTCAAATAAGTATAGCACCCTTGCGATTATATGCAGTGTTCCGTTCTGCTTCCTTAAGAATACATCCGTGCTCCCCTAGGGGCTTAGAGTAAATTATAACCCGAGGGACCAAATACCATAAGTATATTCAGCTAATGGTTCACACGACTGGTCAATAAAGAGGTTCAAGGTAATAATCACGATTTACAGTCAGTAAAATGTACCTATTTGCAAAGGACCTGAGAACACCTCTTTTAAAATCAAGCTGGTACCTGGTTAGACAATCGCTTAGTATAAAGCTCTTCGATCATCGTTATGAGCAAGGCGTATGCAATTGTACAAACGTTGTAGGTGCGCTATTGATGGCACAATATTGTTGTTCACAGTTTATGAGGCTTCGAGCTACATTGCCCACATCGGGAATTAGTGTTGTATTATTACAAATAATTTGTATAACCTTGGTGAAAATTATTAATCATTAAGTATCCCACCTCATTCGAAATTGAATGAACACACTGCTTAATCGCAACATTAGTTTCATCACTGTGTACGGCCATTGATACTGCATCTATCTTCTCAATGTAATAAACTAGCTTGGCAATTCACAATAGGTACTTTGAAGAATTTTTTATTTGATATTCCAATAGTTTATGAATGACGTTGGTACGTAAATGTTTGTTCAATCATGTATTGTGCAAATGAAATTACTATTATTTGTGTCGTCTATGATGAATTGATCAATTTACACTATGGCGCTAGCACGTAATCAGATTGGGAGAGGTAATGAGTGCGATACATTAAGTAGACGAGAAACTTAATGCTAGTAATTAGGTTAGCTATCATAAACAGGTGATAACAGAGAGAAATGAAACTAAACAGGCTGGTGGTACAAATGAGTAAGACAATCAGATATACCAAATACAGAGCAATGCAACTTAGTGTAAGATATCTTTACAAGCGACCATTGGTAGTTTTCACGGTTTCTCACTTCTTCTCAAATTGTTCCTCAAATACTACTATGAGTCAAATTTGTAAAGGTGCTTAGGAAGTAGATACCTTATATAATTAGCGTACGGCTTCACTCGCATATGGCTTTTATATATAGCAAAAAAAATAACCAGTTACTTATGTGATAGCCAATGCATATTTGGACGTAACTGGTGCGCGCGTGATAGGCACTCCACGCACAATGCGTACGTATTTACCAGTTGTTATGATCGGGTCACAACCAAATTGCACAATTGACATTGCATTGTACGCTACTAAATTGTTGTTAACATATGAGAGGTAATCATGCTCGCACATACAGACTTAAAGCCCACTCCACGACAATATAAGTAAGCCTTTTTCATGTATTTTGCACTCCGTCCTAGTAAGAAAGCCACATAACACTATCGGCATCAGTATTAGCGTTGTACAACTTAGTCGTAAGTGCCCTTAGAGATGTAGAATATATTCCTCGTCCACAAAAGTGAAATGTCAATTGTTGCCCCAGGGACCAACTGCCACAGACCTGTGGTATACGTGGGTGGTGGATAACGAGGTTCAAGGCAATGACCACGAGTTATAATCTGCTAAATTAATCTAATCTTTAGGAATCATACTGGTTGTGCCTTAGGCAAAAATACCCGTATCCCGATACTTGATAGTTGCTTGGAGTAAACCACAAGCAAATGTGAGAAAATGGCAACAGGATATATCGTGAAACTAAGCACTGGCTTTTGTACTAATTTTCTCCGCGTTTCGCAACGTATGTTCCTTTGAGTGGTTAATGCCATTGTAACTGGGTTTGCCGAGACAATGTGCCTTTTATCACTACCGTTTATCACAAGTTGTCTCTGTGAAACCAATTAGATCCACTTTAGCTGTTGATTAAGTCTCATTTATATGCGTCTCATGTGGATTAACCCGTTTGGTTTTGGCTATGCTTTCTCTGACTGGTGCTCCTTATAGAAGCCATAGTTGAGATTCTCTCCTAAACCCATCTTACCTCATGTAGCGTTTTCTTGCTCTGTTCATATATATTGGTGCAGTTAGCATCAACCTGGTCATAAGTTTGTACTTCTTCCTAAGCTCAAACTGATAGGTGCAATTCTTATTTCTACGTCAATTCTCGCTTTAACTTGCTCTGAAGGCACGTATATACCAAGATACACGATACACCGGGAACCAATAACTACACGCGCATTTACGTTAAAGCGGATACATTCTCACCTCTATAGTGGATTTCATGACGGACATCAAATGTTAGCCTAGAATATGCATCAATTGCAGACAGACTGCAAGAGCGGGATTTGTAATAGACATTTTCAATCCAAAAGATCGTTCTTGTTTTTCATATTTATTGTTTGCTCGTCAAAACGTAGCTCCTGCTTGGCTGTTTTTGATCCATAGCCATTGATATCCCAATGAAAAGAGCCCTGTAAGGCTAAAACAAAGGGAAAGCAAATCACATGAAGCAGCAATATCTATTTATCTTATTCCTACAATAACCCTAGACTACCCTCGGCCTCTTTACCCACGAAGTCGTCCTCATTCGAGTAGACTAAAAATGGACCACATGCTTGCCAGTATCTGGGTTATTGTTGACACAGTGGTGCATTAAAACTTGTCACTAGTATTTAATTAGTAAGATTACAACTCTTGGCATTTGTTTGATCCATCGGATGCTGGTGTTTTTGATTACCTAGTGCTGTCTGTGTCTCCCCGACCGTCTGGTTCTTTAACCTGTCATTAATGGTTCCCATACTTCGTGTAAATTGTTCCTAGTCGATATTGGAACCCTCAAACACTAAAACAATTTCGACTTGGAACGTCATACAAAAACCGCGACCGATAGTTCAGGTTGTGAGATGGGGTATAGAAGAGACCAAGGAATGGCGTCGATCTGATCAGAGCGAGGTGGGTGTGGTTTATGAACTCATTCTGGCGTAATGGCAAGTGAGGCAGATGCAATAATAAAACTGAGAACAAACATATATCATTCCTGTTAATAGCACTCACTTTTGCCACCATTACCCACCAACATCCTGATCTAATACGAGTAAGTTTATCACAGCTCATTTTCGACCATTGCTGGCGAGCATCGCGGCCTCGCCATCTATGTCCATGGGCCATGGCGCATGTTGTCAGAATGTAGTCCCCTACTTAACAGCGAATAACATGTGATCACAAAGATAAAAATCCCTGCAGTTAACTGTGGTTTCCATCCAAATATGTGCCAGTTACCGTGGCGTAGTGGTAAACTGCGTCGCCTAATGACCCACAGATTGTGTGTTCGACTCCAAGGTGTGCAAATCTGACTGTCTCGGGTGATGACGTCAAGTCAAAGAGTTTATGGCTTCGCTGACAACGTTCACTCAACTGTCATCGGTTCACTCTAGGTTTCTGGTTGTGTCCACGAGCGGTGTTAGAGAAAAACTGTGGGTTTCGAAATTGTGTGTGCATTGGAGTGATGGGTTAGTGCTATGCAACCCTACCGAAGCAACAATATCTTGAAGTGTACTACTGCAGGCTGTCTACCTCATTGAATCGCTTTCTTCCAGCGTTCCCGGATGAGACTTTAGCAAACTATGACGTTGTGAATCTCACAAACACCGTTAAAGTCTGGTCAAATGCGCGCATTAAATTTGAATATGAACCACACCACAACTTGCAGGTTACAGTTACATGACCAATTGAATGTCATGCTCTCCTAATGGGCACGTTATAATTAATTAATTTCACAGAATGTGGGTAGCAAATAATTGCCTAGAAGAGCTGAATGCATTGGTGGATACATGCAAACTCACAACCGCTCCACCGAGAAAGGTATTATTTGAGTCTTTTCCAATGTACTAGGCGAGAAAGATAGAAATGCGCAAGCAAAATGTACAATCCTTTTCCATTTTATGGGAATTTGATGTAAGTGTTTTTATGAATAAATCAGACATTTTGGGTTTGTCAGAAAACTCGATGGTTCTTTTCAATTGATATAAGGTTTGCCTGATAAAATCTTATTTGTTGTCGGCTTAAATGTGCGCCTGCATATGTCTAGGTAACTTTCAGAGCATTATATTCTTCTTCTTATAAGTCATAATAATCTACGATCACCAACGACGTTGCGCAAGTAATGGATTGGTTTTGTCTGATTGTTATCAAGTTGACACTGTCAGATAGGTCGCAACAGCTGTTTGTTAGATTCAACACGTATACATACTTATTTAAATGCTTAAGAACCATCGTGCACGTTTTCCTTCGCAGCTTGGGTACTTGTTAATGACAAGAGATTTTTACAGGAATTGATATGAAGAAGGTCATCTTCGCCCAAATGCCATGCCTACATAGTCAGTTCCTCAGCAGACGGTAATACATGGCACTACTTCTTGGTGCTCCTTTTAGATGCAACATTATGCACATAATATAGTCAAAGATTATATTCTAGCTTCATCGCCAGGAATGATTGTATAATCAGTGCCCAATGAATTCACTACATATATAACAAACACATAGTAGCTCTGTGATAACCTCATGATCATGTACAAAGCAAGGACACTAAGTGTCCTGACAAATGCCAGCCATCTCCAAACACGGAACTGTCTCACATTTTGTCGTTGTTCTTCCAACTTGCATCAACAAGCATGGTGTCGCCTTTAAGAGCGCTCGTATTTACGATATCACCTTTATCCAGATACTACTTTATGTGCTCCTACACGAGGTTGCACACACTACCAGCACTGCGTAGTCGGGTCTCCAAGTCTGTATAGTTCTGATAAGCTTGGCAAAAGCACACTAGCATTTCCTCGTGACTCTGTACTCGTTGAGTGTTAGAGCGGGGTGCACGGTGTTAGTTGTTTGCTGCAATGGTAGCTTTTGTTGTTCACTTAGTGCATTTGGTATTCGGATAATCGGTACATCTTTCCAATGCACCGAGGCAAAAGAGATATGGGCACCACACAATTTGCTTTCGAGATAATGATATGTAACATCTACCAAGGAGCCTTGCAGCATATAGCTGAAATATCATGTGACGAGCCTTGTGACGAATGTCGATTAATATGACATCAGATTGTTTAAAGCTTTTATTTCATAAGAAAAGCCATAGAGCGCAGTTCGAAAAAGGATAACTGATATGCCATGTATATCGATGCATAATCGTAACAGCCAATCAAACAATGTCATCAACCGTATGTGTGGAATTTCATGGATATATATGTTTATTTATGGTACATATCCGTTCGCATGATTGCGTCGACAAACTGATCCCATTACTGCCGTCGTATGCAAGATTAGTTATTTGAATTTTGAAGTTTACTACTGCAGCAGCGTACAATTCAAGCACCTTCCCCAGCTCATATTTCAACAGATGATTAATATTCATTTCTGCTACAGATGCCTTGAATAACCTTTTTTAACATTAATTGCTACAGCATCAATCAAGAGCGTCACTTTAAGCATGATCAAGCCTTCGACAATACGTTCTATATGTGAGCTCATAAACATAAATTATTACCGTCCTAACGTTATGCAAGCAAGCGATGGCAAGTGGCTGCGACAACCATAAGCAATCAGTTTAGGCCGTCATTTGTTAGGTATTGTCAGGGTCGAAAACATTCATTGTAGCATGATTCACATTGACATATTACAGCGGTATTACCGCATATGTCGACTTAGAATTTTGTGTTTTAAATACCATGCACATGGCTGGACCACGTGACATCCATCTTGTTTAGCCGAAAACGCAGACTCGGTATAAAAACATTTATCCGAAGCATCATGGGATTGCTAAATACTTTTCAATTTGCATAGTTTATATACTAACGGATAATATCTTATTTGTTGCTGGCTTTAATTGGCACCTCCATATGGCAGGGTAATTTTCAGACCATAACCTATGGATTGCCTTTGCCAGGCTACATAGCAACCATATACAACAGTGCCCTGTTTGTATAAATGGTTGTGACAAAGCGATTTTAAATGTTTGGTTGTCACTGTATTTATTTGTAAATTATATGCACACAAAAAATCTGGGTGAAACATTGATTACATAACAAAAATGTACTATCTAACTTTTGCTGTTGCCGTAGTCGAATAGGATTGGGGTTATTTTGTGCCCTTAATTTTAGTACACTGTCTCTTAGCTGTCATTTTTTAGTTCACGATGCAATCATTTCACGGGGGCTGAACGAAGGTATGCTCTAAGTAGAGCATTCATTTAATGATCAACAATTGTTTAACCTGTTAGACCTCCCACAAATCAAATTCATTTAGGCAGCGCGGTCACAATTAATGTGATCATCGTGTTTCATTGGTGGATGGATATAATTATTCGGATTCATTTATCGTCGTTGCACACGTGGTTTAGACCAATTATATCTGCAAATAGCTTACTTCAAAATGTGAACATCGAGTCGTGTTTGCATCTATCAATGCTGCATGTTGTTGCGATTGTTGCCGATTTTGCTAACCTTTAACATAACTTGCATTGCCTTATGGTTAATATAGTGGTACTGAATTGCATATAAATAGAAAGAGTAAGCATGTTGGACACAACCGATGTAATTCGTAGGGTGCTTATTGTGCTATTTATCTGCAAAATACAATGTACCCGGTAAATGTATACAGATATATATACGTATGTTAATGTTTATGTATATGTATGTATGTGTGTGCGTATGTGTGTGTGTGTGTGTGTGTGTGTGTGTGTGTGTGTGTGTGTGTGTGTGTGTGTGTGTGTGTGTGTGTGTGTGTGTGTGTGTGTGTGTGTGTGTGTGTGTGTGTGTGTGTGTGTGTGTGGTTGTGTGTGTGTGTGGTTGTGAAACATCAGCGAAACTTGATTGGCTCCTGCACACATGTCATGAGTTTGACTTTTCGCAAATTTCCACTCAGCAACAATTTTTTTATTATTAGATCCAGGCAGTGCTTAACGATTGATATTAGGATAGCAACGAGAGTGTTAACCGTATTTTAGCTCGCCTCGAAATGAGGGGTGAGCTACTCCCATCACCAAATAGCCTCCAAAGCTTGCCTACAGCTTTTTATCGATTGGTAATTTGGGATAGAAGCTACACTGTATATTCTTTACTCATAGAGTAGGTTAAAATGATATACTGTACTCAATTGCGCCTCAGCATATAACCACCGGATAGTTTTCCTGTCTATGCTTAGAATTACTGAGCGCTTATTTATGTTTCAATATAATGATGAATGACCGAGCGAATTATTTTCTAATTCGTGCATCGGCAATTCTAACAATCTATTTACATAGGTTGTTTTGGCAAAACCTATCCTTTCTTTCGCCACATTCTGTAAGCTACTCCAACATCCAAGTACCAAGTAAATGAAATCTATGCGATTCGTTTTAGCAACAACCGTAAAAATATACTGTGTGGAAAAACGTCGAACAGGTAGTATCTTTTGCCACAATCTTTAAGCTACACCAAAGCCAAGTATCTATGAACACTCGGATTTAAAAGTAATGTACACGATACGTTTTTGCAACAGCCGTCAACACGTACTTCGTGGAAAAAACGTTGAACAGTTATGTAGCGTTTGCTAGATATTCGTCTATACGTAAAGAGTAATAATAATAAATCGGAAACGCAATCGATATATTGCGCTAGATAATTAAGACGAGGGTAACACTGAGATGTCGCAAAAGTCGATTGGCAAAATTTGGATTGACGGCATAGAAAGCAAATTAGAGATATATAATGTAAAATGATTTCCTGTGGTCATACTAAAACCTTATCATGCGTTTCGTTTACAACAAAAGTGTAATCAATTATTGTATAGTTTATTTGGCTATGTACGGATCTCATTATATCCCTTGCAATAACCGAGGAACAGTGGCAGATATACGGGCTTTTCTTGCGGCCCTAATTAATTATATGGACTTATGTTCTGCTTCCATAAATCCTACTTTGTCGGACCCAAACGACCGTTAACACACGTACTGCAAGGTATTCTGCCCTGTTCGATCACAGGAAGCATACTTTTTGCGTGATCAGTACAAAACACGTACACGCTTCCTCTGCCCTGGTCTGCGGTACAGTATATCTACCCACCAGACGTTGTTGATTGACGCATATTCAAAATCGTATTTAGTACGATAACTGGCACATTGGTTTAACATTGTGACTGCACTAGTTACGTTTATCACTGGTAGCATCCTCTATCACGCTTTCCATCATTTGCCATGTTACTGAAGCCAAGCCAGCACATATGGAGGTTGTAAACGGCCTGCTCATTCAAACGTGATTAGCAAATAACCTAGCTTTGTGGTCCATTCCATCCGCAACAAAACCCAAGCTAAGCATGATAAACTGAACAATTTAATGTTGTGAGCCGGTATTGAAATGGTAATTTAGGCGATTGCTTAGCAATATCCTTTTGGTGGAACCAATGCCAAATTGCTGACAACAATCATCCATATTAATATTATGATCGAGTCGCTCGCACTGCATAGGTTTATGTTTTGTTGTGCCTAAATGAGTACTTTATGTGTAACATCAAATAATATATGCATGTGTTTATCCATCCGGTATTGACCACATGAGAACCTTTTCGATAGATCATGTTGGTTCACGCTATGTGCAGGTATGAAGCGGTTTCCTTTACAGCGACTAACTGCATTATGTATATATATATTTATATATATATATATATATATATATATATATATATATATATATATATATATATATATATATATATATATATATATATATATATATATATGTATATATTGCACAGATTTCGGATTTAGTGTATTACTCAACGTAATAATGAGCTTTTGGGGTAGAAAATGGGGGAACTGCTGCAGTTGTTACAGTACTCATCAAATCCCCGCATGTAGGTAACACCTCCATCAACCCACGCACCCGTGTTTTTAGCCGACTTAAAACTTCCACTCTTGAGCCCATTTCATATACCTCTCCTAAAGTACTTTCCCGCTAACAAAACGGCTAGTTTGTTATTGTTGCTTAATGATTATTTAATAGCCTATTCTGTTACAACATGATTTAAACATCCTCTAGTACAATCATTTCCATTTAATACAGTATTAAGTCGCTTAAAGCGGTACGTGATGGTTGGATTGTCAGGCGCTATTCCTTCATGTAAACTGGCTGATTTCCGGAAGCAACGAATGCACTATACATAGCGCACAAACAGAATATATCGCGAAACTCAAGCATCAGCTTTCGTTTAATATCAAAGTACCAGGTTGCCTTAGTTTTGGCGTTGTCACTTGTTTGAGACTGTGTATTATCATAATTCGTCTTACAAATGTAAGTTTACTGCCAAAGCGGGCTTTGTGATTACCCTTTCAATATCCCAGCCAATTCCTTTCAGAAGTGCACATCCTTTCCAGTAAATCTATTATGGGATGTGATCCAATGCGTGGCATAAAAAATAACTGCTGTTTTACTTACCCAATCCTTAGCCAATGCTATCGAACAGTTTTGAGCAATACAATATATAGTTGCACACTAATAAAAAGTCGATGTGTATGGCGGTGCCTAGAGTAAGATAATGGCAAAAAACAAAGCTGAGGGTGTAAACGTCAGTTGACCAAATGCATCGTTGGTGATAATGCTAATGCTTATCTGATTAATCGTGATCGTTAACACGGCTATGATTGCCATAAGTATGCATTGAAAGGTTATTGCACACTGGTGGCAGATAATGAGGGGGTCTCAATCTGATTAGCGCACGGTAGACATATTATATCTTCAAATTGGAGCGGCTGCAAGTGCAGAATTAACCCAATCAGTAAACGCGATAGCATAGAATCGCTCAGGAAAATATTCGACTCTCTTCACGTATCTATAAGCACCCAAACTTTAACCACAGCATGCAGGCAATACGCAGCTCATGCTTGGTCAGTTCTGGCGTGTATAGATCACCTTAAGAGAATATCTCTAAAGCATTATCACCGCCTCGCCAATGACGCCTGCGGGCCAATGTGCATATTGCCAGCATGCAGTCCGCTGCTTTATAGGGAACAAATGGAGATCCAAAAGAGAAAAATCCTTACAGCTATATGAGATTTACGTCACAATATGCGTACCTTCATGGGGTGTTATGGGATTGACCCATGGGATATGCTTGCGAATACGCATGAAGTAAAGGACAATGCCAGACACTTAATTGTAAATTGTCTGTGTTAAGTCGTGCTTAGTTAAACACAAAACAAATCGATACATCCGATGCCCAAGCTTCTTTAAATGCCGATGTATACGAACTGGGCTTCAACTGTTACCAACGGAGAGGAAAGGTCAAAAACTGCAGCCATGATATTCATTACATAATCATTGCGTTTGTATAGCTAGAATAATTGCTGAACATCAACGACTTCATAATTCATGAGTCAATTGTTTGGAACGATAAAGTATATGGACGGTTTTTTATTTGGAAACTATTAAGCAGCTAAACACTGACTCAGCTTGGACCGTATAGCGATAGCATATGACAATCATTGGTTACGTCAAATTCTTAACAGCTACATCAATTCGTACCTCACCAATTGAATATCGCTGTATCGCGATCAATTTGCATCTACTAACTTTTATGAATATCGGAATTATACTTGCCGTATTCTGTTTAGAATATGTGACAATATTTGTCGAACTATCAAGCATGAATGTTTGGGTATTTTACGTAATTATGAGTTCCAGGAACGATATAACACTCCCTGCACTAATGACTGCTATCTAACATCTGCCCCGGCGGACACATGTATGCTGTTTTACTGGGCTCGACAATATGGTTGTCTCAAAAACACTTCCTACTGTAATCGATCCATGTCACTTGCTTTTT
Source organism: Urechis unicinctus (assembly GCA_034190875.2). Lineage (NCBI taxonomy): Eukaryota > Metazoa > Annelida > Polychaeta > Xenopneusta > Urechidae > Urechis > Urechis unicinctus. The sequence continues at coordinate 70,314,706 of CM067349.1, forward strand.
CATCGGTTTCACATTTTATTGCCAGCTAAACATAACCTTCCTTGTATGGCTAAAGCTAACTTGAGATCTTGCGTAGTAGAATTGAGAATATATGATCTTTTGTTGCACAGCCTTTAAATGTTGTATTTCTGTAATCTCAACCGCCACAATGTGCTGTAGATAGAGGCTGTTAATGACACAAGTACGTTCTTATCTGGTATTTATTACATCATTTGCACACCGGCCTCGCCCGATTTATTCACTCAAACACAATGTCCCATGACAGCTGACCATGATTTACTTCAGACGACAACGACCATTAAGCATGTATAAAACTGTGATATTACCATTTTGTTGCCATCTATCTACATTAAATGTGCACAACGTACAAGTTGGGTGCAATTCTCGTTGACGGCGATGAAATACTTTCTCATGTAGCCAATTTTACTTTAAACGCCCTTATTCACGTTTTGAAATCCACGCTACGGTTGCAGCTCGGTTTATGGACATCTCGATACCGACTGTTAGAACGTCGAAATACATACTGGCATAAAATTGTCAGGGAAAGCCTCAAATAATATTTTGAATGTACATGACTTGGATTTAGATATAGGATGGAATAGTAGATATACTATGATTGGGGAAATATCTAATGTTCAAGGCAGTATATATCTCGACTAAAAGGTAGTGATTTTCGAAAAAAAGATTTCGGTAAACTGTGCATTGTTTGACATTGTAGGACAAGAAGGGAAGGTTAAAATATTGGTCACTATAACCATTAACATCGCTTAGTTGGCATAGGTAAGCAGATGTTTGTAACGATACAGCAGTGGGGGCCAATAGTAAGGTACATCGGTATTATTCGGTCAATGGTTGGGTGTCAGCATGGGCAAAATGATGCTAACAATCCGCTTTGAGTGGCTTATCTATTACGTGTCTGCACGCCAACCGTAGCATGATATATATATATATATATATATATATATATATATATATATATATATATATATATATATATATATATATATATATATATATATATATATATACATATATCATCCGCCTTGCTCTCCTATATATATATATATATATATATAGATATATATATATATAGATATATATAAATATATATATATAGGGATATATATATATATATATATATATATAAATATATATATATATATATATATATATATATATATATATATATATATATATATATATATATATATATATATATATATATATATATATATATATATATATATATATATATATATATATATATATATATATATCATCCCCCTTGCTCTCCTCCTGCTTATGGCTTGAATGTAGCAGATATGTTTGGGCCAGCGTAGATATGATAGTTGAAACATACAGGTGGAACTGAAGCAGACGTTCATGCTGCTGAGACTTTGAAACGACTAAAGATGTCGATCATATTGTTAACAAGTATATGCTGTATATAACAATTTGATAAACTTAGTCATTTTCGAAATTATAAAGTATCTCATTCGCTAAACGAAATGTTATCACGAAAAACTACACAAAAAAAGCCTTATCGCCTTTGGTCAAAGTTGCGTATTATGCCAATGCCTGCAGGTTCCAGCACAAATTTACAATTACCCCACTTGTTACTTCAGGTCACGTTGATGTTATTTTATTGCATGGTAATCATAAGTCTATTTGCTGTACCTGCTGCAAGCTGAGGCTCTTGGCAGGTCCAGACTAGGGACTTTATGGTGTTACTTGCCTGTCTGCTTTGTCCGGTTTGCCAGCTCCCTCACGATGTCACATGCGCGTTAAACCATGGTTCGTAATAGATAGCAGCAACCCATGAGCGTGCACGGAATTTGTGTTAGGCCATTTCAGTGTTATCTCTTCGCTTCGGTAGACTCGCATGATAGTTGACGCCATTGTACGATTAATTATCTGGTTGTTCTATTCCATGTTTTCTGGTGAAGATATGCATTTCGATTCATCGCCAAACTATTGCATTCATTTTGAAGTGCTAGCGTGACAAATTTGCCCCCATTCGGTCACTTATGTATTAGCAAGTGACTCATGCATGTTAACGAGGACCCATCTATACCTCTGCATTAAAACATTAAAATTAATCGTATCAATATTGATCGATCTTACCAGCAAAATATTCGGGACCATTGCTAAATCGGCGGGAAGACCCGAACAACATTGACAGAAACGTTCATAAGATTTGTATTCTAACAAAGTTCTTTGAGTATTGTCTGGGAAGGTTCCTGTATTTAAGTCAAATGTAATGGATTAGCATTTCTCAGATTCACTCTGATGTTGTGATCTGATTTGTATCCAAATATAATGAATTTATGCCTGACCATTCGGATATAACACCTACTACATAATAATGCAAAGATTTTTTAACTGATAACTTGGTATCATGTGATTCTTCCATAAATCCCTTAATTTGTCTACCAAGCTGAAAATCTCTAGTCAAGAAGTTTAACTCAACAAATCTGTTTTGAACCTCTACGGGGCTGTGTGTTGTAAATTTTAGTTAACATAAAGTGTGAACGGTAGTGATCCAAAAAGCATGCTGCCATATGTTTAATAGTTAATAGCCGTGTTATGAACCACGTGAAAACACATATCCCTAATGCCCAACATCTAACCGGATCACGTCTGCAACTTCAATAGCAATTTAAAAGTCTAGGCGGAATTAATGGAGGGAACATAAACCTTACTTCTGATTTACTGTAAAGATATGATTTCGCCTGAAAAAAAAGCATGAATCTTCTTTCATTGGATAATTCAATCATCCCTGAATAAACAATCGCTGCGTTGTGTTTTGTTATAGGACAAACTAACGGATCAGGGGTCTATTTGAGCATAATTTGTGATTCAGCTACCTTTTGGAAAAGAGACAAACAGGTCATTTACCATGCGATTCAAGCAGTACCCTTTAACATCTATCATTACTGTTATTTCATGTAATCTAAAACTAAAACTTTAATTCACCGTATGTAGCATACATAACAAAGTATATATGTACACAGTCTTTACCATAAAAACGACTTACAATGAGCATTAAACCGAGACGTTTTATCACTATTGATTATCCTAGCATTACAAGCTATTATCGCCACGTGCAACTGACAATCAGTTTAGGTGGAAATGTAATGGCAATTGATTTGTAAAAATTGCGCTTTAATTCATTTTAACCCACATAATTATTCAGCAAACTCATCTTAATTGTCCGACACGAGACAGTTCTGTTCATATATATAATGCGGCAATAAGGGTATGCAATAGTTATAATTAGCTCATGCCTGTTTGATTGTTCCCAAAGTGTTTTATTATACAATAATGTTTACTGAGGTCATCCCGACCCGCCAGCGCGTGTTTCAGATGGAGGCACAAGCACTGCATGATATGCTTTAAACTTTATCGTTTGCTCGCCCGCTTCTTCCGATTAGCTATCTCAATCACAATGTCCCATAAGGGCTAAGCTTGTCTCCCTTCGGACAACAGCGACCGTTGAACATGGCTAGAAAGGCAATGCAACCGTCAGGTTATCTTCCTACTTCAGTAGAGTGTTATAGCTGTTAACATGGTACCATTTGTCATCCACTTGCTCTGTGCCATGTATTCAATTCCGGACATCAAAAGTATCGTTTTTTCTCTTCACGAGAAATCCGTCTGTATTGAATTATATTTCAAAGATTTCAGGCCCAATTTAACAACGCTACTGGCGTGATGTAAATGATCATTGAATTAATCGGGAAGGATTTTGCCGCAAATTCACCATTTACCTTGACCAAGTGCAGACTAGTACTCGCCCGCAAAGGTCAACATGTGTATTTGTATTACAGTATCTGCAAACACCACTTACATGTACCAACAAATTGGTATGCTGTTCAGAAAAAGTAACGCAGTTTACCACGGATACACGCTGATTGTCCCACATAACCTCTCGAATCAACATTTATATTGAAGTTAACCACATCGTCGTTCTAAGAATGATTGCCATAATTGCAATAATATTTTCGGTAAGTCCAGCCCTTTACAATCGTGATATCACTGATTAGTCTCTGAAGACGCGTGTTCTATGCCCATTTCATGCGGACAAGATGGCATATTTTACACAATCTATATATATGAATATTTACATAATATATATATATATATATATATATATATATATACATATATATATATACATATATATATATATATGTAGATATAGATATATATACATATAAATATATATACATATATATATATTAATATATATATACATATAAATGTATATGTATATATATATGTTTATATATATATATATACATATAGTTACATGTGTATATATATTAATATATATATATATGTATATATATACATATGTATACATATAAATATATATATACACATACATATATATATACATATATATATACATGTATATATATATATATATATTTATATATATATAATATATATATATATATATATATATATATATATATTTATATAATTATATATAATTATATAAACATGGACAGTGAATGCCCAATAAAGAGTTCAACACATTTTGTTTTTTGACCGACGTTTTATCCAAAACACACGCATTATGGCTATATACGGAGATTCTGGGGGACTGTAATGTTATACTGTTGTATGCTCGTTCCAATATTGTCAGCATTTCAAGAAACATCAGGAACGCTACAAACACTTTTAAGACCATATGAAATTTTCAATGATACGCTACACCTGAAATTGAAACAGATATGTACCGTAATCGTATGTCAGGCTAGCGGACAGCACACAAAGGATAGACAAATGCAGTGCCTTCTCAAACGTTGGGTGTTATAGCTCTCACAATGTTTAACTGCTCAATACTCGATGCGAACGTGATAATGTAATGCGATCTGCTGATATCAGATCGTAGCCACTAACAGTGTTATAACATGTCAACTGGGCGTCATTGTTGCCGATTATATTTCACATGGGGCATTCCCGGCGTGATAATTTAGCCACTGACTACCGTTTATACCATCTGCTAATGTTCGATTTGTCGCTGTCTAAGCTCGATGAGAAAATAGCATACTGGTATTACCCAATGTACCTATTACATTTCATTAGTTCAAACAATTTGTATTTGCGTACATAGATATTTCACATGTATAATGGAAAGTTGATATGTTATATAGTTTATTATGTATAGAATCAACTGCTGAGGAATAGCATTGAAGGCCACAATGGTTTGAACCGCAAATTCTTTTTGGCAGAGACATTTTTTAATGCTTTTGGCCATCCCATCTGTAATATTTTTCCTTATCAAATAAATAAAACGTAATGCCACAACAGAACTCTATCCACTGACTTGGCTATTATAATTTCATATATATCATGGGTTTTCTTCAACATTTAATGTGGCAGTGATGCTTGTAATGACCAGCCGAGCCCTGCATTCAAAGGTCAAACGCTTAAGACTTATGCGTTCCTTGTCTCCATCATGGCCCAAAAAGATGTGGGCAATAGTCTATACGTCACAACTCATAGTATAAGTAGCGCAACCGCCAAACTATATCATCGTTATCAGACAAATATATCTATATAAGGTTGCTACACATAACACTACAATTATAATTACATAAAGCAACGACCTTGCAATTCTAATAATCAGCCACATATATACGACGAAATGTTAGCATACCAAAAGATATCTTATTTGATGTTCCAGGTTGTATTCCATTGAGGTCCCCCTCCTAACGTTACAGTTGTAACTCTTCAGCTTTCCGTGCTTCATTAGCATAACAAGCTGACTAAACTGGCTCTATATCCGTCCTAGTGTCATTACTAACCCGCACCAAGCGCCCAAGAGACGGATGCACACATGATCAAAATACACTTAACGGTATCTATGACGTTGTAGGTCCCGCCTGCCTCGCCTTGATATGAGAGCCTTCTTCAGCCCTTCTCAGCTGTCATCAATGGGGCTGATCGCCGCCATAGTCTGTAAGCAATCAGTAAGCCATGTCTGACTGGCATCGTAGGGACAAGAATACCCCAGTACTGCGTAGCTGTTTGGTAACATACAGGCCCCGAGGTGGTATCCTGGTCATTAGCTTGCTCTGAGGTGCGCTACTAAAGCATCATATACTATCTTATTGTCATCGTATCAAACCTATACTCTTGTTATAACATACACCCTCATGCCTGCTCTGAATCCTGGATAGTTCGTAATCTATTTCACGGACCATTATATATCAAAGCCTTGTATCTTTCTGCTTTCAGTTGCCGGTCGATCAAATAGCCGGCCTGAACGAACTTACTCAGAATAATGGTGAAGTTAACAACTAGTTGGCACCGGAGAGTATATGAATTTCATCAATTAAGTATAATTACTTCTGTCGAATTCACTTTGTGATGACTGAAGCTATGTTGGTGCTTACAAATATGTCAAGGACGCGTTAACGCAAAGTAAGTAAACGGCGTATGTAAATGTATGATTACCTATATAAACAGCATTTTTGACTGTGTATT
>CM067349.1:70326206-70343550 GCA_034190875.2 Urechis unicinctus
TTTGCTCCATCGAGGGCATAATCTTGTGCAGACAGACTCCATGGGGGACGATTAAACCAAGAGGATATCGTATCTCCGGGAATATTTTGCTTTTAGCAATCTGAAAGCATCCAGCATCCCTGCCCATCTGTGTATGACCAAATACATTACAATTCGACTTGTTGTGCTGCAATAGGCATGAGCTCCAGCATGTCAGCGATTAGACTGGCAATGCTTGTATATTGCGCATTAACATCAAAACACCGCTGGTAGGGGTATGGTTTTTAAACAATTACATAAGGCATGATTTTTATAAAGATGATAACCATTTAGCAGATGTTATAAAAGTGTCATTATTTCTATACAGTTATGTCAACAGTATGGAAGATACGCTTGAATGTGACAAACTTTATTGTGATGTAAAGCAAATAAAGGATTGAATCAAATCCTGTATCAATTGAATGATTAATAATATGATTTGATAATATTAGTCAATTTTCAACGTTGCGATGTTAACGAGCTAACGACATCGAATTCGTAACGTCACTGATTGTTTTCTAACTAGCTTATGATTCGTTACGGTTGCATCTTTAAAATCATACGTTATCGGTCACTATAGATGTAAGGCGCGGGAAACTCCATTTGTATCTAAGTGTGGATTAAGTATGAATAGCACAAATACGTTTATTTATCTTTATGTTTCATATTTGCTATGAAAGACCCAGTTTGCAAACATATGCTTCAGTGGAATTGGTGATTGATGCGCTTAGTCCCCTAGGTCATCATTTTATAGAGATTTGCGAAGAGCCTCGAGATTACATGAACCCTTAGAGAGCACTTCCGAATACAGTAGTATTGTATAATAATCAATGCATACCATAGGACTCTGGCGTCTTCCACGCGGTATGTTAGCGAAATAAATATGCGCATTTAACGTTCTATAAGGCCGAATAAAGAGAAAGAAATTAGGCCAAACAATTTCGTATAATCGAGTGCATTGCAACAATAGGATATCCGACATATAATTCATTGCTGGTGCTGCATTGTTTTGAACGCTTCTGTTACGAACCTTGGTAACTTATTGTCTAATGATGCGAGTAGCAGAAACAAAGGGAAATTGTGCGGTAAATGATGATGGATTGCAGAACCTCAGCGGGTATTATGACCGATACCTACCGAGCTGAATATATAACGGGTTATTTTGCTGAGATGGTCAACCGGCATGAGCAACTTTGTGAAGTGCACGATATCAGGTATATTCATACGAAGCCGTTTGTACAATTTTTCTGTTACCCTGGAATAACATGGTGTTCCGAACATCTAGTTCCATGCTAGTCAAAACAAAGGCAGTTAAATGTATATTATGCGTCCAAATATTCAAACGTCATTAACCCATTGCACTAGTTACAATAGCTATTTGTCCATAATATGTGCGTTTCCCCCAACGGGAAGTCGGGCTCTAGAGACTCATATATACACTGCGTAATCATACAGCTTCTCCACAGTCAATCGTTGAACCAACTAAAATTGAGGGTAATAAATATGATTACTGCCTACCATGAGAAAGGAGTAACGTCACGCTTTGTTGAAGCGTTCAAGCTCTGCTGAGTGTACCAAGACGCTGCCGACCGATTAAAAGCACATCATATTATACGGACACATTCATACAAGACCGTATTGTAAAGCCTGGACCGTTAGTGGTAAAATTCTGCGTAGGGTCTTTCATATGCTTTGAGGCATATATCCCGGCTGTATTAGAGAGTGCTATACATATGAATGCAGATTCTTGTCACCCTGTTAATTAATCGTTAATTACGATTTAAAAATGTGTTGAACAATAACCGAGTCTGCCGCATTAATGTAAATGTGCTATTCATGACTTCTCCCAGCTATGTTTGGTGTTAACAAAGATACAAGCGGACCAGATTCGAATCTTGGATTAAGAGATTAGAATTTACTATAGTTGTAACAGTTTCCTTGCGCAGACACACCAATCTGCGATACATATCTCTGAAGCAGAGGGAACGATTAAGAAGGGAACGATCCGGCAAATCATATCTCTGAGAGAGAAAAAAAACGTTTAGAAGAGAGAGAAGAGAGAACCTCTATGGCAGACCACACAAAAACGTTTAAGAAGTGAACCGAGCTATCGCTCGTGTATATTTATATATATATATATATTTATATGTATGTATATATATAAATATATATATATGTAAATATATATATATCTATATATATTTATTTATGTATATATATAGATATTATATATATATATATGTATATATATATATATATATATATATATATATATAATATATATATATATATATATATATATATATATCTATATATATATATTTATTTATGTATATATATCTATATATATATATCTATATATATATCTATCTATATCTCTCTATATCTCTCTCTCGCTCTCGCTCTCTCTCTCTCTCTCTCTCTCTCTCTCTCTCTCTCTCTCTCTCTCTCTCTCTCTCTCTCTCTCTCTCTCTCTCTCTCTCTCTCTCTCTCTCTCTCTCTCTCTCTCTCTCTCTCTCTCTATCTATCTATATCTATATCTCTATGGCTCCGTGTCCCAGGGTACAGTTCATCGTGTTTCTCTCATTAGGTGTGAAGGAAGAACAGAGCCTCAAACTGATCCGCAGTCGTCAATAACATATATAATTACTGACTAAAACCATTTATCATGAGGATAAATCATACAAGTTCACCTGGCGAAGCACACAAGAAGTGTTTGTGGTAAAGAAGTGCAGCACCGCCTCTTACCCGTGATACTCTTCAAATGCATCAATTACCGACGACACGCCAGCAGCTACTAGCACGATGAAAGATACTTAATTAACTGATGTATGTCTTAAATACTATGGAACATGTTTGGGTCATCATTACCTCCTCTCTTTCTTTATTCTCCCCTGAACATATTATACTTGTTAATCACACGCAAACACAAGCAAATCTTATACAAGTACCATAAACAAACTATCATTTTTGAGGAGCTCAGGCACTCGACGTTGCCTCTATAAACATCAACTTAATTGGTTTGAACAAACTTGAAGTAAATGGCATTCGCAAACAGACCACCTTCAGAACCACAAAACACTGGGTCCACTTGGTAACATCACCTGGCTGCAACATGTTATACTTGATACATTATTCGATTGATAGAAATATATAATTTCCCCTTTTTACCTGTAAAGCAATCGCTTCCATTAGGAAACTAAACCGCTAACAAATTTCTGGATAACGTCGTGATTAAACTTGAGTTGCACTGATATTTAATGCTACTCGATTATATTGCCTTGTATTTAAGATTTATATATCTCTGCCATGATATCACCGGCGAAATAGTTATTTTCCTGTTGCGGCGCATTATGCAGGCTTAACTAGGTACCCATATTAGACTGATGTCACCGAGAAGTGCTCATTCACAAACTCAAACATTGACACCTCACTGTATTCACGGAACGCAAAGAGGAATGTTTTGATGCCACGAAAACTGACGTAAATATGCGTACCCACAACAAACGAATGCAGACAAATCTAAAGAGGAATTCCATTGCGTTATGGATAAATATTTGGTCACATATTTATAATATATTTATGTATGAATAAGTAATTTACAGCAATGTATTTAATGCAAATACGCACGTGTAAACGAGGATGAAAAATCTGCCGTAAACAAATTGACAAAGCTATTACTTGAAACGTGGTTTTTTATTGAGAGTTTGCTTATCGACTAATCGTTCATTCTAGAAGGACAACCATGGGCTTTGCAATGCGAGAAGCCTCCACTAGGATACAGTTCAAGTATTGTGGTCACTATTTCTGCTTTACACGGTGACAGTCTGCTCTCTCCGGATAACGTCGGTACAATTCGGACAATTTATGGCTAAACCAACAGTGTAATGCTTATGAATTTACTCTGTTCCCTTTCACGGATCATCAATGCCATGGCTTTTCAAATTATTTTCCCTTGATGTTTTATATGCGGAAGCTAAAAACATGCCCAATGGCTGGACATGTGGAGCAACATTGGTACAATTAAGATGTGTAATTTTGCTGGCTCGAAGTAAGTTAGACTAGCAATTAAGCTGATGGCTAGTATCAACAGCCTCTATCTTGTCCAACCTTACAATATTTCAAGATTTTTGGGGATTTTAATGACATGAAGACAAACAAGTAAAATATCAACTTAAGTATTCTGATCTGATGTAAGCAACGTAGTGTGGCTGTGTATAATGACAGAAGTTGATTTTTGTCATCATGTAATGTGCTATACAAACCTCTCTGTCAGCTATGTAGATTATTGAGGGAATATTGAAGTAATAATACGTAATTAAAGATGAAAGCTGCTAACATGCCACCTACGCCAATTGGTGTACATATCTAGTGGCTGAGATGGCACCAAAACACGATCTCATCCCTAATAGATATTATACCGTATGCCAATATCGGGAATGTAGTGATCAATTTAATGAGACTTTCGAATTCCTGTATTTAGATGTGGTCACATTTAATGAATAATCACTAAATATATTAGATGTGCTCACGACTATGTCTGCACAACATTGTCGTTGGTCACACAATAACGATCAAACGTCAAATGTATCAGCTTTTCGAGCCTATAATGGCGCCACAGCTCGACCGGGTGCACGTATTTGCAAGATTGCAGTCTATCCACAGTCCTTTCTTGGCATAAATATATGATCGACTGCTTCTGAGCTTTATATATGTACTGTAATGTTATTTATGTACCTAGGTAAAATGAGTAGTCACTGCAAGGTGAAACGTTAGAATGACCGTGTTATATACTTGTAATTAACATTGCTGCATGTCTCTACCTAATATGATATCTACGGAAGCCATTATTTATCAAGCAATATAACATTTATCAGCTCAACACAAGAATAGACCTGCACCTGTAAATTTGGATTCGGCGTCTATCGCTTTAATGAACAGTACAACATCACGTTTTTAAAGGTGATTCGTTATGTTTCTAAATGCACCTTAGCACAGAATAATTGCTGATGACCCCTGACAGGGCACCTATGACACTATTGAATGCACCAAGGGGCATAGTTGTCGGCTAAATGATGGCACAAATCCGTTTACCACCCACAAAGCAATGAGACCGGTTGATGTTTTATGTAGTTAGAATGTGTAGGAGCATTGACAGCGAATATACAACAAAGCGAGCTGTCAATCAAGTACGCAGCGTAACTTACCGGGAGATATTTAAAGATAACCCCCTAGTGCTGATTACGGGTGACAAATCGGGTATTACATATAATATAGCATATGATAGACGGAGCCGATCGTGTCTTGTCATCTCCTCGCTTTCAAATACGATAAGATGTCATCCAGTTAGGTGAACAAACCTCTCATCTGTGTCCTTGAGTCACAGATGTGTATATCTTCAAAGCAAATTACCCACCCACCATACTGTGGGTTATCATAGACTTGCTTTGTATGTGACAGGCTATAAGTATACATATGTACTGTGAGATCGCAGATGCTGATTGATCGAATGATCAGTTGAGAGAATGATGCAACCTGGCTATAATCTAGGTTAAATATCAAAGGCTGCATTGTAACGATGCCGTGATTGTTGGAGTGATAGCGGCCTTCAGAGACATCACTATCATCAAATGAAACCTATATACCCTGCGTTCATTCCAGGACCAAGCCAACATATTATCAGACGTACCATTGTACGGCCATTCCTCAGATGCGTTATGATCCGTCTCCATAGAGGGTGATGAAGAATACTCCCATTGCAACCCAATCGTGAGTCCTTTGTTGTAAAGTGGATGGCTTTTATCTTTGCCGCTGTAATAACCAGATAGTGCTCTTTAATTCCTCAAATCAAGCCTGTATGCGCCAGTTAAAGGGATCTATTGGGAAAGGTTTTACTTCAGTTGAAGTGCTCGAATACATATATTTAATCAGTTAAATCAATAAGCGTAACACAAACGCATGAATATATCACCGGTTCTCGTGTTTTACTCAAAGCTTTGTTATAAGGACTTAGGGGTGCCGGTTTAAAGTCGTACATATAAAGCCACGTCAGCGTCAAAACATTGACGTGGTTGTTCCTTCCTCATTTGTAGAAATGTAGTATTATATCAACAACTAAGTCCTCCGCAGTTTTTGACGGATCTACCTGCTGATTTACCGGATACAAAGTTCATAGTTATAATATATTTGAGTTCCGGAGCATACAGGGTGTTGTCTATTTGTCTTCGAGCGATTGTGTGTTTTCGCCATCTCGATTCAGCATGTTTTCATGATCCTCGACAATTGTGGATTATTCAAGAATAAGTAAATAATATTTACTTTTTAATGCTTTGCTTAAGGTATTCGAGGTTTTGATGGGACTGATGTTCGGTAAACGTCAAGCTGTCAAATGATAACATTTAGTTGGAATCTATAACTTCAGTATATATTTTTGTAGATGTCATGTGGTGTCTCTCGCTGATTCACGGTTTATATCGCGGACTTTTGATGTAGACAAAGACGGAGTTTTTGTTTGCTTCACAGTCTGATTTTGAGTTGCAAATGTATGGACGATTTACGAAATGTTGTCGATTGTTTTTCTTTTAAAAAAGTCCCGACCATCGAGTGTATTTACTGATTGGTAAGTTAGTCGAGTTGGTACATTGCTTTCCAGAAACATACTCATCTGCCTTGCATTCTACCATTATGTTAGGCGACATCAATAGCTGCTCAGGAGACTTCAGAGTCTGGATCTCCGTAACGTTTGGAATCGGTATGCAACTTTTTTTCCGATGTAGCTATTGGATATACTTTCAGCTATGGGAGATAAAAGTTTGTTTTGGATTTTACCTTCGTGCAACGATGGTGATTATTGCTTGGCTATTCACACATCTGTTGCTATCCAACCTCAGCAGCTGCGCCATGTACTTATTTTCATACGTGCATCCACGAAAACCGCTATTGTCCAAATGAAGCAGTGACCTTTTATCCTCTTCATAAGGATCCGCGATTCATATAACCAGAATTGTGAGTAGTATTGAACTACAGGTAACCCATGCTTATCGGACAACGTAGTCTTTAATGCTGATCTAATGAATCACCTGGTGAGCACATACCTTCCGACGCGGCTTTAATATTCTCTAAGACAATAATTCTATTGGTTACTGTATTTCATCTGTTAAAGCGGCTATGGTAGGCTCACCGCGGTTAAAGATTTATTAACAGCCAGCGAGATAATGTGAGACTCGCTACGTTAGTTGCACTGCGGGCTGGTTTAGCTACACTAAAGCTGGTGAATGTAGTATGTAATGAATGCACTCGATAGAATGTAAAACAGGATATATCGTGAAACTAAGCACTGGCGTTTCTACTATTTTTCTTCGCGTTTCGCTACGTATATTCCTTTCAGTGGCTAATGCCATTGTTACTGGGTTTGCCGAGACACTACCGTTTATCACAAGTTGTCTCTGTGAAACCAGTGAAATCCACTACAGTTGTTTTTTGCGAGTCTCATTTATATATTCGTCCCATGTGGATTAACCCGTTTGGTTTTGGCTATGCTTTCTCAGCAGGGGGCTCCTTAAAAAAGCCATCGTTGAGATTCTTCCCTAAAGCCCTCTTACCTAATCCCTCTCTGGTGCCTTGCGGGATTTTCATTCTGCTTCAGCAGATCCAAGCCCTTGGTAATTTTGTAACGCTCTCTTGTTCTGTTCATATTTATTGGTGCAGTTTGCATAAACTTGGTCATAAGTTTGTGGTGCTACTTCTTCCTAACCTCATTCTGACTGGTGCAGTTCTTATTTCTTCGTGTCCCTTAGCTCCGAAGGCACGTTTATCACAAGATACACAAAATATACCAGGAACCAATAACTGCACGCGCATTTACGTTAAAGCGGATTCATTCTCACCTCTAAAGTGGATTTCATGACGGACATTAAATGCAGCCTAGAATATCCATCAATTGCAGACAGACTGCCGGAGCGGGATTTGTAATAGGTATTTTCTATCCAACAGATGCGTTCTACGACGTGTATTTATTGTTTGTTCGTCAGACCGTGGCTGCTGCTTGGCTGTTTTTGATTCCTAGCCATTGATATCCAACAGAACAGAGCCCAATAAGACTAAAACAAAAGGGAACCAAATCACATGAAGCAGCAATATCTAATTACCTCATTCCTACAGTAATCATATTGCTGTACCCTAACCCGAGACAACCCTCGGCCTCTATACCTAAGAAGTCATCCTTATTCGAGTAGACTGAGAATGGACCACTTGCTTGCCACACAGCCCTTGGGCCATCATTTATCCTATCGACGTAGAACGTTCACATGATTTATCGGGTCAGTTCCTGGGTCGTTTGGACACAGTGGCGCGCATTAAAACTTGCCTCTAGTATACAATTAGTTACATTACAAGTCTTAGCCTTTGTTTGATCTCTATATGATTCTTGAGATTTGATTACCTATCGCTGTCTTTGTCTCTCCGACCGTCTGGTTCTTTAACCTGTCATTAATGGTTCCCATGCCACGAGTAAGTCGCGATATTGAAACCCTCAAACACTAAAACGATTTCGACGTGGAACGTCGTACAAAAACCGCGAATGATAGTTCAGGTTGTGAGATAGGGTATGACAGAGGCTAAAGAGGTGGCTGCGATCGGATCAGAGCGAGGTTGACGTGGTTTATAAACTCATGCTGGCGTAATGAGAGTGAGGAATTGTCAGATGCAATAAAAGTGAGAACAGGCATACATCATTCCTATGAACAGCATATCTCCAGTACTTGCGACTCACTTTCCACCACCAGTACCCACCAACATCCTGCTCTAATACGTTATTTGCGGCTCATTCTCGACCATTGCTCGCGTGTATTAATCAATATGAGGCGAATTATCCCAGGTATTTACGCGGCCTAGACATCTAAGTCCATTTGCCAAGGCGCATGTTGTCAGAATGTAGTCCCTTACTATACAGCGAATAACATGTGATCACAAAGAGAAAACTCCCTGCGGTTAACTGTGGTGTCCATCCAAATATGAGCTGGTTCTCGTGGAGTAGTAGTAAACTGTGTCATCTATTGACCCGCAGGTAGTGGGTTCGATTCAAAGGTGTGAAAACTTGACTGGCTCGGATGATCACGTAAAATCAAAGAGTTTATGGCTTCGCTAAAAACGTTCGCTCGAGCATTCCGATGGTCATACCATCAAATGTCATCAGTTGACTTTATGAGGTTTATGGTTGTGTTAGAGAAAAATTATGGGTTTCGAAATTATGTGTGCTTTGGAGTGATGTGTTGGTGCTATGCTACCCTAGAGGAGCAACATTATCATGAAGTGTACTAACGCAGGCTGTCCACTCTATTGAATTTCTTCCAGCGTTCAGGGAGGTGTCTATACCAAACTACGACGTCGTCACTCTCACAAATAACATTAAAGTGTGGTCAAATGCGCCCCTTAAATTTGTATATGAACCACACCATGAACTTACAGTATGCAGTTGTATGACCGATTGAATGTCATGCTCTCCTAATGGGCACGTTACAACTAATTAGTTTCACAGAGTTTGGGTACCAAAACATGGCATAGAAGAGCTGAATGCATTAAGTGATACATGAAACTCACAACCGCTCCGCACAATCAATGCGATTATGTTGTTACTGTTTTATGTATAAATCAGACATTTTGGGTTTCTCCGAAAACTCGATGGTTCTTCTTAATTAATAAGGTTTTACAGATGAAATCTTATTTGTTGTTGGCTTGTATGTGCACCTGCATATGTCTGGGTAACTTTCAGAACATTATCTTCTCCTTATTAAATGTTATAATAAACCAAGATCATCAACGACGCTGTGCAAGTTATGGATTGGTTTTGTCTGACTGTTATCAAACTGACACACTCAGATCGGTCACAACAGCTGTTATATTCAGCACGTGTACATACTTATTTAAATGCTTAAGAACCATCGTGCATTTGTTCCTACGCAGTTTGGGTGTTTTTTTTATCAACTAGTCCTTTTTACATGAACTGATATGAAGAAGGTCATCGTCGCCCATATGCCATGTCTACATAGTCAGTTCCTCAGTGGACGGCAATACATGGCTATATTTCTGGGTGCTCCTTTTACATGCAATATTATGCACATAATATAGTCAAAGAATATATTCTAGCCGAAAACGCAGACTCGGTATACAAACATCTATCCGAAGTATCATGGGATTGCTAAATACTTTTCAATTTACATAGTTTATATACTAGCGGATATTTGTTGCTGGCTTTAATTGGCACCTCCATATGGCAGGGTAACTTTCAGAGCATTACCTATGGTTTGCCATTGCCAGACTACATAGCAACCATACACAACAGTGCACTGTTTGTATAAACGATTGCGACAAAGCGTGTTTAAATGTTCTGTGGTCACAGCATTTATCGGTTTATTATATGCACACAAAACATCTTGACCGAGCGAATTACTTTCAAATTCGTGCTTCGACAATTTTAACAATCCATTTACATAGGTTGTTTTGGCAAAACCTATCCTTTGTTTTGCCACAATCTATAAGCTACACCAAAATCCAAGTACCTATTAACACTCGGTTTTAAAAGTAATGTATGCGATTCGTTTTTGCAACAACCGTAAAAATATACTGCGTGGAAAAACGTAGAACAGTTATGTAGCGTTTGTTAGGTATTCGCCTATACGTAAAGAGTAATGTCTTAAAGTATATCATTTTGAATCAATCAGAAACGCAATGCATATATAGTGGTAGATAATTAAGACGAGGGCAAGCCTGCGATGTCGCAGAAGTCGATTGGCAACATTTTAATTGACGACATAGAGATACATAATGTAAACTGTGTTCCTTTGGTCATACTAAAACCTTATTATACGGGATGTTTTTTTACCAAAAAAGTGCGATCGATAATTTATAGTTTATTTGACAATGTACGGATCTCATTATATCCCTTGCAATAACCGACGAACAGTTGCAGATATACGGGCCTTTCTGGCGGCCCTAATTAATTAAATGGAACTATGTTCAGCTTCCATAAATCCTACTTTGTCGAACCATCACTGAGCCTCTAGTCAGGAGGCGCGACTTAGCAAGTCCGTCCTCAACCTTTAAGAGGCTTACTCTTGTTTGTTTGAGTTGATGTAAAGTGTGAGCGGAAATGAGCTCAAGGCTTGATACCACTTGGTACACGGCGATAAGAGAGCTAATATCCACGTGAAAGCGCATATCCGAAATTATCTGCATCTGAGCGAAACACCCCAAGCGCCTATTCAATGGGTATTAGCAGTGCTTATGCGAGAGAAGATATGCCTGATTTGCTTTGTGACAACATGAATGATGTGCGTACATTACCACCTTTCCTCAACGAAACAAACCATGAGTAACTCGGACACCTCTTATAACCCACCAATAGATACGGGATAAGTTCATAGCATATGTGGTAACCTCACTGGAGTAGATTTGTTGACAGAAAAGGGCAGGTGCACCCATCAACGACTGGATGGTTCGTTATACGGAATTAATTTTGTAAAGATGAGTTTGTGACTCACGGAGCAGGGAATCATAACAGCTTGGCATAGTAAGGTTATGTGTATGTCTATGCCTATTCCATTTGACGACATATATCGATAAAAGCAACAGAGGTTACAGTACAGTAGTTAGTTTAAATGACTTTTGGATGACGGTGGTCGGTTGGCAAGATATCATAGAATTGTTTGTATGGATATATCCGACATCTTAATACGGGAAGTCTTAGCTGTCCGCTATCAAGTGATTACAGCATATCTTTGGTTTTTCAGCCAATTTATGGCTTTTCTATATCTTCCGGTAATTGCTAGTCTGCGTCCCAGACTCCAGGGGTTCCGCTACGCTTCTCGCCCTATAGTCTACGAAAAGATAAGGTCTTAAATTGGCGCGTCCGAATATTCATTAGACACGTTGGTAAATCTTCGTGACCAATCAACGCAAAGGTTGTGACCCGGATTGACCTTAATTGCGCGTGTCTGGCTTGCGATACGCACCCTCGGTTCTATGTGACGTCATGGACATTGTAGTGGTCTGCGTCCAATGAGAACACATTGAATGTCTTCTGGAATTATGGGGCGTCTCAAAAGTTCAAATTGGCACCACAACAAATGCTTTAATGCTTAGCTGCACGATAGTATGTTTACTGCTTCTCTCGCCGACTGTGTGATTAACGGTGCCACTCAGCGTGAAACAACAAATCGAAGTGTTATAGGATGTGTGCCCGGCTCATAAAAATCACTCCACCGGTTGGACAAGTTCTTCGGAACTTGTAGAACTGACCAATGAGAGACAACGACTTAAAAGTATCAGAGAGTGTCCGAGAGACACGGCTTGTGATTGGAGCATCCCAAATCTGGGATGCCTGTCCAATTCAAGATATTATGCTCGCCCAGACCTGAAGGCGAGACTATTGAATATCAGTAACATGTAAACAGCGCCCGCAGCCATCAGGCTGGGGGACCTTGACTAGGTAATTGCCACACTCTAGTTCCAATTGTTAGCAGTCGCACGCGTTCGGCATACATGACTCACACAACTTGCATCCTAATCATTGGTGAGGTCGTTGGCACGCGTTACATGCATCATCGACTGTGCTATAAGCAATTGGCCGAGTTACATTTGACGTCATCGGCCTAGGTACTTAATATCTCCATTTTGTAGCTAGTATACTTAGTAAGATTGTCTTTACTACGAACCCGAATCACAGGCATTAATGTAATGGGTAAATGACGCACTAATGTGTCCATGTATTTTGGTACAATCGAGCTGGGGGTTTTTTGGCCGAAGGAAGTATATGTGATGCATAATAACACCGATATTCAGCAATTTATTTGTAATATCACTTTTATTAACTAACCTACAACTGTCTTGTTACCACATACAAAGGTTGACTTCAAGGGTGATATACTCGCCTTCTGGCTTTCCAATACCAGCACGATGCAGAGTCGATTTGTTTCTCTGAGTCCCCAATACCAATGTAGGTTTCTCCCAACCATAACATTTTACCGACATTAATCAATTATGGATTAACCTAAGACATATTCTGCAGTGTCGCAAAGAAAGTGGAATAATTACAGGTGCATTCAGCATTTGGAGTAGAAATGCTGTGAGAAGCGGCGTAATGTCTTCCATGTTCTCAGCGCATGTTGTGGCATTGGATATATGCAACCATCGAATTTTTACGTTGGTTAAAGTGTGTTTGAGTATGCAATGCAAAACCTGGCGTAATGTGCTTCACTGCCAATTCCAATTTTGCACCGCAGAGAAGCGGTCGAAGTTATCTGAGTGAGAGGTAATGCATTGTAGGATCAAAACACTATTCCGTCGCATTGTTCTAATGATTATTAATGTCTACGCTGCAATGGATGCCGTAGATAACATTGGTGAACACCAGTTGCTACACTACACTGAAATGAATTACTAATTGGCTCGACTTTAATCATGCGTTAGCTCCCGATATCATGGGGTCGTTTACTGAATCTATGAGCTCATAAAAACAATTAGTGCGCTCCTAACGTTATGCTAACAAGCCATGCCTCATAAAACGTTCCGTAGCAAACTTGTTGCAATAAGCTACATACATAATGCGTAGTATATTATTGGTGTCGTAAACACATGTTGAAGTATGAATTTAACTTCGCAATTCAAGCGTACAATGATGATGTCAAGGCAAACCATATGTTGTATTTTAAACTTGCTGATAAGTAACTATACGTTAGATATAATGGTTTATATCTAAATACGGTAACACAGCATATCTACGCAAGCAACAACCCCACGAGTCTTCGTTTGCCGTTGTCAGTCTACACATCGGTCTTGTGAAATGTGACACAGTTAGTGTTAATATTACTTGTAAGTCCAAGTTTGGAAACTCATTTGTTGGTTCTGCTGTCGAAGTTTTACACACCGTGCAATATATTAGCACAAATATGCAGGTTTTTTTATTTATTATCTGCGGGCTCACTACAGCTCATGCAACCATTCAATGATAATTGCATGTTATAAAATATTTCGTTTTTAACCAAACGAGTGGCATTCTATTTTAGCCATAAACGCACTTCATGGTCCACGTTAATTTATGTGGGGATGCAGCGGGCTCAATCAACATTTCTGTTTTGTCACTAGTATATGCTTGCTGTTTTAAGTGCACATATTATATACCTGCGCCTACATCACTCGGGGGCGAAGGTGTGATGCATTGTTTTTCTGGGCGGTAGACATTATGCATTAAAATTATTTCATATCAGCATATATAAATTCATTAATGTTGCTTCTTTATTAAATGAAACAAGTAGCATTCAGTATATATATTCGCTTCCTTTTTGTGCCACGAGGGCATGCCATTTTGGGGGCGGATGTTCCCGGGGGCACATCGTGTGTTTGTCTGTGTGCGTGTATTCGTTAACATCCGTTGCATCTGATAGTCTTTGCAACTGTTGTATTTAGCTGTGCTAGATTTGTTACCACTCATGGACATTATATCTTATTCTTCCTTGCCTAATGGAATGTATCAGTCCAAAACAGTAAGACTTCTTGTCCATTCATTAACCGTAGAAAGTTGAAAGTGCAAATTAACCTCTTGTTTGGCTAGTTATTTGACAGATGATAAAATGCAGCTGCAAAGTGAAAGATCGCTTTATAAGTTGACGCGTTTGCTGCATATACGATATTCGTTCTTCTTACAAGAATCCGTTTCAACGTGTACGGTTCTCTTGGGATAGTAATAATACATTCTTGTGGTCAGCCATTGCTCATTTATAGTCATTAGAGACGCTACTCGGCAGCAACAGAGTATTAACTATCTATCATAGCAGTTTCTGAAAGCTATCTTTTGGACCAGTGTAGCCAGGCGTAGCGTACCTGGGTGGACATCGGGGAGCAGTGTCCTTGTCATTAGCATGATATATGGAGCGCTGCTTCAACCTGATAAGTCATTTGATTATTCAATCGGCATTTCCAAGCCTTTGACAATGATGGCTTCTGCTGCTGTTGCCCCCTACACCGCCTGTACCACTATATTATCTAGCGGGTAAGCATAATCATGTTAATTGGTCTCAGTTGGTCCCATATATGATCATTAAGCTAACGATATGAACGAGAGTAGGTTGAATTCGAATTCCCACGGGCTGCTTGTTTAATCCTGCGTCAGTGTCATCAAAACCCACATCAAGCACCCCAAGGGAGGGATGCACCCAGGGTCAAAATCCACTATGTGGTATTTATGGCGTCGTTGGCTGCGCCTGCCGCGCCCTGATAAACGACATCATGGCTTTGAGAACACAATCACAAGGAGAAGCAGTGTGGCGAATATTTCACAACATATGAATTGGTATTGGTCTTCGATGTATTTGCGCCCTAGGAATTGATGATGTATATATTAGCACAAAATTGCCTGTTTCCATAGACATTGCGTATGCCGTACATTATCTTATTAAACATTATTTTAACGATGAAGTTTGACTTGATGGTCCGGACATATCTGTGGCGAAGCATTCAATAATTTAAACACAAAGCATATTTGAAATGACTAAGTCCCATTAAATATTTTTAAGGCAGATTGACAAACAGTTATATGGATTGTTTAGTCCAAATCGTGACACTGCCAAGGTTAGGACTGAACAAATCACCCTAAAACACAGTGCTAATGTTCTTCTTATTATTGTTGTTGTTATTATTTGTATTATCATTATTATCTTTATTATTATGATAGTAATATCATTATCTTTATAACGGTTGCTATTATTCAACTAAGCCAAGACAAATGCACATGCCTGGTGGAATATACCAGCCTAAAATACTGGTTGATAGCATCGAATAATATCTGCGTCTTTATCTCAGTCGGTTTGTTACAACACTTGCATTTGCGCACACGAACACGAAACACGCAGTACATCCTCGATATCACAGACAGAAGTGATGTTGGTGTAGTGGTCTTATGTTGCATATCTTACTTCAACCCTCTGAAGCTTCCATCGTTAGCAATCACCGCCAACCACTATCTATAAATAATTACTCAAATCCATGCATCTTAGGAACAGATCTAGTGATATAAAAAAAAATATTTAGCTTTCTGGTAAAGGCCCAGTTATGTAGCTGTGCTAATATTGCACCGGCTGCTTTGCATGATGGCGATGTTAATTGTGATAGCAATTGTTCTAGGGGTGATAAGGACCGGGATGATAGATGATAAATTTTTGATAATATGAAGATGATTTCATAAAGATGACTTATTATCTGCTTAACTTGTTATAAGTCGTTGACTGCGGCTTTAACTAATCCTGAAATTTCATATTGTCCATATTTTGTTGAATCCTGTTGTCAATTCAACATAGTGTATATAATATGCAGCTAGAACGTTATTTTCCTATAGCTAATTTGGTATCACGACTGATGGATAATCGCTGTTGAGAAACCTCGTTATTTATGGGTTAACTCAAATACTAACAAATGGGAAAAACGGTCGCGTTGATTTACAATGATACGTATCTAGGTTTACTTGAAGACCCCTTCATTTCAGATGGTGACATACATATTCACTTGTCATGGCAACGGCAGCATCTATACCCATTGTATGCTTTTAAAGAAATCTCAACCACACAAATGTCATTTCACCAGTTCGCTAACCTACTCCGAAATAAGATTGAATAAATATTGAGATACGACAGCTGAAAAAAGGTAGATACGCGGAATGCAAAGAACAACAAATATAAAACCAACAAAGGTTGCAATCACGACCACGTCGTAACTAATGCGGCTGTAAATTCCTAAAGCAAATTAATAATGGAGAAAGTGCAATTATTGAAAGCATCATTAGATGAATGTTCCTGTGTATTTTCATCGCTTCCAAAGCTTATAAGGTGCTATCGGTTTTATCGAAGCAACCTGTCGTCATGCGGTGTCCTTGCGCCCGAGGCTCTCCTCTCCCAATACATCGCAGGTGTATGCCATTTGAGCAGTTACCTAGCCAAATAAACAGCACTTCCTTATCATGTTACCTGACTTATCACGAGGACCTTTACGACAGGCTAAACATAGGTACATTTTACGAAATCCCAGATGTTTGTTGATTAATATATTAGGTACACATCATCGAAGGGAGCGAGCGAAAAGAGAGTGAGACAGAGAGAGAGAGAGAAAGAGAGAGTGACACAGAGAGAGAAAGAGAGTGACAGAGAGAGACAGAGAGATACAGATACAGAAAGAGAGACATAGAGATATAGACATGGGGAGAAAGAGAGAGAGAAAGAGAGCGAGCGAGAGAGAGAGAAAGAAAGAGAAATATACATAGAGAAAGACAGAGAAAGAGACAGAG
>CM067349.1:70343650-70446851 GCA_034190875.2 Urechis unicinctus
TTCATTGCTCTTCGTGACACTATTATTTGATGGGTATACTCAGCCTTAGGCGGGGTAACGTATGACCGTATCATATTTTATTGTCTTCAGATATTGCGAAAACTCCGGCAGATGTTGATGCAATATAGTGTCAATTTTGGCTTAAACAACCTTTTTGATCCAACTTGACTTGCTATGCTTGTAACTGCCTGATTTACCACACTATCAAGATGCTGAATAGTTAGGAGGAGGTTTAGAATTCTCAGATGTGGAGAAACGTTTGCGTAAAAATAGCCGGTCAGGCATCAATTCAATGATATGCACTTCGTTGCAAACTGCGTGATCTTCAAAATGCTGTAGTTTGCTGATTTAATTGTCGGTGCCTTACAGAAACGCCCCATGTAAATAGATTGGTCGCAGAGAATAATTCAGGTCTTTTAGCCGGCTGATACTGTACTCAGTTTTTCGGTTTTATATTATTAGATTTCCCCATCAGGCTGCACAACACTTACTTACTTCATTAGAAATGTTCCTCCCATAATCCGACAT
This sequence comes from Urechis unicinctus, assembly GCA_034190875.2. NCBI lineage: Eukaryota > Metazoa > Annelida > Polychaeta > Xenopneusta > Urechidae > Urechis > Urechis unicinctus. The sequence goes on from CM067349.1 coordinate 70,344,179, forward strand.
ATGTGGGAGGCTCCTCATTTACGACACTTATGGAACTAATAAGCAACGTAATCCATGATTGCTTCCTTTAAGATTTGCAATGTTTGCTTAGTTATCAATTGCAATAAAGCAATGAAGAAACAGAATTCATATTCCACAACCACTCAGCTTGAACGATGGTATTTCGCTGATGCGGCACTTTTCCGATACACCACCCAGCGCCGCATCGACTATTAACCTTTGAGGATGATAACATTGATGGAAAAGAGGTTTTATTCAGCTTATCGTCATACCAAATTCTTTACAAGATTTGGGCAAGATGCATTCTCATTCTTGCAGTAAACGTCTTTACAACTCACATTGAATCTGGATGTGACCGACTGCCCCTATCTAAGGAACTACGATTCTAGGCACATAGACCTTACACTCTGTGAATGTTGCATTGAGACACCACACTTTTAAGACACATCTTCTTAGCTCTGTCATCTTCACAGATACGGAATTGAAAAAGCTAATCTTCATAACACATGTTAGTGAGTGTTATCTTAGCGAACAGGGGCAGCTGTGTGAGTTTTTGTACGGAGCCCTTTATTGTCAGCGTGCTTCAAAGGTCAATAGGTGGAAGCCTCGGATATGCTCCCTCGCATGGCTGCCATAACGCTCATCTACAGCGTGATTTTGTGATGATGCACTCACAACAAAGTGAATTATTTTATTATATTTTCAGCTACAATATTGTTTCTTCATTTGCAGCAAGCACTGTTTTATCATGCTCAGTATTAGCAAAGAAAAATTATTGACAATAACTACAAATAATGCGAATAGCATGGAAATCAAAGAAATATAAACAAAGCCATGTGTGTTATTTAAGAATATTCAGGGAAGTTGCCATTGCACGCAAATATCACCAGTGACGTGATTGAGTAATATAATAAACTAGAGTTAAGCAAGGCTTGGTGTGTGACTAACAGTAATCCAGAAAAATGTTATATGGTATGAACCGTCAACGACAGGTAATCGGACCAGTAATAATGGTTTATGGCCGTTTACGTCTCCAGGGTAATTACCAACCTTAACCTATGAACTGTATCCTAGTGGTTGGAGTGCTTGACCTGACAGGTTGTATGGAAATAAATGCACGTTGTACGTGATTGCATGTGTTACAGAGCGAAGCCATACCACATCCAAATTGATGTATGGAGATCTAAGAAATGTTGTATTCTCCTCTACCAAACGATCGTTGGATTTAAAGTGCCTATCGCACGGTTATAGGAAATCAATTCATAATGTGATCAATAAACTCAAACCGGTCCAATAACCGTAGTATCTGAACAGTTAAGGCCAAAATTTGATAAAATGTCAGTTCAAATTAGCGCGCCCGACAAAATGTTGCGGCAGCCATTATCTAGGTCAACCATGCGTGTGACGTCAGGTAAGGGAGGCCGTTCTCAGAGACGCACGGAGTTCCCCGTTGTTTACATTGTCGGAGTTTGTCTCTCGTTTTTGGGATTTTGGATCGTTTTTAGCCATCTTGTGACCGCCTGAACGCGATGGTTAATGATTGTTGTGTTAGGGGCTGCTCGCGTACCAGTCGGGACGGCGTGAGCTTGTTCAGGTTTCCTGGTAAGGACGATTTAAAAAAAACAATGGATTGGCCAGGTTCTACAATCGCGAGACAAATGGCCGGGCCCGGGCAAGTACTCGTTTGTGTGCTCGGTTCATTTCACCGAGGAATGTTTTGAGGAGGCACCGAAACTCAAAGAAGAGCTTGGTTGGATACCACGATGTATGCGGGTTATGAAGGAAGCTGCTGTGCCTACTCTTTTTGCGAAGGCCTCTGCTGTCAATCAATCAAGAAAGGATGGTGAGGCAAGTGAACCCCTCCCACCCCAGCCCAAGAAAAGCAGACCTGCCTTTATCAAGAGAGAGAAGCACAGGGTGAAATTTGATGACTTTCTTGTTGTATTAGTATTGAATAAATAGTCCATTATCTTGTTAAGTTGATGGTATGGTTGCCAGGCAAGTATCATTCTTATGATATAATATTTTGCTTTTTACAGTGCTCCTTCATGGCGGTGTTTGTTTTTAAATTTGCGAGTCATTAAATTTGTTTACATGTGCTGATATGCCAAATATATGTAGGTTACGTATAATTGGTTCATTGTATCACAGATATCAGAGAACAAGCGACAACAGAAGCTGGGGATCCAGTCTTCAAGCTAAGATACCCCAAGTTTAAGCAGGGGCATATTGTCACTTAAGTAGCAACAAAGGCAACATTTGGTGAATATTTTTACTGATATATAAAATGTAAACAACAACAAATTCAATTACCATGGAGGTATAAGGTCTTAAGCAACAGTCTGGTGTGCAAGCTGTGACTTGATTCCTGTTATGTTTCAAAGTATGTCGAGTGCCTGATGGCTGAGTTCTGACTGGTTTGCTATGAGCCAACCCTGCCCAAGACAGAAGCACCACCTCCAATGTGTGCAGATGCGATGAGACCAGATCCACGACAAGCCATTGAGGCACACCAGAGTAGGTTCTGCATGTATCAAGACAAGTCCTAGGTGAGTGGAGGATAGAGGAATCCTTGATAGTCTGGTGCTGGGAAGTTATCTCGTATTGTTGTAACAGCGCAGACTGATAACGAAACTCTATCTTTTGTCCAAGATGTCCCCAGCACCAGCAAACAAACTGCCTGTATGCAGTATACCTGTAACGCCTGTAAAATTACCATGTGACATTGTTGATTTAACCATGCTTAAATATTTTTTGTCATACCAGTATCAATAAGTATAATTAAATTGCAAATAATGACTGCTAGCCTTTGTACAGATTTATGTGTAAATAATAGAAAACATTGTCACCTTTGTACAACATTATCTGACATGTGCCTGTGCTGTTGTCTGTAGGAGAAATATCCCACTTGCAAGGCCCAAGGGTTCAAACAGATTGGGCTGAAACCAGGATCCTGGGTTATGCCACCAATGGGAATGGGGCTGCTCTCTATTGAGGTCATGACTCATGGAATTTCCACGCAGCACACAGATTCTTCCACACAATCACCTGTAACATGTATGTAATAAAGGATGACATATTGTATGGCAAATATGTTTTAGCCTCTGCATTCATAGAAACTCTGATGTAACACTGACCAGATGATAATATAATACCATAATCTTCACCTCCTAAAGTCCAGTTATACATTCATTTATGGGCTAACTGACAATCCTATGAGAAAACAGCTGTGGTGCTTGCTCTCCTATACATATTCTACCTCAGAATCAATCTACATCAACTTTTAAAAATATTGTAATCAGCCTTTGATAAGGCCTACTTTAAATAAAAGAGGATCTCTATTTATTAACAGCAGTCCAAAATTAGTTTGTTTGCAATTCGTGTGGATGAGCATTTACTTTGTAAACATGAACACTTGCAACCACTTGATTTGATAAAAACTTTGTGGTATCTCATGTCTGCTGTCTGATATGGAAGAATTATTTGCTGCAAAGCTCTGTTGTATAGTCTACTGTTATGAAAAGAGCTTTTGTTGGTGAAATTTATGGATTAACTTCGTTACACCCCAACACATATACGATGAACTGGTGCACAAGCAGAATCAGACATAGCTTACCAAGCATTATTCTGTAGCAGCCCTATGTCCTGGGCAGGATGAGAGACCCAGACCCAGCAGTGACATCGACAGTGTCTTTTTTCTCTCATCGGAGACGTCGGATTCGCTCATTTCTGGATCGAATCTGTAAGATAAAACTTGCTCTGCCGAAGCAACGATAGTTTGCGAATGACCTGTGCCATGCCATGTCTCTTCGTTGCTCTCCTGAAGTGATGAAATAACGAAATTTCCAGCAGCCATTTCTCGCTAATCGTAGTGCAGATTGCGCCTCGCAACAAAAACATTCCCGGACCTGACGTCACGCGGAGGCGATGAATTATTCATGAGTTTTTCGGCTCGATACGCCGAATTCATCTTTAAGGTCGAATTTCGATCAGAAGGCGCGCACTTTGACAATTGACACATAGACAGAATAGGTACTTCTGGGTTATATTTCTGTTATCTGGCGAAAAAAATGACATGATTTTTCGTGCGATAGGCATTACGAAAAGACAAATCATTTTTGGAATGCCATATATATATATATATATATATATATATATATATATATATATATATATATATATATATATATATATATATATATATATATATATATATATATATATATATATATATATATATATATATTTCCTCTTTTGAGTGACGCGATCTTTAAGTTATAAGCTAGCTTTCTGAATCCTTTTGTCCCTTGTTTAGGTCATTTATGGTGTGTTGCACTGCTACGGGAACATAGGCAATGTCTATTTCTCTCCTTTGGAAGGGCATGCTGAGTTTAGTAACGATGGGAATTATATCCATCAGACAGTATGTTATACATATGAAATCTTCTGTAGCAATTTTTTCCCAATTCCCTGCCCCCTGGGGTCGTTATCTTCTGCAGAGAATGTGATCAGTGAATCTAAATATCTGTATACGGACTCCTGAGCTGAATAAAATGCAAGCCATCTGATCTCAAACACCTCCTTCATTTTGATTTGGGGCTCTTCAAGAACTTCTTGTATTGATTTGAGTTTCTCTGTGCGTACAGCTGACCTCTTGAAATAATAGACGATTAAGGTCTGCTGCTTGGGAGGAGCAGAGAGCAAGACGGTGAGCTATGCAGCCAATATCGACCAGCATTGGGTTCAGATATCTCAGTCTGCAACGCCTTGATCTCAAACACCTCCTTCATTTTGATTTGGGGCTCTTCAAGAACTTCTTGTATGGATTTGAGTTTCTCATAGACGATTAAGGTAAGTGCCCCCCGGAACTGTTTCATGAATGGAACTTTATCCTACAATCGACCAGCATTGGGTTCAGACAGCAGCAACGCCTTTGTCATGATACAAGACATATGATAAATAAAAGCCTTAAGAATGCTAAAATGTTGGTTTTCTACAGTTATACATCTTTTATTACCAGTACATATAATATTATATGTATAATATCTAGATCATGTTGTGTAAGTAGATTTATTATACCGTATTACATATAAGTGAATCGCCCTACCAAATAAAATCGTTCCCCTACGCAACACTGCGTACCCTTTCACACCAAAGTGGAGCGCTCGGATTGTCAAACGTGTCATGAGCCTCTCCCTAAAGGGCAAGCTGCCGACAGTCGTTATACATTGCGCCTTGCTAATTGTAGTTGCGTCTTTGAGTGAATGTCAGTCGCCTAATAGCATTTTAATGACAAAGGATATGATAGTGTGCATAGTTAAAGTACCATCCGAACAACCACCGTGATCTGTGGGAGCTGCAAAAGCAAACCTTACTAGTTACTAACTTTCTGTCGTGTCTTATCGGTTAACACAATACTTGAATCCAAAACCACGTTGTCAGGCATGTTTCGAATCACTTATATTCCTATTCAGAAATATATGTTCTGAGAAGAGAAAAACACACCCAAATGCTGCGTAATAAAATGCTGTTGGGGAAGTTCGATTCATGGTAAACAAAAATGGTGATGAAAATTTTTTGACATGCACGGCGAGCCTGAAAAATCAGCTGCACGCGACCGTCGCAAATGACGACGTTGTACTAGATTCTACACTCGTAAGCGTTGTGAAAGAAATTATCCCATCTTCGTTCATATGCTTCAGCATGACCTACGGCTGCTGGACAAGAATTAGTATCGCCAACCTCAGACCCTGCCCTATGCTTTGCCGGTGGGCAATTCTGTTAGGGATGATACGGTACTAGAAACAAATTATTATTTCCATTGTTATTTTAAAGAAATAAATTATGTATATTACCTGTCATAACTGCACCTTACAGCTTAACCCAATGCAGGATTTGTCAATCTTTTAGTCAGCTGCTACCTTCCTTTGTGTATATGTTCATATCATTGTATTTCTGGTTACACAGCACCATACAATAAAAGGCAAAGTATAATGATAACCATTCAGCTTGTTTTTAATAAACTTTGAAAGCATACATCGACGGAAAATTTCCTCTAATACGCCTATCATATTTGGGATGCTTCTTCCCTTACGACTCTGAGTCAAATTAAAGTATACATTTCTTTAAACACGCTACTCTATTTGCTCAGTGATATGGTACCTTATTCTTGCCATATTGAAACAGGCTTATCACGTATCCCTTAGTGTGTTTACAATTATTCAACGTGGTTGATCCGACGTTCCTAACAAACACACAAGATTAATGCTAACAGAATTTAACTACAATTTATGACCGCGTTTGTTGGCTAAGAGTCAACCTCATAGACAATAAGGAATATCTGTTGAATATTCGGATGCAAGTGAAGTATTGCCTTCTACAATCAAAAACATTTACACACGTCTATGATTATTATATAAGAATCCATAACTTGTTTTTCGATCATATTGAAGCTACAGGAAAATATAATGTTATCACGTGTAACTCATCACTATTGCTATTAACACTACACGACATCATCACGTCATTCTATACACATAGCATATCATGTCATGCATTTTGTCGGCATTAGTCTTAGATATCTAGACATGTATCAGCGGTGTGGACTTATACGAGAACCATTAAGCACGATAATCTCTTGCACTTCCCCAGGTAGGTTTAGATTGATCTAGCATGCTATTCTGGGCTTGAACCATAACTTGCTGATGCAGATTGCTACGTATATCACATGTTAATAACCAATAAGTATACAGAGACAGAAAACGTATTAAATCTCCTGGTCATGCTCCTGGGAACAAATTTGATGACACAGGTGGTCACGATCACCGTCCTGCATATATAAATTTCATGCATAATCTGCGGTCACTAATATTAAGTTATTATCCAATTGGTAGCTATGATGATGAAAACAATCCACTCCGATAACCGTGTTATGTGTTACCTTCCGTTATAAATGACAACGTCATACTTCAAGCAATGTGTCATAAAGACCATTGTAGTCGAAATCTAAACAATATAGCCATACAGCCTTCTACCTTATTTATTAACAATATGTATGCAGCATGTATGGGCGCCGTGGTGTAGAAGAACAGCTGCCTACGCTGTTTGAATTTCATATGTTTCAGGTTATTATGATATCTGGTGCATAATAATGATAATGCAACATATCTATAGCATTCATCAGACTAGTTATATTGTCGCTTATCAACCAAAATAATCATTGCTTATAATGAATAGTTCTAATGTTGTATAAGGCTGGTTACGAAGGCTTAATGAAGAAACATAATACACGTAGACGGTAATTCAAGCAATGTTAAATCTTAATCGGGTTGTTTCGTCACATATTCGCTAAGGAGTTCTCCAATGCATCCTTTTATGTTGTGGTCATCAGGATACACAATGCAGCTGTGCGCGTAACAAATCAATAGGGATCACAGACTTTTATAATGCCCATCATGAAGCCATATTGCCTCAATATCAACGCTATTGTACGGTACATTCGTAAAAATCAATGAATATGGCCCATACATACCAAAGTTGATTGTTTTCTGTCCTGTACAAACGATTCTAAGGGAAGACAGCCAAGGTGTGTGCTCAGTCGAAATGCATTTCCATCAATTACACGTTGCATATAGGCAGATATGAAATATCTAAGATATTGTATGAATATATATTTAATTGGAATATATGCCGGTGCAGGAACGGAAAGCATAAAGTAGTTTTGAATGACGTTCACCAATGAAATCCCTTTAGATTGGTAATGCCTGTTTTTGTGTTCCAAAGTTGGAACAAACATGGGAGAAAAGGGGACGCAGATATAAGGTATATGACCATCAATTACATCTTGTACATGCTAAGCACAGCTGTTATGATTATGGGATTGATTATATCAAGTCAGTCAATTAGAGATAGGTTCATATTTTAGATTGCTTTCAATGGATGTAGTAATTTTTGCGGTACAAATAAAATATTGCATTATTTATGTCTGCGTTAAATGTAGAAATGTTTCCACAAAGTGATTCCTGAGTGCCAGATATGGCCTGAACAGCATCTTTAATAGTGAAGCACACGCACGATAGTAGGAGTTAGGGTTCATGAAATCATCAGCAGATTTATATTCAATATAAATAAATTGCAGTCAAGACTTCATAGATGATTCGTGTCTGTACATCACATAGCGCATCAGGATTGGTGCGTCAATAAATCCTACACCTTATCACTGACGCTGTGCGTGGCTACGATTGATGCTGCGCGTGAGAGCAACAGAGAGGCTTCCACCAATAGATGCGCTAGGTGGCGCCCCTGAGGCCTGACTATATACCGCATCGCAGTGAGCTGTAAATGACCAATGCTGCCAAAGACAGCTGAATTTGATTTAACGAGCAAGCTCCTTGACCCGGGAGCGCTTTGAAGAAATGTACAAGGATCTGCATGTTCACGATAATAAACAATCGAATATGATAAGTGAATTCTAAAATATCATCCTAGGAATCGGAAAACAGTGTATGGAAGAAGTATGTATGTGGAATAATGTCTTAATACGAGATACAGGATGCTGATAGTCTGTAGCGGCGCTTGATGTCTCACCATGTACGGATACAGCCGTCTTATCACAGCGATGATTGTCAGCGTATGTTGCCTGGTCGTTGGATTATCATTGGTTATCTTCTTCCTGACTGAATACGTGGTACCTGTGATGGGGACACATCATCTGGTCCGGATTCAATGCAGGATAACTAGGATTAGTAATTACAGGAGAGTTACTGCACAGGGAGGGAATGTATTATCAGATTGTAGCAATCTACCATGCCGACATGACTATGTTAGTGAGGAAATTAGCTGTGGGTCATCAGACGCTCGCTTCAGTACCTTGGCAGACTGTGTAAGAATCGGAGTGAGTTACAACGGGAACGATGGCACTGAGCGCAATGGACTGCTTTTGAGGCCTGAAGCTGTTCATTTCAAAACTAAGGTATGACCATCATTCAGCTATCAACATGATGTAATACATTATCCAAGGGACCTATACGTTTGTAAACAGTCACATTGTTTTTGGTTTGTATTTTTGCAGTGTTTCTGTGAGGATTGTCAAGTCACCTGTGTGAATGGAACCGTATACCAACTGGTGGGACAACAGTCACCCATTGTGAATGTGGGAAGTCTTCTTAAATGCGTTCACTTTCAACCTGACAACGAGACATCTCTTGAATACACAGATGATGCTACAAACTGGACACTAGTGTTGTCGGTATTCTTGCCCTCAGCTCTCTTCATCATTGGCTTTGTGGGGATGTTTTTCGTAGTGATATTGCTTTCAAAAGAGAGGAGTACAACTAGACCAACTCGCCCATAGACGTAACACTCACCCACCCATCTACAATTTACACCTGAATTTCTCGCTGTTTTTAATCCTCAAAAGATACAGCCGAAATAATTGCTGGAAGGTGAGCTTTGAGTTATATATAACATTTATGTAACCACAAATTCATTATTTCAGTACAACATTATCATCAGCCATGACACCGTTTTTATTTTGTCTGCTTGCCCAATTCATATCGTATTAGTGGTATAATCAAATTTGTAACAATGGTATTTACAAATTACACAAGCAATCGTCCACCAATAAATGAGTTCATGTCCTTCTCTTGTCAATGGGATGCAGTGAATTCGTGGTGGACAATTCTCATAGCATCCTTAGGCTTACCTGAGAAATAGAATAAAGTCTAATATTGATATGCCCGGCTAAGACGTAGTCTGTATGAACTATTGCTTTGTCTTTTCCAAATCTGCGATCACTTAACTGATATCAAATATAATATATACAAACCATTAACGCATGAAATATTCTCAGACACTTTAACGTTAATAGATTGTACGATCGTATTAAAAACATAAATGGCGTTGAGTAAATGACGATTGATTTGCTTCCTTTTGCTATTATTCGAAACATTATTCAACGTTTCGGCAATATTTGCTTCTAAACTTAGAATTAACATGACATGCAGTTAGTAAGGAACAAGAGTCCCTTGGTAATATGGTACATACTCGACACGAAAAGACACGATTGTCCTGTTATTGCATATTGCTCATTTCTTGTATTTCACAACATACACATTGTTAAGGAACAATAATGCCCTAAACCGTGCATCATTGAGTGTTGATCAGAAAGGCAACCTGATGAATTATCGATCAAAGAGAAACACAACTACAGCTTTTAAAGTAGAACATTACAGTCGTCTTTATGCAAAAACATAACTGAGAATAAAGCTTGTCAAGCATGATTGTCGTCTTTCAATGTTACTGATGTAGTGTGGTGCAATTAAGCGCTGGGTCATTCCTGCTTTCTGCTATATTTTCAACTGGATAGAGACACAAAGAGAAGATTCGATGGATCTCGTTCAAGCTGAATGATTAACAATAAACACAATTAAACAACATTACGGAATATGAGATCAGTGTTTGCATCGCTTTGTAGCAAATGCTTACTTCGCAAAATAATAATATCAGTCAAGGATGCTAGCCTCATATAACATCCGAAGACGCAGCATAATTTTCATAGTGTTCTTTCGTAATGCACAGTGATCTAAGCTCTACTTCTATTTCAACATGTTCTGGATAACATTCCATAAAAGTCATGAGGAAGGAGTTTCACACACATATCAGACTATAGCACAAACATTTCTATAAGTGATGCTATTACACATGCCTTGTGCCAAAATATCTGAATTATATTTCGTTACACTATGTCTTCCTTTGCGTTTTGCAATATATTTTAAAATCCACAAATAAATGTAATATACAGGGTGCAGCATCAGCTGGCTGATGGACTGAAAAAATCCTCGGCGAGCAATCTACTTCAACGGAGCTAAACTGTATATATATATATATAGAGATATATATATATATATATATATATATATATATATATATATATATATATATATATATAGAGATATATATATATAGAGATATATATATATATATATATATATAGAGAGATATAGAGATATATATAGAGATAGATATATATATATAGATATATATATATATATATATATATAGAAAATATATCTATATATATATATATATATATATATATATATATATAGATATATTTATATATAATATAGATATATATATATATATATATCTCTATATATATATATATTGCTATATATATATATATATATATATATATCTATATATATATATCTACTATATATATATATATATATATATATATATATATATTGAATATCACGATGCTTTAAGTAAAGAACATGTCATTCATTCAACTTTAAGCGAAATATATATATATATATATATATAATATATATATATATATATATATATATATATATATATATATATATATATATATATATATATATATATATATATATATATATATATATATATATATATATATATATATATATATATATATATATATATATATATATATATATATATATATATATATATATTATATATCTGTGTAATGGGTTGTGTTTCTCTCTTTGGCGTTACTTCCAGCAAACAGCACCGAGAAGCTGCAGTGTTAAATGCTATTTATAATAGGGAAGCATTATATATATATATATATATATATATATATATAAATATATATATATATATATATATATATATATATATATATATATATATATATATATATATAGATATATATATATATATATATATATATATATATATATATATATATATATATATATATATATATATATATATATATATATATATATATATATATATATATATATATATATATATATATATATATATATATATATATATATATATATATATCTATATATATATATATATATATATATATATATATATATATATATATATATCCTTGGAGAGGTATCCGATTTGTACGACAGTCACATCGTATTTTTATATATTTGCAGTGTTTCTGTTAGGATTGTCACGTAAGCTGTGTGAATGGAACCATATATCAGTTGGCGGGACAACAGCTACCCGTTGATAATCTGGGTAGCCTTGTTTAAAGTTTCAACCTTCAACGTGGCAACGAAACATATCTTGAATGCACGAAGGACGTTACAATCTGGATATTAGTGATACCGATGTTCTGCCCTCCGCTCTGTACGTCATTGGCTTTGTTGGGTTATTTTTGCAGTGATATTGCTTGCAAAAGAAAGGAGTACTACCGGACCATCTCGCCAATAGACGCTACATTTATCATGCCTGCACTTATTGACCAATGTGTAGTTAAGACAGGGTAAACGCTGAAAAAAATGCAATTTCTGTAATCACAAATTTTGTTTATAACATGACCTTAATGTCTTTCCTGGTACTAACTCAATTCATTGTCTCATTAGTCGATAATTTATATTGGTAATATAGTTATTCATCACGCATACATTGAGACATCTGTCAATAGTAGGTTTGTGTCTTATGTTCCCTATGGACCGTATTGTGCTTGATAATTCTCATACCATTTTATATGTTTAACAGAATGAAGTTTAATAATGCATTCAGCCAATAATTCTTTTCCAGTCATTGCAAGGAATAGCATGTCTCACAACAGTATACGACAAACCACAGCATTTAACAGTCCACACCGCCTGCACCTACACTGAGAACAACGAAAACCATATGATACGAATATCCACGAGTCATAACAAATATAGCAAGCCTTCACAAAAAAGACGAGGCACTCAGATTTGGCCAAGACAGGTGCATGTATGTTTTCAAAGAGAATATACAAGGAATTGATTACAGCTGCATAATTGAAAGAGCCCTAAAGACTAGAACTTTCTTTACAATACTTTTCGTCTATTATTGGATGGGTTACAAAACCTTTATATTCCAGGAGTTACGAACACATTTTCAACGAAGACCAACATTTTGCATGTGTTCCATGAAATACGGCTAATAATTTTGAAATATCCCATGAAGCAACATAATATCAAAAGACTCTTTGGCAGGAGTGAAAACATAATACGCATTGCGGCTTCCCATATACCCGATGGGTAGACTACAGATAAACTCCATGTTACAGTTAGGCAGACTGCTAGAAACATGAGCGAATAGGTAGTACAAAGGGTCATGGACAGCTAATCACAGTCATGATAGATCACTGGATAATGTCTTTGGCAAGACTATGTTTGTTGGGTTTGTGCGGCTCCTCAATCATGTAAGATGATTATATAACGCAACGTCTTGGGCCGTTTTGCAAATTCTCTGTTACAATATAAATCAGCTGTGTTTTCCTTTAGAAAGCTATATGCTACCTGCATTTATTAATCGTAAGCCACACATTCAAGACCTGAGGCTTAGTACGTCCATCTATGTATTATGTTTACTTTTGCACTATCAAGCCTTTAAGCATTTTAGCATGTCACCTCAATTCACTTTGAAGGGAACATGCCCACATAAATATCACAAGGGCTCTATGAATTAAGGATTTTGTAGGACTGTCCATTACGCAGGATCCATCACCACCGCAAGTTGTAAGGCAATCTATTTTTACAAGAATTTTGTTGCAACCGTAAGTCAAATGCTGCAATCGTAAATCAAATGCTGCAATCGTAAATCAAATGCTGCAACCGTAAATCAAATGTTGCAACCATATATCAAATGCTGCAACCGTTAATCAAATGCTGCCATTAACTATTAGTATTGCATGAGCGAAACATTGGCTCTCTTCAGAATAACTGCAACTGAATAGACAATTATATGTATAATTAAATCATGCTTCGAAAATACAGGACTTAGGTTTCATTTCATCACCTTACAAACTACTAGGGGAGACTTTGCTAAGGGATAAGTGATGAAAAAATGAATGCGATGAAATGTTAAGTTCCGATCTGCTCATTAATTGATATAGTGATTAACACCGTTACTAAACCGTGCGATTCTGAGTATGCGTTGTTCTAAAATCGAAAGCTGCGGTGATTTAAAAATGACGGAATGTCAAATGATGCTGTCTAAGGATGGTTACCGCATTTTGTAAACTAACATCGATACTATAAACAAATGTACAAATGCAACTCGTTTCAGCAGTATATCAAAGTAGGTCATGGACTAACAATCAACGTTCAATAAATCACATCATTGGCTTCAATAATATCTGCACGCACCCATCAATCATTATTTATGTAGGGTCTATCCTAAAAGAAGGCGGGGACCTGGACCACCATTATTTGGTTCTTTTCAAAAAAAGAAATGAAATTGACCCCTGGTCCACCCCCGACGAACCTGCATGAGCTTGATGAGGGAAGGTTCCGATATCTTTCATTCAAGGTCATGTGTTTTCGTGTGATGCTCTTAATCTGTTATCCCGAAGTTGTACAAATGATAACGAATAACATTTTAAGCTGCCTTACATCGGCCTAATAGATTCACAGCATTCAATGATAACTTTAAATAAATATACTTGTCCTTACAAGCAATTTATATTATAAGTAATATGTTGTCGTCTTGTTACTATGCATTATACGCTCAGACTCAAGTTTGTGTGTTTCAAAAGTATATGACGTAATCTTACATGGCTTCCCTCTTGCAGGCAACAAGACCCTTGTATTACCCTTCAGGCTTTTCTGTGGTAATGCATCCTGTTCAATGGTTCTTAGTGGCTTCAAATACAACATGCACTTAATCATATCGTATTGCCGATCAGTTGTGGGGCTGGAGGGTGGGTGCGGTAGGCTGTGGGCTCCCCATAAACATCGGACGTATATGCGGACATAATGATAAATGATATCAAAACACACAAAACGTGTGAGAGCTGAACACAAATTCGCAAGTTAATCGTGTCACCAAATGAAATACAATATAATTATAGCAACGCAGCATATTGCCTTACTGCAGAACTGGATAACCTTCAATTAGAGCCAAACGTGTTGAAATGCAGGAGTGATTGGTGATGATTCCTATATTGTGTGTTTGAAAACCGAAAATCGACCTTAATCTTATTTGCTCGAGGTGTTCTATTTCGTATTTCTCAGGTGAGTATATTGTCAACGTCTTTATCGCTTATCAGTGCATATACACCTTTGCACCCGTCCTTATCGGTGCCATGTGTATTACTTTTGATGCGTTGTTGAATAATTTGAAACAATATATATAAATGATACTTGTACCGCATTAGTATGTGTGCATGGACTGTTGCTGCAGACTCCCTGGTAACTATAACAGCGTCACCATCTGGCGGCCTCATTCTAAACGGGAAGACGCTGGCTGCCAGACTGCACCTTGTCCGGTGGCGCCACCTTTATTAACTGCAACCTTGGCTGCGCTTGGAGTAATCTGGGAAGTCATCCACTTTGACAACTCTCACGGTATTGTTGGGAAGGTCCCCGAGCGCGACGTATTATCTTCCAAGCACTAACCGGCTGACTGACACGCTCTTCTGCTCAGATCAGCAACGTTTATTTCAAAGGCAAAGGTAAGAATGTTTTTAATGAATGTCAATTATTCGCGACGTTCATTATTTTAATTTGCTCTGAGTACATTACAATGTGGAATATAATGTGTACAGTGCTTCTGTAAAAATTGTCATTTGCACTGTGCAAACCGGACCATTCGGGGAATCAGGCAGTCGGTGTCAACGGCTGCAGATGTAGCAGATATTGTGAAATGTTTTCGCTACGACGATAACGAGTTGCTTTTGCATGCAGCAGGATCATTCAACGGGTCTTTGGGGAAGACCATCTTCTGGCCATCAGTGCTCTTAATTATTGGTTTGTTGGGTTGATGTTTTCTGTCATGTTACTTATTCATGAGCTTCATCCACCACAGCCTGCAAATTAGCAGACACGCGCGCTAACACAGACGTCGACAGTTATATCTAATAAAGTATTACACATTCATTAATCATTATAACTTAGTGCATGCAGTTACCAACTAGGTTAATTTAAGAAAATAACCAAGTGCTATAAATTGTGTGTAATGGGTTATATATTAGCGTTATGCAATCTAGGTTGTGTTTAAAGCAATGATCCATTAACAATATCAGAAAAGTCATATTGTAAAGAACAAATCAATAATGCATGATTCGATGTTGATCAAAAATTCTTATCCTTCTGCCGAAATATTTGAAAACAGCAATAAATTCAGTTATTTATCTACAAACACTGTTAACTGTGTTGTAATTCAAATAACCGGAAAAGCTCTTTAAATTGTTAAAGGTTTGTATATAAAATGGACGAGTGGACATGTATGTTGTATGAAGCAGGCGAATACTTCGCTGTTCTTGTCGTCTCTGTTGCATTTCAGGGAAGCCTCGTTGCAATAAATAAGTAGTTTAATCCTAAACGCTAGATAAAAGGAATTAAAAGTATTTAACAGGCGCATCAGGCATAGTTAAAAGTGCACAGAGTAGATGTTTTTATGGCCTCAAAATAGCCTGGAGGGCTTTTTTGGCAATCAATTCTTATGTACACTTATTTATACGAATTTCCACACCAAGGCATTATGATAAACGTTCCCGTAGGCGGCTCTTAGGCAAACGCCAATCATACATGCAGCCATCTCTTCTTGGAGGCGTTGCCAAGATGTCTGCATTTTTAATGGACCTCGATTTAACTATTATTCTATATTTTTCCAGTTCACGGCAGACTTGATTGCTTTATGGATGAGGTAAAACATGCATATGACATGCTGCCAAGAACAAATACCATTCATGACATGGGGAATTCAGCTGTTGATGGTCCTCTTGGATATCTACCTCAGAGGTTTTCAATTGTAACCAGAAACACCTTTTGTTTGCTTATGTTATTTCTGAGAACGATTTATGCTTTAAGTTTGAGTCACACATGAAGATATTACAATTAAATAGTGAAGTAAATCGAGTTGCCACTGGCTTTGTTTGTAAACTCCTGCGAAGAGTTTGATTTTGACAGAGACTTAAGTCTTTGCTAGGGCAGCAATATTATTCAATCCAATTGACAGAAGAGCAGAGAAATCAAAACAGTTCGGTGTCACATACAACACTCAGGCGTAATGTGACGTATTCTTTCCGTTAGTCTGACATCAAATCAATGTCTAACCTGTTTGAGAAGTTTTGATGCTTGTTAAGTGGTCTCATTAGTTTTTACAGTGGTGTAATATTGCGTGATGTAGACGCAATAAGGCGCTTTGGTGGTATTCTGTCAAACGATGCAGTCACAAATATCACTTACACGACACACCTGCACATTTCACCAGCAACTTCGCTATTCTTTATTGGTAGACAATGCAGATGTCCCATCGGCAGTATGAATTGTGCCCCGCATTAAAAGTCCTGCCGCATGTCAGAAACATATGATCTCCACAAACGCAGTCTGAAATTTCTCTTAATACAACACATGCTTTGCCAGCAACCATATTGATTGCGTCATTACTTTACTGATTGTCATTTAGGCTTGGTAAATAGAAGGTTCACAATACATCATGTGTCGAATTAACTCTGCTTATATGTCGACCAGTAAGGGACTCAGCTGTCCACTGGCCACTTCAAAGTGCAGCAGTAAGGAAGATAATTAACCAACCGTACCAGTATTCATGAAAGGTATTTAATAACAAAAGTGTTTAGTCGTTACGTCATGGAGCATTGATCGACTATCAGATGAGATCATTAACTGATTTCAAGGCTTCTCAGATCATATTTAAGGGATGTCATCAGACTATAACCAACCAATTTTGTATACTAAGTCAATTCAAATTATTTATATATAAAATCGAGGGTCATTGAGTTTCAGCCGACTTCACCAATAACTGACAAAATAGGACGACGTATCGGTTTAGAACAAAAAGCTATTAGTTGCTCTACTTTTGTCATCGTTGAAGACGCTCTGTATTGACGGTAGGCGCGGCCCCACTTGTGACAGACCAGCTAGATTATGACATAAGCAAACAAGGTTAATATTGTTGATTATCGGTTGCTTTTTATCCAAACCTCCGTGATAGGTCTGAATACATATTACATAAACAATCAGGGCACTCGAAGCTCATGTTTAGTACGTATTACTGTATAGTACCTCAACAACAACCTGGAAATAGATGCACCTTATCGTCACAATACACACACACGCGACGATCATCATTTGAGAAAAGTGAAGGACAAAGATAATCTGTGCACCAATTAGTGTGGAAAGGGCTATGCAGATAGTAAAATGGAATCATGTATATCCTGCATTTATTTCCATCCAAGCTGTCGATGGCAGCTTAGGATAATCACGCCACCAATTAGAGTATAGCTCATAGGTTAAGCGTGGTAATTACTGTGTCCCGATTCTGATAACCGACATATAATATTGTTCGAAAATATCAGAGCACCTGTTTCTAGGGAGGATGTATGATATGTGACGTGAGTTGATCAGGATTGCAGGACGCACGTGAGAGGCATTATCACATCTCTTGCTGATGTATTAGGGTGTTACGTTATCTCTTACTCACGTATTAGCACATCACCGTATCTCTTGATGACTTATTAGCCTTGACATCTATATGCAAACAGAGGCCGTAATACGGGACCAAGTACGTAATATGTGTCGTCCCATTCATGATTTAACACTATCACTTCGAACTGGTGTCAATCTATGTTGGAGATTTGCAAACATAATTGTGTTTCCATGAAGGAACAGCTTATATTGAAGATATTTCGAAAATGAATATGTTATCCAAACATCGGTATTCACGAGTAATAGTATTTGGACGACATTGTACATGTTTGATCATTGACAAAATCAAGCAAATGAGGTGGTTGAATAGCACAACCGGAAGATTATTCATACCTGTCAATGAAGTTTACCTCATATAAGATTCGAACCATTATTTTCGTGTTATCCTCTCGGTCATGAATTCTCTCTTTTCTCTTAAATGTGACAATGTTTCAAAGACAGCGGACCCATGGACTGCCTAAAACAGCTCTCACCCTGATCATCTTGCGTTATATATCATATTGAAAGGCAGTAAATCACAAAGGTCATCAAAAATTGTTCCATGAGTATCAGCACATAATGTCAGGGTAGCATATATGCGTCTCCACTAAAGGGGGGCACTGCGGGTTGTCCTCTGCAAAGACAATTTGCCGCATCCTCTTGCGCTCTCCAACAGGAGCACTATTCAACTGAGCCTGTATTTCTCTATAATTCGGACGCACCACATACAGGCCGTAATCGATCGAGCTGATGACAACATTTCCTGGTGCACACAAATAAGACACTGACAAAGCGATGTATTGAGCAAATGCGCTGAAATGCACGTCCTGTTATACACCCGATCCTCATATCTACCTGAGGGGAAATATGGGTAGACGCTCCAAGATCCCATGAAATCTGCCACTGTGTCAGCTGGGTAGACATCCAAGTAAGCAAGCTCCAAGAGGTCATAATTGTTCGACGTCAGATCGACATTAATGTGAAGGATTGGCAGACTGGCCTGGTAATTGACATGATATTAATCTAGCTCATCTGACTTTTAAAGCCTCACCCCCCTGTTTAATATTCAGCATGACATATCTACGCTAGCCCGGGTCACCCTCTGCCCATATGGTGGGGGTGTGACCTATGACCATTGAGGTTTCAGCTGATCGAGCGGTTGGGGCGGAATTCAACACACGGAACTCCAATATAAGGGCTACACACGCTGGTTTTCAGTGAGTGCGTTAATAGATATATATATATATATATATATATATATATATATATATATATATATATATATATAGATAGAGATATATATATATATATATATATATATATATATATATATATATATATATATATATATATATATATATATATATATATATATATATATATATATATATATATATATATATATATATATATGTGTGTGTGTGTGTATGTGTGTGTGTGTGTGTGTGTGTATATATATATATGTATATATATATATATATATATATATATATATGTATGTATGTATGTATATATATATATGTATGTATGTATGTATGTGTGTGTGTGTGTGTGCATGTGTGTGTGTGATGTATATGTATGTATGTATGTATGTATGTATGTGTATGTATGTATGTATGTATGTGTATGTATATATACGAACATTATGATGTCCATCAACTTATGGCATTCATAACGGTAAACGCCGTCTGGCGAATTGAAGAGAATTTACGAAAACGAAAGAGGAAGAGAGTGGCTGATTATCAAAAGAACGAACTTGGCCAGTTGAATTGTGATATTGTTTTATCACTAAATAGGTTATATTTATGTGGACAGACATTGTTGACTGTATTTATTTGGACCAATCTATTGTTCAAGAAAGTAGGTATATATTAGTTGTCACATGTGGCGCATCTCAGGGTATTGGACTATTTCTCTGTCATTTGAACTGTAAACAATAACAACTACTCACTGAACTATATAGTCAATGTTTACTAAATAACATGGGGGGGGGTCATAGCTTGTATATTGAGTTACAAAAGTTCACTTGAAGGGGATTATCGTTCCCGATGATGCTTAATTATAGTTGTTTATTAATGTTAGAAAGGTATTAAACTATTTTTCTTGTCTATAGTAGTTCATTCTGTTTAAATATGCTTTGAATCCTTATATTACGTTCCAGCCGACCAATCAGCTGATCTGTGTTTACATGCTAAAGTTCGGCGTAAACTATTTGCCGCCCATCTGTATCAGGTACAGGTTGTCCCGTAGGGCTCTTATTTGGTTCGACTATTTTGCGCCGGCTTTACATCAGTGAAAAAGAAACAGGAGAAGAGAGTTTGCATATTTCCATTGACTATCAAGAGAAGGGGGTCGTTTGAGGCTCGATAAGATTCGTCAGGTATGTGTTATATTGATTTACAGGATGTCACCCTCCTTTCAGTCTATCTGTGCTCGTGAGAAAGCCCCGTCTTTCTTTGATATCGCCGGCTAGCCGTGAGATAACTGAGACCGTGTCTCAATATCGCCCAACTTCCTTGTCGATTTGAGAAAGTCCGTTACCGAGCAGCGCAGCTTTAACATGGCTAGACTCTTGAGTAGCCATAATCATCTGGCCTTAATTTCTAAGAACTTAAGTTCAAGGCCTGATTATTATGGCTAGACTATTGAGGCGGCTGATATTAAGCTCATATTATAAGTGTTTTAACAGTGGTTTTCTCAAAAGTGCTTTCCAATAGGAGCACGGGACCAAATTTGCCGCGGGGCAAATGGCGACTTCCGTAAACTGAGCTCTGTAGTTCTGGCTGAAGTTGCGAAAAAGTGGTCAAATATGCGTTGAGAGGGTTTGCTCACGGCGAGTGAGTGTGTTGAGAATAAATATGGACGTTTTCCCACCGAATCGAGCTGTTTGGGGTGAGATGACTAGGGGTTGGGAGTAATTTTCGGAAGTTTTCCACCGGGGATGCGCCCGGTCGTTGTTTCCCATGTGTTTTTTAGTAGTAGCGGGGTCATGAGATCGATTATATTTCTATCTTCAACCTACCTTCTGATACGAATCCTTGTAGCTTGATGTTCATTTGGCTCTGTATTCCTCGTCAGTGTTAGCCCTACAAGACGTCTGCGTAGACGTCTTACCGTTTCTTAAAACAACGCAACTCAATTATACAATTTCATCCTTTTCGGCTGGTGATTTCATCCGCGGTACCATGACGTCGAGCAGAGAGTTGTACAGAACAGCATGGAAGAGGGAAGTTCAAAGTATAATGACGAAAATTTACTAGCAGGATTTCAAAACAGGCATATTAGCGGATTAAACATCGCCCAACATATTCGGATTAATGCCAGCGCACTAATGAGCTCTTGACAAAGACAAAGGATGCAATAGTGATGATAGCGAGCTGCATATCGTACATAAATGCGCATGCATCGTAAATCAAATGCTGCAATCGTAAATCAAATGCTGCAATCGTAAATCAAATGCTGCAACCGTAAATCAAATGCTGCAAATCGTAAATCAAATGCTGCAATCGTAAATCAAATGCTATATTTATATATCAAATGCAACCAATCGTAAATCAAATATATATAGCCGTAAATATATATGCTGCAATCATAAATCAAATGCTGCAATCGTAAATCAAATGCTATATGCAATTATAAATGAGAATGCTCCTCGATATCATAAATCAAATGCTGAGTGATTAAATCTATATGCGATAGGATTAAATAGATATATATGTAGATATGAGATGCTGCAATCGGGAAATCGAATGCTGCAATTATAAATCAAATATTTGCAATGTATACAGAATGCTGCAATGGATAAATCAAATGCCGCAATTGTAAATCTAAATGCTGCATCCGTAAATCAAATGCTGCAACCGTAAATCAAATGCTTCAAATATATCAAATGCTGCAATCGTAAATCAAATACTGCATGCAATAATTAAATCAAATGCTTCAATAATATATTGCATGCTGCAATCGTCAAATCAAATGTCTTCAATCGATAAATCAAATGCTGCAATGATAAGTATCAAATAATTGCGTCATATAGTTCATTTTTTTGTTTTCTTAATTGTCAATGGCTGCAATCGTAAACTTAATGCTCGTGATTTTCTACCGAACCCAGTAAATTCAACATCAAATTTTGGAATCGTATAACAAAAATGTTGCAATACTATATCAAATGCTTCAACCGTAACATCAAATGCTGCACCATCAGTAAATCAAACCTGCATAAATCCCGAAATCATATGCTGCAAACGTAATTCATATGATGCAATCGTATATCAAATGCTGCAATCGTATAATGAATGCTGCATGCAACCGTTAATACATTTGCTGCAACCGTATATCAAATGCTGCAACGTTAATCAAATCGCTGCCATTTGAAATATTAGTGCTTGCAGATTAAATAAATGCTGAATCGAAAATACATGCTAAAGGCAAATTAAATAGACTGCACTTATCGTAGTTCAACCTACAATACAGGTTTATCGTTAATTTCTAATCATAAGTGATAAAAACTGCATGCTTAAATGAAATGTTAATAAGTGATCAAATGCTGCAATGAATGGTAAGGCAAATGTTAGTTCCGATCAGCAAATCGAGTATGCTTACTTTCGGCCAAATCAAAGTGATTTACACCGTTACTAAACCGTGTGATTCTGAGCAAATGCTGTTTTCTAAATCGAATGGCTGCGGTAAATCAAATGACGGAATGTCAAATGATGCTGTCTAAGGATGGTTCAACCGCATTTTTGTAAATCTAACATCGATACTAAAAGAAATGTACACATGCAACTCGCTTCAGCAGTATATCAAAGTAGGTCATGGACTAATAATCAACGTTCAATAAATCACATCATTGGCTTCAATAATATCTGCACGCACCCATCAATCATTATTATGTCTTCCAACGATAGTTGGAAGACATATTGGTTTTAGCAGTATTTTTTTTTTTTTTTTTTTTTTTTTTTTTTTTTTTTTTTTTTTTTCTCCAGTCAAGGTTTTTCGGGCTTTTCTCCGAACGGTTAAACATATCAACATGAAATTTGGGGAAATGATAGATCAAGTTGAGACACAACTGGCGATCCAATTTGCTTGCATGCGCAGTGTTTGGAGGCTATGATCGATTTTTCGTCGATTTTTCCGCCCCATTTTCTGGTAATATTTCCATAACTATGCCAGTTACCATCCGTATTGTTGTAAACTGCTTAAAGTCGTAGCATGGAATAGGCGAAAAAATACTTAATTGCTCGTATATGGGAATTTTTCCTACATCTATCCTCCAATAACTACTACAGTTACGAACATACTGAGTTATATGGTTGTAACAAGCAATTATCGTAGCATGGAATAGGCGAAAAAATACTTTGTTTTTAACCTTTTGTACTTTGTATAATGACATATTTTAGAGTACCTATCGCGATTTTTGCTACGAGTTTCTCTCCTCGCTGATATCTCTGAAACGGCTGTATTTACGGACATGAAATTTTGTCAGTAGGTAACTTGGCCTCGTGATATGATTGTAACAGTATTTTTAGCATTCACAGTAACAAAAAACAGTAAAAAGGACGATTAGTTTCAAAGGTTTTCTACTGCACTGCCAGCAGCTTAGCGGCAGGCTAACAGCAGTTCGTGTTTAAGAGTAGGCCAACCTACGTAAATCGACCAGAGCCCTGCTGGTTATAAATCGACTTGGCTAGGGGGTCATGTCAAAACAGGCCAAAGCTTACGTAATCAAATGGCTGCATTATCGTCGTCGGTGTATTGACTTGGTTTAAGGTTCATGTCGGCAAATCAATGCTGCAATCGTAAATCAAATGCGGGTCCGTGCAAACCTGTACGTAATCAAATGCTGCAAGTGTAAATCAAATGCTTGTGTCTTAAATCAAATGCGCAATTAAATCAAATGCTGCAATATACATCAAATGCTGCACATATATATAGCAATAAATGCTATAAATCGTATATCAAATGCTGCAATCGGTAAATCAAATGCTATATATCGTAAATCAAATGCATATGAATCTTATAATATATATATATTTATATATATAGCATATATATATCTACATCGTAATATCTATAAGACTATACTATATGCTGCAATATTTATAGAGTGCTGAGTTATAGAGCTTAGAGCGGATGTAAGAGTATCTCTACATATACAATATATATCCATATATATAATGCGTAAATCTATATAATCGGTAAATAGCATATGATATGACAAATAAATCAAATGCTGTATCGTAAATCGTATGCTATAATCGTATATATCAAATGCTGCAATCTATATCTATCGAGGGGATCTTAAATCAAATGCTGACTATAGATATATCTATACTAATCTGTATATATAAACATATAGAAATATTATATCTATATTAGACAGATATATCTATCTACACATATCACATATCTACATATAGTAAATTATATATGCATGATAGATGTATATCTACATATCTATGTAGATACATATTATTATAGCCTCTATCGTATATACATATAGATACATAATCATATATAATGCTGATATCTATAAATCTAATCTCTCTCTATCTAAATCAAATGCTGCAAATATACATCCAGATCTTGTCTCCATATATCCATGTCTTTATAATATAAATCATCTACATATCTCTCTCCTATCTATATCTCAATCATAAAGAATCTTCTATGTATCGTCGACTTACATGTATTTATACCCTAGAAATCTATTTAGAATATATATCTATCTAGGAGAGAGAGAGAGACAGGAGGAGAGATTCTCTAGAAATATATAGGAGAGATATAGAGAGAGAGAGGAGAGAGAGTCGTTAGAAGATATATATTTTTTTCTTTGTTATAGAGTTTATGGTATAGAGAGAGAGGCTGGTCGAGGGAGGCTTGTCGTTGGAAGACATGCCGTTGGCGCATGTGCCAACTCTAGTAGGCCAAACCTATAAGTGTGTGTGTGTTTTATATACGTATATAGAGATAATTAGAGAGAGATCTATATAGAGATATATCCCTAGATATATATATATAGAGAGATAGAGAGAGAGAGATAGAGAGGGAGAGATAGAGAGAGATAGATTTACAGAGAGATATAGACACAGATAGAAAGAGACAGAGAGAGAGAGGAGAGAGAGATATAGAGAGGAGAGAGAGAGAGAGAGAGAGAGAGAGGGAGAGAGAGAGAGAGAGAGATAGAGATACCATATACAGAGAAGAGAGAGATCTCTCAGAGATAGAGAGAGAGAGAGAGAGAGAGAGAGATAAAGAGAGAGAGAGGAGAGAGAGACTATGTCTATATCCCAGAGAGAGAGGGATACATAGATATCTCCCTCTCTATATAGGAGCGAGAGAGAGAGAGAGAGAGAGAGAAGAGAGAGAGATGAGAGAGAGAGAGAGAGGGACTCTCCCCATCTCCCTCTCCCCCTCTCCCTCTCCCCCTCCCTCTCTCTGATCTCTCCAGAGACTCTATAGAGAGAGAGAGAGAGAGAGAGAGAACTCTCTCCAGAGAGAGATCTCTCTCTCAGGGATCTCTCTCTCTCTCTCAATCTCCCTCTCTCATATACAGATCTGGATATCTAGAGAGAGAGAGATCTCTAGAGAGAGAGATAGAGGAGAGATCTAGACACATAGAGAGAGAAGAGACCTTTCTGTAGAGAGAGACAGAGAGATCTCCCTCTCTAGATCTATATATGTACATAACATATATATATCCACCAGATCTATAGATCCCCTCTATACAGAAGATACATAGAGACCTAGAGAGAGAAAGAATATAGAGACATCTATATCTCTATATACATACATTTATATATACAGACATAGATATATACATATATACATACATATATATATATAAATATACATATACACATATATATAAATATAAAAATAAATATATGCATATAAATACATGTATATATACATATATATATATATATATATATACAGGGCTAGAAATTAGCCAAATATTTCACCGGCCAGTCGGGCCGGTAACCTTGAAATTCTACCGGCCCTACAAATTTTCTACCGGCCCGACATTTTCAGTGTAATATAGTAAAAAACAAAAATGTACGCGTTTTTATTGTTTTTAAATATTTTATTCTAATATTGAACGCAACATTCAAATCAATATTTACGAACTTGTCAAACCATACAAAAATCAAGCATTTATTAAATGAGGTCAACAGCACAATTTTCCAACACACACATACTTTTCCTCATTTACATCATCACTTCTTATATATAGTATGCGACCTCGTAGTCCTGAAGGCACGACATCTTCAGAAATGTTGTACCATTAACAAATCGCATGCAGTTATATAGGTATGCTTACTGACGGCTTGGAAGTCAACTCGCAAGAAACGCCACGCGCGTTACGAAAGTCTTACAACTGTAGGTGGGCCTATCGTTAAATGCAATTAGAACGTACTGCATTCGCAAAGCAGACGCGGAAGAAAAGTCACGAGGAGAGCGCGAAGAAAACATCGCGCGCGTATGGGTGATGTTACGTCTTTCCGTCGCGTCACTTACAACTGTTACTGGCGCGAGAAGAGTTGACTTGTCTTATGAATACCATTCACAGATGATACATGGTAAATCGAATTAATGAATTAAAATAAAAATGCCTTTATGCGATGGAAAAGCGGTTAAATAAAATTTGTCAACAGACAGGAGTGGGGAGTCTCGTTGATTCGTTGTTGCCAAGTAACCGTTCGACTTATTCAGGTCAGTAGGTGCATGTTGTATTCAAATACGAGAGGCTGCCATTAGATAGCTTGGGAGGGAGTGTGGTGGTCTTTTGTCCTTGTTCTTGTCTTCACACCAGATACCGTGATGGGTCAAAATTATACACTGACTGCAGCCAGCTGATCCCTGATCTATGGATTATAAAGTCTTCCCAAACAATCAAGGCACGTTAGTTGTATAAATTTTTCTGTGAGCCTATCTATGCCATCGGTATATTAAACAGTTTACTTTCAGTTTATACACTATAGATCAATAAATTATGCAAGACATGATAGTATACAGCCGGGAAGCTTTCTTATCTCGTGTGTTTGTCGGGTTTATGGTTCAAGCGGCGCTTAATCACGCGAGCCCCGCTGCTGTTGTATTGAACTGGGCGCGAGGTGTTAGCGCGAAAAAATCTACCCGCCAGTCGGGCGGGTGGTTGTGATTATTTACCCGCCCGACTCAAATTTCACCCGCCATTGGCAGGCGGGCGGGTGGTAATTTCGAGCCCTGTTATATATATATATTCATATATATTTTTTTTAGAGATAATATTGTTTGTGGTATATTGTTGGTACCGTATTGCTGGTCGTCCAGGCTTGTCGTTGGAAGACATGCCGTTGGCGCATGTGCCAACTCTAAGTAGGCCAAACCTATAAGTGTGTGTGTGTTTTATATACGTATATATATATATATAATTATATATATGGTATGTATATATATAGACATATATATATATATATAGAGATATATATATATAGATATATATAGATAGATATATATAGAGATATATATTCATATATTTACATATATAGATATACACATATATGTAAGTATACATATATACATATATATATACATACATAGATTATATATATAGAGACATACATAGAGATAGATATAAAGATATATAGAGAGATACCTATATATAAAATATACATAGAGATATATAGAGAGATATAAATAAATAAATATATATAACGATATATAGATATATATATATACATGTATATATACATATATATATACATACATATATATACATATAGATATACATATATATAGATACATATATATATATATATATATATAAATATACATATATATATATAAATATATATATATATCTATATATATATATATATATATATATATATATATATATATATATATATATCTATATATATATACCATATATATATTCATATACATTTTTTTTTTAGAGATAATATTGTTTGTGGTATATTGTTGGTACTGTATTGCTGGTCGTCCAGGCTTGCCGTTGGAAGACATGCCGTTGGCGCTTGTGCCAACTCAAAGAAGTCCTAACCTTACGTAATCGACCAGTAACGTGGGTGTGTGCGTGTTTGTGTGCATCGAAACATATTCGTATTTAGCAACTAAGCTATGTACGACTACAATTGAGTAAATTACTCTAAACTGGTCACTGCTACGGAGCACGTCGTCCTCAAAGGATCTTTTACATCCCTTTTCAAAGATGTGACCACCATTTGTACGTGATCATCCGAGTCACGAGTCAGGTTGTCACACCTTGGAGTCGAACCCACAGCCTGTGGATCAAAAGGGCAAAGCAGTAAACCACCAAGCCACTGAGACCGGCTTAGTGGCCATTCCCTCGGCTTTTTATTGACTTGGTTAAGGGGTCATGTCAAAACATCTGCTAAGGGGTCATATCAAAACATCTAAGGGGCTGCAGCTTGTGACATTTATCGAAAAATAGTGCGCGTTACCAACTCCCCTCGCTGACATCTATCGTAAACGTGTGCTGCGCATAGGGTTTCTTAACAAGGCGCAATCACAGACCCGATTGCTTGCCATTGGAAGACTTGCCGATGGCGTGCCTGCCGAATCTAGTTTATGTAGGTTCTTCTATTTCAAAGAAATGAAATTGACCGCTGGTCATTTCAGACGCCCCACCGAACCTGCGTGAGGTTGATGAGGGAAGGTTCCGATATCTTTCATTCAAGGTCATGTGTTTTCGTGTGATGCTCTTAATCTGTTATCCCGAAGTTGTACAAATGATAACGAATAACATTTTAAGCTGCCTTACATCGGCCTAATAGATTCACAGCATTCAATGATAACTTTAAATAAATATACTTGTCCTTACAAGCAATTTATATTATAAGTAATATGTTGTCGTCTTGTTACTATGCATTATACGCTCAGACTCAAGTTTGTGTGTTTCAAAAGTATATGACGTAATCTTACATGGCTTCCCTCTTGCAGGCAACAAGACCCTTGTATTACCCTTCAGGCTTTTCTGTGGTAATGCATCCTGTTCAATGGTTCTTAGTGGCTTCAAATACAACATGCACTTAATCATATCGTATTGCCGATCAGTTGTGGGGCTGGAGGGTGGGTGCGGTAGGCTGTGGGCTCCCCATAAACATCGGACGTATATGCGGACATAATGATAAATGATATCAAAACACACAAAACGTGTGAGAGCTGAACACAAATTCGCAAGTTAATCGTGTCACCAATTGAAATACAATATAATTATAGCAACGCAGCATATTGCCTTACTGCAGAACTGGATAACCTTCAATTAGAGCCAAACGTGTTGAAATGCAGGAGTGATTGGTGATGATTCCTATATTGTGTGTTTGAAAACCGAAAATCGACCTTAATCTTATTCGCTCGAGGTGTTCTATTTCGTATTTCTCAGGTGAATATATTGTCAACGTCTTTATCGCTTATCATTGCATATACACCTTTGCACCCGTCCTTATCGGTGCAATGTGTATTACTTTTGATGCGTTGTTGAATAATTTGAAACAATATATATATAAATGATACTTGTACCGCATTAGTATGTGTGCATGGACTGTTTCTGCAGACTCCCTGGTAACTATAACAGCGTCACCATCTGGCGGCCTCATTCTAAACGGGAAGACGCTGGCTGCCAGACTGCACATTGTCCGGTGGCGCCACCTTTATTAACTGCCACCTTGGCTGCGCTTGGAGTAATCTGGGAAGTCATCCACTTTGACAACTCTCACGGTATTGTTGGGAAGGTCCCCGGGCGCGACGTATTATCTTCCAAGCACTAACCGGCTGACTGACACGCTCTTCTGCTCAGATCAGCAACGTTTATTTCAAAGGCAAAGGTAAGAATGTTTTTAATGAATGTCAATTATTTGCGACGTTCATTATTTTAATTTGCTCTGAGTACATTACAATGTGGAATATAATGTGTACAGTGCTTCTGTTAAGATTGTCACTTGCACTGTGCAAACCGGACCATTCGGGGAATCAGGCAGTCGGTGTCGACGGCTGTAGATGTAGCAGATATTGTGAAATGTTTTCGCTACGACGATAACGAGTTGCTTTTGCATGCAGCAGGATCATTCAACGGGTCTTTGGGGAAGACCATCTTCTGGCCATCAGTGCTCTTAATTATCGGTTTGTTGGGTTGATGTTTTCTGTCATGTTACTTATTCATGAGCTTCATCCACCACAGCCTGCAAATTAGCAGACACGCGCGCTAATACAGACGTCGACAGTTATATCTAATAAAGTATTACACATTCATTAATCATTATAATTTAGTGCATGCAGTTACCAACTAGGTTAATTTAAGAAAATAACCAAGTGCTATAAATTGTGTGTAATGGGTTATATATTAGCGTTATGCAATCTAGGTTGTGTTTAAAGCAATGATCCATTAACAATATCAGAAACGTCATATTGTAAAGAACAAATCAATAATGCATGATTCGATGTTGATCAAAAATTCTTATCCTTCTGCCGAAATATTTGAAAACAGCAATAAATTCAGTTATTTATCTACAAGCATTGTTAACTGTGTTGAAATTCAAATAACCGGAAAAGCTCTTTAAATTGTTAAAGGTTTGTATATGAAATGGACGAGTGGACATGTGTGTTGTATGAAGCAGGTGAATACTTCGCTGTTCTTGTCGTCTTGGTTGCATTTCAGGGAAGCCTCGCTGCAATAAATAAGTAGTTTAATCCTAAACGCTAGATTAAAGGAATTAAAAGTATTTAACAGGGGCATCAGGCATAGTTAAAGTGCACAGAGTAGATGTTTTTATGGCCTCAAAATAGCCTGGAGGGCTTTTTTGGCAATCAATTCTTATGTACACTTATTTATACGAATTTCCACACCAAGGCATTATGATAAACGTTGCCGTAGGCGGCTCTTAGGCAAACGCCAATCATACATGCAGCCATCTCTACTTGGAGGCGTTGCCAAGATGTCTGCATTTTTAATGGACTTCGATTTAACTATTATTCTATATTTTTCCAGTTCACGGCAGACTTGATTGCTTTATGGATGAGGTAAAACATACATATGACATGCTGCCAGGAACAAATACCATTCATGACTTGGGGAATTCAGCTGTTGATGGTCCTCTTGGATATCTACCTCAGAGGTTTTCAATTGTAACCAGAAACACCTTTTGTTTGCTTATGTTATTTCAGAGAACGATTTATGCTTTAAGTTTGAGTCACACATGAAGATATTACAATTAAATAGTAAAGTAAATCGTGTTGCCACTCGCTTTGTTTGTAAACTCCTGCGAAGAGTTTGATTTTGACAGAGACTTAAGTCTTTGCTAGGGCAGCAATATTATTCAATCCAATTGACAGAAGAGCAGAGAAATCAAAACAGTTCGGTGTCACATACAACACTCAGGCGTAATGTGACGTATTCTTTCCGTTAGTCTATCATCAAATCAATGCCTAACCTGTTTGAGAAGTTTTGATGCTTGTTAAGTGGTCTCATTAGTTTTACAGTGGTGTAATATTGCGTGATGTAGACGCAATAAGGCGCTTTGGTGGTATTCTGTCAACGATGCAGTCACAAATATCACTTACACGACACACCTGCACATTTCACCAGCAACTTCGCTATTCTTTATTGGTAGACAATGCAGATGTCCCATCGGCAGTATGAATTGTGCCCCGCATTAAAAGTCCTGCCGCATGTCAGAAACATATGATCTCCACAAACGCAGTCTGAAATTTCTCTTAATACAACACATGCTTTGCCAGCAACCATATTGATTGCGTCATTACTTTACTGATTGTCATTTAGGCTTGGTAAATAGAAGGTTCACAATACATCATGTGTCAAACTAACTCTGGTTATATGTCGACCAGTAAGGGACTCAGCTGTCCACTGGCCACTTAAGCTAAATGGAACACACAGTTATTCGCATATATTAGCAGACACAATTGCGGCTGTAATGAGCAATGGCTGGTTTCCAAGAATCATCTTATCCTCAACTGGGTCGAGAAGCCGTATTCTGCCTAATTTGGCCATGTAAGATAACCAATGGTGAAATTACAAAAAAGAAAATGCAAATTATTATTGTCATCTACTCGAAAATGCAACATGTTTCAGTTTTCGCGGTGCTTAACATGCTTAACATCTATTGACATACAAAATCGCGATGTTTTATTAAAGATTTAACATCTGAGACGAATGGTTATAAAGTTATTGCATTCTGAAAAAAATCTCACACACGAAAAAGACGTTTCATACTTTGATGCTACGCTTCAAGTGTGGTATGTGAGGTGGTTTCTTCGAAGTGCAGCAGTAAGGAAGATAATTAACCAACCGTACCAGTATTCATGAAAGGTGTTTAATAACAACAGTGATTAGTCGTTACGTCATGGAGCATTGATCGACTATCAGATGAGATCATTAACTGATTTCAAGGCTTCTCAGATCATGTTTAAGGGATGTCACCTGACTATAACCAACCAATTTTGTATACTAAGTTAATTCAAATTATTTATATATAGAATCGAGGGTCATTGAGTTTCAGCCGACTTCACCAATAACTGACAAAATAGGACGACGTATCCGTTTAGAACAAAAAGCTATTAGTTGCTCTACTTTTGTCATCGTTGAAGACGCACTGTATTGACGGTAGGCGCGGCCCCACTTGTGACAGACCAGCTAGATTATGACATAAGCAAACAAGGTTAATATTGTTGATTATCGGTTGCTTTTTATCCAAACCTCCGTGATAGGTCTGAATACATATTACATAAACAATCAGGGCACTCGAAGCTCATGTTTAGTACGTATTACTGTATAGTACCTCAACAACAACCTGGAAATAGATGCACCTTATCGTCACAATACACACACACGCGACGATCATCATTTGAGAAAAGTGAAGGACAAAGATAATCTGTGCACCAATTAGTGTGGAAAGGGCTATGCAGATAGTAAAATGGAATCATGCGTATCCTGCATTTATTTCCATCCAAGCTGTCGATGGCAGCTCAGGATAATCACGCCACCAATTAGAGTATAGCTCATAGGTTAAGCGTGGTAATTACTGTGTCCCGATTCTGATAACCGACATATAATATTGTTCGAAAATATCAGAGCACCTGTTTCTAGGGAGGATGTATGATATGTGAGGTGAGTTGAGCAGGATTGAAGGACGCACGTGAGAGGCATTATCACATCTCTTGATGATGTATTAGGGTATTACGTTATCTCTTACTCACGTATTAGCGCATCACTGTATCTCTTGATGATTTATTAGCCTTGACATCTATATGCAAACAGAGGCCGTAATACGGGACCAAGTACGTAATATGTGTCGTCCCATTCATGATTTAACACTATCACTTCGAACTGGTGTCAATCTATGTTGGAGATTTGCAAACATAATTGTGTTTCCATGAAGGAACAGCTTATATTGAAGATATTTCAAAAAGAATATGTTATCCAAACATCGGTATTCACGAGTAATCTATCACTTCGAACTGGTGTCAATCTATGTTGGAGATTTGCAAACATAATTGTGTTTCCATGAAGGAACAGCTTATATTGAAGATATTTCAAAAAAGAATATGTTATCCAAACATCGGTATTCACGAGTAAT
This sequence comes from Urechis unicinctus, assembly GCA_034190875.2. Taxonomy (NCBI): domain Eukaryota; kingdom Metazoa; phylum Annelida; class Polychaeta; order Xenopneusta; family Urechidae; genus Urechis; species Urechis unicinctus. The sequence goes on from CM067349.1 coordinate 70,378,209, forward strand.
AGTATTTGGACGACATTGTACATGTTTGATCATTGACAAAATCAAGCAAATGAGGTGGTTGAATAGCACAACCGGAAGATTATTCATACCTGTCAATGAAGTTTACCTCATATAAGATTCGAACCATTATTTTCGTGTTATCCTCTCGGTCATGAATTCTCTCTTTTCTCTTACATGTGAAAATGTTTCAAAGACAGCGGACCCATGGACTGCCTAAAACAGCTCTCATCCTGATCATCTTGTGTTGTATATCATATTGAAAGACAGTAAATCACAAAGGTCATCAAAAATTGTTCCATGAGTATCAGCACACAAGGTCAGGGTAGCATCTTTCCGTCTCCACTAAAGGGGGGCACTGCGGGTTGTCCTCTGCAAAGACAATTTGCCGCATCCTCTTGCGCTCTCCAACAGTAGCACTCTTCAAATGAGCCTGTATTTCTCTATAATTCGGACGCACCACAAACAGGCCGTAATCGATCGAGCTGATGACAACATTTCCTGGTGCACACAAATAAGACACTGACAAAGCGATGTATTGAGTAGATGCGGCTGAAATACACGTCCTGTTATATACCCGATCCTCATATCTACCTGAGGGGAAATATGGGTAGACGCTCCAAGATCCCATGAAATCTGCCACTGTGTCAGCTGGGTAGACATCAAAGTAAGCAAGCTCCAAGAGGTCATAATTGTTCGACGTCAGATCGACATTAATGTGAAGGGTTGGCAGACCGGCCTGGTAATTGACATGATATTAATCTAGCTCATCTGACTTTTAAAGCCTCACCCCCCTGTTTAATAATCAGCATGAAATGTCTACGTTATCCCGGGTCACCCTCTGCCCATATGGTGGGAGTGTGACCTATGACCATTGAGGTGTCAGCTGATGGAGCGGTTGGGGCGGAATCCAACACACGCAACTCCAATATAAGGGCTACACACGCTGGTTTTCAGGGAGTGAGTTAATATATATATATATATATATATATATATATATATATATATATATATATATAGATATAGATATATATATATATATATATATATATATATATATATATATAGAGATATATATATATATATATATATATATATATATATATATATATCTATATATATATATATATATATATATATATATATATATATATATATATATATATATATATATATATATATATCTCTATCTATATATATATATATATATATATATATATATATATGTATATATATATGTATATGTATAGTATGTATGTGTATGTATGTGTGTGTGTGTGTGTGTGTGTGTGTGTGTGTGTATGAGTGTATGAATGTATGTATGTATGTATGTATGTATGTATGTATGTATGTATGTATGTATGTATGTATGTATGTATGTATGTATATATACGAACATTATGATATCCATCCACTTATGGCATTCATAACGGTAAACGCCGTCTGGCGAATTTAAGAGAATTCAAGAAAACGACATAAGAAGAGTGGCTGATTATCAAAAGAACGAACTTGGCCAGTTGATTTGTGATATTGTTTTATTTATGTGGACAGACATTGTTGACTGTATTTATTTGGACCAGTCTATTGTTCAAGAAAGTAGGTATGTATTTGTTGTCACATGTGGCGAATCTCAGGGTATTTTTCTGTCATTTGAACTGTAAACAATAACAACTACTCACTGAACTATATAGTTAATGTTTACTAAATAACATTGGGGGGGGTCATAGCTTGTATATTGAGTTACAAAAGTTCACTTGAAGGGGATTTTGGTTCCCGATGATGCTTAATTATAGTTGTTTATTAATGTTAGAAAGGTATTAAACTATTTCTACTTGTCTACAGTAGTTCATTCTGTTTAAATATGCTTTGAATCCTTATATTACGTTCCAGCCGACCAATCAGCTGATCTGTGTTTACATGCTAAAGTTCGGCGTAAACTATTTGCCGCCCATCTGTACCAGGTACAGGTTGTCCCGTAGGGCTCTTATTTGGTTCGACTATTTTGCGCCGGCTTTACATCAGTGAAAAAGAAACAGGAGAAGAGAGTTTGCATATTTCCATTGACTATCAAGAGAAGGGGTTGGTCGTTTGAGGCTCGATAAGATTCGTCAGGTATGTGTTATATTGATTTACAGGATGTCACCCTCCTTTCAGTCTATCTGTGCTCGTGAGAAAGCCCCGTCTTTCTTTGATATCGCCGGCTAGCCGTGAGATAACTGAGACCGTGTCTCAATATCGCCCAACTTCCTTGTCGATTTGAGAAAGTCCGTTACCGAGCAGCGCAGCTTTAACATGGCTAGACTCTTGAGTAGCCATAATCATCTGGCCTTAATTTCTAAGAACCTAAGTTCAAGGCCTGATTATTATGGCTAGACTATTGAGGCGGCTGATATTAAGCTCATATTAAAAGTGTTTTAACAGTGGTTTTCTCAAAAGTGCTTTTGTTTGCTTGACGCACAGGGATTCGTATCAGAAGGTAGGTTGAAGATAGAAATATAATCGATCTCATGACCCCGCTACTACTAAAAAACACAAGGGAAACAACAACCGGCCGGACGTCGCCATTTGCCTCTATCTTTTATTTTTTGTAGAATAACCACACACATACGCTAGCCAATAGGAGCACGGGACCAAATTTGCCGCGGGGCAAATGGCGACTTCCGTAAACTGAGCTCTGTAGTTCTGGCTGAAGTTGCGAAAAAGTGGTCAAATATGCGTTGAGAGGGTTTGCTCACGGCGAGTGAGTGTGTTGAGAATAAATATGGACGTTTTCCCACCGAATCGAGCTGTTTGGGGTGAGATGACTAGGGGTTGGGAGTAATTTTCGGAAGTTTTCCACCGGGGATGCGCCCGGTCGTTGTTTCCCATGTGTTTTTTAGTAGTAGCGGGGTCATGAGATCGATTATATTTCTATCTTCAACCTACCTTCTGATACGAATCCCTGTAGCTTGACGTTCATTTGGCTCTGTATTCCTCGTCAGTGTTAGCCCTACAAGACGTCTGCGTAGACGTCTTACCGTTTCTTGAAACAACGCAACTCAATTATTTTTAGATCGATTCAGACAACTACCAAACACCAAACATACACAAGTGATGGAGTTATAGAATGCAATGATGTTTTACGGACAATTTCATCCCTTTTCGGCTGGTGATTTCATCCGCGGTAATTATTTATAGTTCGATTAATTTGGGAAGCGGTAAAAAGTCAGAAACACAGCAACATGTTTGTTTACAAGTTCAAGACCACATGCATTGCGCGGGGGGGGGGGGCACTTGAGTGTAAAGATATAGTATACATGTGCCGCACGAAGGGGGTGGTTTTTTCAACATCTCGACTTTTACGACGGGTTAGACGTTCGAGGTCCCGCGGCACACCCCTATCCGAGTTAGGGTAAGTGCCCCCCACTTGGGATGCTAAGGCAATGCGGGAAATCGCGAGAATTAATTGATTCCAAAATGGCAGACATTGTATCGCGATTTGTTCGGAAACGAACTATCGATGCCATTTATTGAAGAATAGCGTCGAGTGGTGGTAAGTTTTTTGGCGCGCAAAGTCTATTTTTTGTAAAGGCTCTTGATACATGTTATTTTCTAGGTACGCAGAGTATTCAACCCAAACGAGAACTTGCCGACTGTGTTTGACGAACTCTTAGTAACGGTATAAATTCATGTTACCGTTACACCGGAGCTACGTCAGTGTTAGCACTTCTCCCTGATTTCTCGCTGTGACGAGAAATAATAATATTTTCAAAGACAGACAACACCGCTGGGTTGTGCGCCTAAGGAAACCACTGACTAGCAACCACCACTAATTTTTGAGGTTATTAATAATGTGCCGAGGCTTAAACCAATTAGTACAGCTTCTTTCAAGCTTTACAAAACAGTTCAAATTATTGACATATATTGGGTAGAAGAAAAGTTATGCGATTTTGAAGTTCAAAAATTTCAGGCCATTTTTGGATTTTTTGTCTTAATTGCCAATGAAGTAATTAACACGGCGAGACACAACTCTGCGCGCTATTTTTGCACAAAAAAAGTAGCAACTTTTTTCAATTTTAAGATATTTCAATGAAATTTTAAGTTTTATGTTTTTTTGATGCTTCATCTAATTGTGTAATGTGTATTATCTCCACTAATAGTTAGGTTTATACAGCCAACAACAAATATAAATTGTTACTCTTTTTATTAATGGCGAAGAAATGTTTCAAACAAGATGAAACAACATAATAATAATGTAGGTTTTTCCCCCTAAAAGCAGTTTAAAGGTAAATTACTATTTTGATCAGGTTACCTCTTATTTAAACTAAATATCACATAATTACATTGATATAGCAGTACTTCTTATAGTAACGACCCAACTTGAAATCCAGTCAATTTTCAAATTGTCCTGACCAAACTTGAAATTTCAAGTTGGGTTGACCCATTTAAAATTGGACAGCCGAATGCTTTGAATGCGTCAGTTGAAGAAATGCCGAATGTACACAGACCATTTTCTGTGACCGATCTTCATAATCATTATTTTACTAAAACCACAGTACTCCATACACACTTGAGAAGAGGACCGTCTGGCTGAGGTGGAAAGGAAGTGAATATAAGTGAAATAAAATCAGTGACTGACACAACTATATCCTGGTTAATTGGTTAATACTGAATAAGAAGCATTGAAAGTGAATTCCAAAGTCAGGGGTTGTATAAAACAGTGGAGTAACCGAAAATGCAACCCAACGTTATTTAATCGAACATTTAAAGAAATGCAATTCACTAAAATTGTATCTTTACTTGATTATCAATCTTTTGTTTAATCTTTCGTTTTCGTGGACTTTTAATTTAAATTTAAAGATACCATTCGCCATCAAAATATACACAATAGATTAGCGACTAACCCAAGGATTGTGGTTGTTTGAGCAACCTTCTGGAACAGTTTTTCTTCTGTGGTTGTGCATTTAATCAGACACAAACCCGACACAGGTGGTTAATGCTGGTTTCTTTTATGCAATTTAATTGTAAAATGCTAAAACTCCACTGGTGATTAACTGATATGTTCAGACTCTTGGCCTCAAATAAGGCATCAAATGAAAGGAGCATGGTAGCTTAATATCATTTTAATACAGGCACTTGAGGTGGACCGTTATGATTCATGTGTTACGTGGAATCCGCTTGTGCGTTTTGATAATGAAAATTTGTGTGTGATTTTGCTGGCAAACATATCAGACATTAACTAAATAATAGAACGTGTACATTATGACCCCTTTTTATTGTGTGCAGCTGGCTTGCAAAATCTCCACACATAGGTGTCAGAAGCCCTGAAATAGAGGTATGTATTTACTTTACAATTGGCTTATTTCTTGATATGTTTGATTGTTTAAGACATACACAGTTTTGAATGTGTGTAGTGTAGTTGTAAACCTTTGGAAGGCATGTGCATGGTTTTTTGCTACCCAGAGGGAGGATATTTGTTGATAGCAAGTTTACTTACAGTTACAAATAACACAGGGACCCATTTGATGTTGATTGCTCCTTGCGAAACATAAACAGCTTGGTGTGACCTTTGACCCCTTGTTATTTGAGTAAACCTTATTAACCAGTTGGGACTAATTTTTTATGTGTGTGTTCATATAAAGCAAACTGACTACCCCAAATTTAATATGGAATTCTTAAGATGTTGGGTCTTTGCATACTTAACATCACCTCTGAATGACCTTTGATACCTGAGTTATTATTAGACAACTCGTGCAACGTTTAAACCCCATGAAACATCATGATTTAATCTAGTCACTACTTTCTTATTGAAAATCATAATGTTCAATCGTGCACGATATGACCCTTGATGCTTTTTTTGTCCGCAGTCTGTCTACGTTATCCCATAGTAAGCAGACAACAGCCCACAATTAAAGGTTTGTATTAATTCTTCTTTTTTACAAATGAAACTCTCCCGAAAAAACTGATTCAACTTATGTCTCTCGATGATTGATGGTATTTACTTTGCTTTGCCAGCTGTGCATAATGCATTGTAGGTGTTATGACCCAACCTTTAGTTCTGGTCTTGAGCAGAGCTTATCATATCAAGCGTCTGTCTCCCTGTGTGGGTCCCGGGGTAGTATAGGTATCACTGTATCATTCTGTATGTCGTAAGAGGTGACTTATAGGGGGCAACCTATTGGCTGTGGGATTCGACTTGCGTCAGTGGACAATGGGATCCATAAATGTAACACACCACACTTGCCCGGATTACGTCCAGACTAGAGGCTAGAATGGCCAGGTGACTTGCCCTAGGATAATCGTTTCCATTCCTATCTTTTCCAACTCCATTTTCATTTATCCTAGAAGGTGGCTGCTTAATCAGGTCAATCTTATCTACTAACCTTTCTTGGCACCATATAACACATGAATGTTGGTGTGCTGTTATACCCTATACTTACATTACCTGTCATGCAGCGCACTATATTCATCATTAATTGGCTTGAGAATAGTGTATTTATGCAAGATATGCAAGTGGACTAAGTGTTCAGTGGTATAGCAGTAACATTTATGTTGTTATTATGTGATTAAAATGATCCCTTTAATACACAATGCCATGCCTAGTCATAATCACAGAGAACGCTGCTTCGTCCATAATACGCAGCTGGTCTTGTGTGTAACGTTTGGTTTTGAACATTTAATTCTCAGTGACATAGTGAAGATACATATTTTGTGTTGAAAATAACAAACTATATCAGGGTCCATTAACATGATTTATTTGTTTTTATTAATTTGTTTTCACAAATGTTCAAACAAGCAACTACAGCATGGAGGCTTTTGGAGGCTTTTGTAAGTTTTAGCGAGTTCATCTGTCATTTTGACTTTGGAACTTCGCAGGCGGCTCTTCACCTCTAGATCGAAAGTAGTTTATAGCGTGGCGCTGTCACTGTCAGACGCGGAGTTTCTTTGCTATATCCGACCAAGCTGATATGCAAATATACGAACATTATGATGTTTATCAACTTGTGGCATTCATAACGCTAAACGCCGTCTGGCGGATTGAAGAGAATTGACGAAAAGGAATGAGGAAGAAAGTGACTGATTCTCAAAAGAACGGGCTTGGTCAGTTGATTTTCCAATTTTGTTTTATCAGTATTAGGTTATATTTAAGTGGACATCCATGGAGCTTATCGGGGAAGCTAACGTCTGCCGGATATGTGCCACTGTTGTGTAGCAAACTGGTAATATTATTGCGCAGCTAGCTCCGGTCGTGTTTGACTTACAATAAAAGTGTCACAAAATGAAAATGTGAGTAATTATCAATGACATATCGTAATTGTTCACTGAAACTCATAGTATCCCGATTTGTCAAGAATGTCAAAGGTGAGAGAACTTAAGTTGAAAACTCACCATATAAGGTGGATAAATTGTTGAATTCATTTGATTGACAACTGACATTCAAAGGGCTGACTTACTTTAATTTTCAGAACTTCAGTTGGTTGAAACCTCTAGGTATTATGATGGTTTGACTTATCTCAATGTATATTGAGTGTAGGTCCTAAATGTGTTGACCTATCATGACAATATGTGGGTTGACAGCTGTGAGTATTCAAATGGTTGACTCCACTCAATATTCAGTGGGATGACAGCTATGGGTATTCATATTGTTGACACATCTAAATATGCAGTTGGATGGGGGTAGCTCTATGTATTCATATAGTTGACTCATCCAAATATTCCCGGGGTGACAGCTATGGGTATTCATATAGTTGACTCAAGCCCAACTAAATGCATTGTATTGATTACCGTCCAACCGTCGCTAGGTTGACTAATTTAAATATTCAGTGGGGTGACAGCTGTGGTATTCAAATGTTTGACTCGTCTCAATTTTCAGTGGGGTGACAGATGTGGATATTCTTATTGTTAACAGTTAACTAGAAAACGATTGCAACGGCTATTTTCCTGGAATAGATTAATTACCAACTTTATTCGAACAAGTTTTAGCATATAGGTAAACTGCCTTGTGTTGATATATTGCAAACGTGCAATTAACACACAATGCCAAAGACAAATCTATCATAAACAATGAACGACATAATATTGCACAACATATGTTGTGGCTCCTAGGAAAGACATAATTCACTCCGTTTGATAGAAAACATTGGGAGTCGGCATATCACCAAACGCATGTTTTCACCGTTGCCAAGGCTGGTTGGCGCGCAATGCATTTTGGGAGCCCCGTATAATCCCGGATAACCAATAAGCTTTATTGCTGACTGTTTTTATTGGGACCAGTGTATTGTTCAAGAACGTAGGTATGTATTGTTCATCACATGTACAGGAGAATCGATGCCAGTAAAATGCCAGCTGAGCTGGTTTAGCAGCTGATGTGCGTTATTGGTGCAGCTCTGTGCAATTATCCTTTGACCTACAATAGTCCCAGCGCTCATCCAGTCATTCTAGTTCATATTCAATATATCTGTTACTCAGGCTTGGGTTTTGGTCAATTCTATTCTTCGACAAAGTGGTTGTGAATGAATGTTTACCAGCTGATCACAGCTTCTATTGATAGACCAACACAGCAAATTGAATCATTCTATCTCGAGGTACAGATTGTCTTTGGGTATTGCATTTATTCTATATTCTATAATATCATAGTCAAGGTCCCCTAGCCTGATGGCTGCGGGCGCTGTTTACATGTTACTGATGTTCAATAGTCTCGCCTTCAGTCTTGGAGAGCCGAAACTAAGAAAATTTGCCACCGGCCAACCTGGCTGGTAGTTCCCAAAATCCACCGGCCCAGAAAAAATTCCACCAGCCAACAAAATTTAACACAAGTTTATGTATCGTTATGAATACTTTATTTTTTTTACCCATAACCCGCATAATATAACTCACAATATGCACGAGCAAAAAATAGATTAAAATTGCACCACATTCAATAACTTTATATACACAGCATGAAAAACATGACACTCGAGTAAGGACATATAATACACATAACAATAACACCCTCCTTAACAACAGTCTTTCTGGTGTGTGGCCTCCTCACTTTCACATCGAATGTATTCCTTGTAACTGGGGCGTCGATACCAGGTCCCAGTTATCTGCCACAGTTCTATAGCACGCTTGGGCTTGTAGTCAGCTATAGGGGTGACACAAAAAGCTCCTTCATCAGCTCATTGAAGGAGTCTGGGCTAAGACTGGACCTCCACTATTTGCTTCATTATGTTGAATCCTCTTTCACACTCAGCTGAAGAGGCAGGAAGGGTCAGAATGAGGTCCATGAGGTTTATACAGCATCAGCTCACCAGTGTTTTAAGCATTGCCCAACACTGATATGTTCTACGAGTGTAGCTACTGCCTGATCATCAAAATCTGAAAGCATATTCAGACAGCTGCATATCTTTGGTTGCATATGTTCTGCAGCAATCGCAAAACATTACATCATGGTTTTCATCGTGTCGCAGCCAACCTCTATCCTCTCCGCAGTCTGTTTTCAGCCAGCGAGAGTTCCATTTCCTGCCATTTTCTCATAATCTTTACTTTGAAGCCTTAGATCTTCTGGAAGCTTGCGCTTACTCGGCTGGGGAGGCTCGGCCCCTTCAACGAAATGCCACATAGTGTAGAAAAATTTGTGAAATGGACTCTGGCGATTCGACTTGGTCGATTCGTAGAACAGAGTTTGATGATTAATCAAGATCAAACGAAGACTTGGCTATCCACATAAGTTCGCCGAGACCCAAACGCAACGCGCGATGCTACGCAGCGAGCGACGTTGCGCGCGTGTCATTACGTGACACGCTGACAGCACTCGCCGCATCGTGAGGCGCTGACCAGTTGAAAGCGCGAGCTCTTGTCGCAGCTTCTCAAAACCGACACTAACCTTGGAGTCATACCTCCGTGCAGCTACTTACATTATTACCTGAAACAACAACAATTAATTGGCACATACCGGCCCACAGCGACACATGCAAAGATAAACAAGCATTCAAATACAATTCTAGCACAACAAATTCACGGCTGCTCGTGAGGGGTGTTATAACTTCCGAAGTACGGAAAATATCGCTACGATTTCGGATATGGTAATGAAAGATTATATTGTTGGAATAAAGCAAACTCAGTTATATTATATATAAAAGACCAGAAATCATATATGAATGAGGATGCGTCAGGTAAGTATAACCGTCACATTGCAGCGTTAGTAAGTCGTCAGCTTAACAATACCAACGGGACATCCGATAAAGTCGTATAAGGTGTCCAAATCTGTATATTTAATACTACCATGAAAACCAGAGACCCTCTAAATAAATACTCGCTGCCTTTGGAGTAAACAATCGCTGGCGATCTCAGTCGGGGTTTGGGGCTTAAGTGCGCTTAAATTAAAGGTCGGGCGCTTCGGAACGTGCTGCGAGCGGGCGCATCATAAAAACTTAATACAGGCGATTTGTTGACTCGCCACCCGGGCGACCAGTTTCGTAATTTCTACTCGCCCGAGCCGATTTTGACTCGCCATTGGCGGGCGGGCGGGCGTTAGTTTCGAGCCCTGTTACTTTGCTGCAAACAGGCGATCCCACCCTAATCGATTTCTGACTAATAAAATCTCGAATACTGTCAATACGTTTGCCTCGGCAGATTTAGTGCTAATTCATGTATTTATTCCTAGGATATCAAAAATGCAGTGTATTTGATATTTTATTCAGGCAGCACATTATGACTAGGCCATGATAACACAATACAATATATCCTGTAACATAACAAGACTTCATGGAATGTCCTGATTGAAACCCCGTTTAACTGAAGGTTACGCCAAACGAGGTAAAGTCAAAGAGCTACTATCAATTTCAGTTAAAGGTATTCACTTCAATCTGAAATTGCGCCAGTGCATTACCACAAAGGAAGATAAATGTACCTATTAGCCTCTGCTTACTTAGTTACCATTGGTATTTACCTAGAGAAGGCTGGCATATCACGTGGATGATTTCGTCAACTTCCCCCCTCTCTGCCTGCCGCCGCTCCACGTGATCTGCGATAAAGAACCGGGGTACATCCGGATGCTTGGTACTCTATCAGTGTCGCTGTTCCCAAACCAATCAGCTGTGTCACCTAACGCAGTCAAGGGATATTAGGCTCATATGTCTCTGTCGTGTTCAAACTGACTTCCGCTTACAAAGACCCGAGCTAGAATTAGTGGATTAAATCTCTCTTATCACCATTTCAAAATTAGCGCGAGAAACATCAAATGGGAGTAAATAATGCTTTATTAGGGCGTGTTTGTAGTTGATATAATGTGAACACGCATGGATGCCAGGTCATATTCATCACTGCAACAAGAGATCAGTCACTAGGATTACCTGATTTCAATAAATGTCTCCATTTCTGAAATTTTACTTTAATGCACTTTCTTCTCTCAGTATCTTACCACGACAGCAAGGACCTTAGATGAGATCGAATTAGAAGCCAATTTGCAATACAAATGTCTTTGTCATTCCATTTTTTTAGAAACTAACGAAGTTGAGAAGATTCCTTCATGTTTACAATTCGCTAATTTATTTGTGCTCCGCTCTGCCGTTAAACATACTGTTTTCAACATGTTTGTCAATAATGCAATCTAAGCATCTCAACATGCGATGTCAGAGTATCAAATGATGATTTAAACCGAAAACAAGTTTCGTCTAATTATCGCCCGGTCATGTTGTGCTTATAGATGTCCTGTCTGCTATGTGGTCATATCGCTCAAGAAAATAGTGTACAAGCTGTAACAGATGAAGCATGGACCGGAAATCACGCAGTGACGCTCACTATTGGCTTAAAATATAAAGATATGCAAATCTTTACACTGGCACTAATGGTAATGTAATGATATACACTCGACAGCATTTAGTACCTCTACGTGTTGTCTTGCGCTGTTTATAAGAAGTTTCTAGTCCTGTAATGATATATAATTTAAATAGTTTGCAATCTTATTGTTACAGTTGCTGTTCGACACTTAAACATACCTGATGTTTGTCGGAATCTCATTGATCTTGCTGGTGGAGAATAGTTTAAAAGAACGAGAGGCCTTAATTATTGTGTTTGTTAATAAGATTCCATTGCCTCATAACATTGACATTTAAACAAAACATAATCAATCAGACGGGAATTTTCTGATTGGCTGAAACTAAAATCAAATACTGAATTCAATATCGAAACCTTGCACGGAGATGGTGCAATGAAGTCGAGCAAGACAGAACACATTTTTGTTTCTGATTATTACAGGTGGAATATCCTTCATCTGATCTTCTCTCTCACGGGAACTCTCCTGGCGAAGTGGAATATCCTCCATCTGATCTTCTCTCTCATGAACTCTCCTGGCGAGGTGGAATATCCTCCATCTGATCTTCTCTCTCACGGGAACTCTCCTGGCGAAGTGGAATATCCTCAATCTTCCCTATATGAATGCTAATATATATGTTTAAGGAACCTAACGCACGTATAAATAGCGATCCTATAATTAGCTATCGGGAAATGAAGGACGTTTTGTGGAGCGCAATATACTACCTTAGTAACGGAATAAGCCTCATGTTCCAACGGCATCTGCGCTCATCCAACGCCTCAGAGACTTATATTCACGGGACAATGTAAAGATTTGTTCATGCCTGTTTTATATTTACCTTGTCTAGGTGGTCGTGTGCAAAGTCCAATTTAACCAAAGCATTTTGAAGATATGTATGCTAGTGCAACTTTGAGACGATTAGGAAGGAGAAGAAAATAGAACTGTCAGTTGATTCAACTCGTTGATATGCAAACTTTTTTTATGAATGAATTATACTTGAATGAAGCACGTTTCGTAAAGGTGTGTAGGGAACGCCGCCAGGCAACAATTTTCCAACACCTTGTATTCCTTGAAAAGGAAATGTTGACAAGCATTTTCTGTTGAGAGTTTCCGCACAGTTTGTGCATTTCATTTTGTGCCACAACTTTATGAAATTCTAACACTATCATACTGACAGTCTGGGGCATCTTAGAGTTACCGACTGGACAGTAAACGAATATTATTCATTCAATGTTGTCTGAACAATTCAGTATCGTTTTGTGTGTGTGCCATTTTCGACTATTTCACTTATAGTGGTGACTCAGGGACGAATACACTCTACGTCATAGCTACCAAATTTGCCATGAACATGAATATCAAACAGAACAAATAGTAAATTCAATGCAAATACCATTCCTTCTATGATAACAAATAAGTTTTCAATTCTACGTCATCCTTCTTGTTCTCTGGAGTGTCTGGTGGATTATAGTCGTAAGTATTGAATCTTCTGTGAAATGATGTATTGAGCACTCTCATCTCTTAATAACCGGACCAACAGAAACAGATGCGTAATTGGAATGTGGAAGGCACACGTCAACAGGAGTCATAATTCGTGTAAATATGCGTTATGATGCATGGTTTCTGTTCATTTTGTGGGAGTTATGTTGACTTTTTATGAAGCATCGATGCTTGAATTGAGTTGCTATTGAAACGGCGGTCACTGTTGCTTCAGAGATTGTTTATATACTACAAGACAGCATTTTCTAAAGACACTGTGCCAGTTAACCACGGAGAAATTAAAATTAGTTCTTATCAGTCATATAATGTATTATAGAAGCAAAGCCATTGTATTTGCGTGTTTTCGTCCCTTCTAATGAGCGGTCAGTATCGTTTGCTATGATAAATGCTTCTTAATTGGACTAAAGTCAATATGTTGCGTCTTTCATGCAGGCAGCACACAGGAATTTCCATTGGCAGGCCTGCCGTTATCTTCTATGCATACATAAACCCAAGGGGGACAACGATTTGTTGCTCTGATTTATAAGCTGGTATGACGTCATTGAGGTCATTGACATGCGTGTGACGCGTTGGAGAGACCGGGGATGGGGGAGGGAAGCCGGGGAGTCAATTACCGGAAACCGGAAGCAAGGCGCAATTGTATATAAGTTATGAGAGGCTAATTGATTCATATATCAGAGTGTAACGGAATCTATTGGCCATCGTTAGGCGCTTCCCATCAAGCTAACAGTAATATATGACGACCCTGTGATCTTAGTCGTTTGTGTATCACGTTAAGCGTTTGGTACCAGGGCCCACCACAAAGTGAGTGCTGTGTAGAATGGCACTCATTTTACAAGTACGACACGCTCATATATCTATTGGGAAGGAATATAATGAATTCCGCTATAGCCTGCAAAACATGGAATGTCGCTTATGAATAGGGAATTCAAGTCAATTATCTCTTCAGCTGCAATGATTTAAGACAATTAAATCCTGTTTACATGACCTTACTGAATGTGGATGTTGTATGACGAATGGATCTGGGACATGGCCGCCAGTTCGAAGCGGACATAATTGTAGGTAAGCGACCTGGATGTGGCGAGTTGCCTGGCTGATGGAATCGTACAACAAGAGGTGGCAAAGGATCTTTGATACATTATTTATTTCTATACCAGGTGGCTTATGGTGGACCACGAGTCATCACTTGATTCTCCGGAGCTTAGCTTCATATGATACATATACATCGATATTGAGTTGATGGAACTTTGATCTGATAAAGGCTGGCAGTAAATCCGCCATGCATCTACACCTGGCTGCTCGGCCACTCAATGTCCACAATAGCAACAAACATTTTCTTATTGTTCAATTGTTCCATTTACGACAAAACTAGCCTGTCATACATTTTAAGGTGACAGCGTCCCTGTGGGTCCGGGGGTAGAATGGATCAGCGATTCACCTGAATGAATTACTGCGCTGGCTCATTGAGCTATGGTTATTTCTCTGGTGTTCCTGGTAATTCCCAGCTGGGCTATCCTTCCATCTTATCTTCCCTCCCGGCAATACTCGAGTGCATACACATTAGGACATTAATGGTAATTTATCCCTGGATCTCCATTACACCATGTTACGGTCTGGTGAGTAATTACATATTATTTGCATTTAACTCACGGAAAGCCGAGCGTCGCATTGACTGCAAATAGGCAGATAGCAAACTACCGCCGATCTACGGATCAGGGTCAGGGTTGTTACCAATGGCAACTCATTTATAAATGGATTATCATTTAATTAGTTTTATACGAAAGCACCTGTGCCTATATATCACAACTAAGCGTCAAGTTTGGTTTAATAATGGGCTGCTGTTCTACATACATTTATTATAGCGCTCACGTGAGTGCACGGAAAATGGCGTTCTTTATAGTTGGTCCAAATATAAAATGATAATATTTACTGTTGTACGGTACCTCACAAGAAGCTTTCAGGTGAATTATTATTCTACTAGAAACATCAAGTGGGTCTACTGTATATGCATGCTAATCTTTAGCTACCCCCACTGCTGAGCATTAAGCCCTATCACGAAGGACCCCCGCTGCTGTAAATTAAGCCGCCGCCATTTTGTTCGCCATGGTCCACCTTGCTGATCGCATCGTGCGCCTTTCGTTCCCCCGTCTATAAAGAGAGGCTATGTGTCTGGATAAACCTTCCTCGTTGTAGCATATCAACGACCTGCTTCCACCTACAACTGCAGGTGTTCAGACAGAATGGACCAATATTAGCAATGTATTCAGTGCAGTTTCAACCAGTGAGACAAGTTTTGTGTATCAATTATTCACATCAACATTCATAATTTAAAATGAAGGTGACTGGCCAATCCTTTATTGTAATTTTCATTAACATAGCAGTCGAGTTGTGGCTGCGGAGCAGAGAAACGTTCCTGTTTGAATCTCTCGCGAGCGTCTACGCAACACATTCGCTGTCAAGTGAGGACGAATGTTGTGCTCCAACTTTCATTTGATAATATAGCGTACTATATGGTGGTACTCAAGTTACTTGTGGCCCACAACTTCAATAAGTGAATGTTGAACGGAATCTACATAATGTAATCCTATTGAAAGTATACACAGCAGCAGTGAGTTAGTTATAGGGCGCGCGGAATGATTTACAGCCACCACTCATGCCGTACATGGTTAAAGGCAGCTGCCGTTTATCGAGGAACCGATGTCTGCAGTAGACGTGGACCATTCAATGACCACATTAACTCGTTTACAAAGACCTAGTCATAGTTCACCACATACAAGACTTGGCTGTGGATCGGCTAGCAAAGAAGAAGACCATATTGTAGTGTATTGGGGTGAACACATCAAATGGGGGTAAATAATGCTTTATTAGCGGCGTGTTGTAGTTGATTTAGGAACGTGGAACACGCATGGATGCCAGGTCATATTCATCACTGCAACAAGAGATCAGTCACTAGGAGCTACCTGCGTAATAGTTACACTGTCTCCATTGTCTGAACATTTATACTTTAATGTACGTTGTTGATATGCTCTGTTACACAGTACTGTTGCTCTACTGGACAGCATTGTTGCTCTGCTGGACAGCATTATTGCTCTACCGGACAGCATTGTTGCTGTGGAAGATGACATCAATTATCAGAAATACAATTATCTTTGTTTGACTAATGATTGTTTTATCTAACTCGAGCACTTATCACCAGCTATCCTGCATGAGGATTTCTACTGTGCTTCATTTGTCGACCCTACCATTGACGGTTTCAACATGAACAGTTTACATCAATAATGAATTAAACACCTCAAATGGTAGAAACTTCACAGAGTATTGACAAATGATGATCTTAAACCGAGCACCAAGTTTCGACGGATGTTTTTTACCGGTCGTGTTGTGCTTATAGATGTCCTGTCTGCTATGTGGTCATATACTAACTTCATGCGTGTGCAATGTAAGCAGTTTGATTACAGGTGATGAACCCAACCTTTTACATATATTGTTATAAATTTCTACCAAGTACTGCCCCTAAGGAACTCGTCCGAATTTTCTACAACCCTAAAGGGGTTATTTGATCATATTCTAGTCAATCGCCTACGTATTTCTCACCAGAAGTAACTAACTGCTTTGATGGCGATACTTTTCTGCTAATCCAAGCCGTATTCAAACTTAAAAATAGCGCGCTTCTCACATCTGCTGTCAGGCGCAGACTTCCTGACAAACAATCGTCAGCACCGCACAGCGTATAACACAGTGCTTGGAATTCGCCTGCAGTGCCTAGTCCGTGTTAAGAGGTATGTTATAGTGTCTATTCCGTGTTTAGGGGTATGTTATCGAGTCTAGTCTGTGTTTAGGGTTATGTTATCTAGTCTAGTCCGAGTTTAGGGGCATGTTATCGTGTCTTGTACGTGTTAAGTGGTACGTTATCATGTCTAGTCCGTGTTTAGGGGCATGTTATCTTGTCTAGTCCGTGTTTAGGGGTATGTTATCATGTCTAGTCCGTGTTAAGAGGTATGTTATCGTGTCTTTTCCGTGTTTAGAGGTATGTTTTCGTGTCTAGTCAGAGATAAGGGGCATGTTATCGTGTCTTGTACGTGTTAAGTGGTATGTTATCATGTCTAGTTCGTGTTTACGGTTATGTTATCTTGTCTAGTCCGTGTTTAGGGGTATGTTATCATGTCTATTCCGTGTTTAGAGGTTTGTTTTCGTGTCTAATTTGTGTTAAGGGTTATGTTATCTTGTCTAGTCCGTTTTTAGGAGTATGTTATCGTGCCTATTCCGTATATAGGGGTATGTTATGGTGTCTAGTCAGTGTTTAGAGGTATGTTATCGTGTCTTGTACGTGTTAAGTGGTATGTTATCATGTCTAGTTCGTGTTTACGGTTATGTTATCTTGTCTAGTCCGTGTTTAGGGGTATGTTATCGTGTCTATTCCGTGTTTAGGGGTATGTTTTCGTGTCTAGTTTGTGTTAAGGGTTATGTTATCTTGTCTAGTCCGTGTTTAGGAGTATGTTATCGTGTCTATTCCATGTTTAGGGGTATGTTATGGTGTCAAGTCAGTGTTTAGAGGTATGTTATCGTGTCTTGTACGTGTTAAGAGTTATGTTATCGTGTCTAGTCCGTGTTAAGAGGTATGTTATCGTGTCTAGAAAGTGTTAAGAGGTATGTTATCTTGTCCAGTCCGTGATTAGGGGTATGTTATCGTGTCTAGTCAGTGTTTAGGGGTATGCTATCATGTCTAGTCCGTGTTAAGAGGTATGTAATCGTGCCTAGTCCGTGTTTTGGGTTATGATATCTTGTCTAGTCCGTGTTTAGGGGTATGTTATCGTGTCTGGTCAGTGTTTAGGGTTATGTTATTCCTGTCTAGTCCGTGTTAAGAGGTATGTTATCGTGTCTTTTCCGTGTTTAGAGGTATGTTTTCGTGTCTAGTCAGTGATAAAGGGCATGTTATCGTGTCTTGTACGTGTTAGGTGGTATGTTATCATGTCTAGTCCGTGTTTACGGTTATGTTATCATGTCTGGTCCGTGCTTAGGGTTATGTTATCGTGTCTATTCCGTGTTTAGGGGTTTGTTTTCGTGTCTAGTTTGTGTTAAGGGTTATGTTATCTTGTCTAGTCCGTGTTTAGGAGTATGTTATCGTGCCTATTCCGTGTATAGGGGTATGCTATGGTGTCTAGTCAGTGTTTAGAGGTATGTTATCGTGTCTTGTACGTGTTAAGAGGTATGTTATCGTGTCTAGTCCGTGTTAAGAGGTATGTTATCGTGTCTAGAAAGTGTTAAGAGATATGTTATCTTGTCTAGTCCGTGATTAGGGGTATGTTATCGTGTCTGGTCAGTGTTTAGGGGTATGCTATCATGTCTAGTCCGTGTTAAGAGGTATGTTATCGTGTCTAGTCCGTGTTTTGGGTTATGATATCTTGTCTAGTCCGTGTTTAGGGGTATGTTATCGTGTCTGGTCAGTGTTTAGGGGTATGTTATCGTGTCTGGTCAGTGTTTAGGGTTATGTTATTCCTGTCTAGTCCGTGTTAAGAGGTATGTTTTCGTGTCTATTCCGTGTTAAGAGGTTGTTTTCGCTTCTAGTCCGTGTTTAGGGTTATCTTATCGTGTCTAGTCCGTGTTAAGGGTTATGTTATCGTGTCTAGTCCGTGTTAAGAGGTATGTTATCCTGTCTAGTCAGTGATAAGGGGCATGTTATCGTGTTACGTCTGTGTTTAGAGGTATGTTATCGTGTCTAGTCCGGGTTTTGGATAATGTTATCGTGTCTGGTCAGTGTTTAGGTGTATGTTATCATGTCTAGTCCGTGTATTGTACGTGTTAAGAGGAATGTTATCGTGTCTAGTCCGTGTTTAGGGTTATGTTATCTTGTCTAGTCCGTGTTTAGGGGTATGTTATCGTGTTTAGTCCGTGTTTAGGGGTATGTTTTCGAGCCTAGTCCATGTTAAGAGGTATGTTATCAAGTCTAGTCAGTGATTCGGGGCATGTTATCGTGTATTGTACGTGTTAAGAGGAATGTTATCATGTCTAGTCCGTGTTTAGGGTTATGTTATCTTGTCTAGTCCGTGTTTAGGGGTATGTTATTGTGTCTGGTCCGTGTTTAGGGTATGTTATCGAGTCTGGCCAGTGTTTATGTGTATGTTATCATGTCTTGTACGTGTTAAGAGGTATGTTATCGTGTCTAGTCCGTGTTTAGGGTCATGTTATCTTGTCTAGTCCGTGTTTAGGTGTATGTTATCGTGTCTAGTTTGTGTTTAGGGTTATGTTATCTTGTCTAGTCCGTGTTTAGGAGTATGTTATCGTGTCTTTTCCGTGTTTAGGGGTATGTTATGGTGTCTAGTCAGTGTTTAGCGGTATGTTATCGTGTCTTGTACGTGTTAAGAGGTATGTTATCGTATCTAGTCGGTGTTTAGGGTTATGTTATCTTGTCTAGTCTGTGTGTTTAGGGGTATGTTATTGTGTCTGGTCCGTGTTTAGGGTATGTTATCGAGTCTGGCCAGTGTTTATGTGTATGTTATCATGTCTTGTACGCGTTAAGAGGTATATTATCGTGTCTAGTCCGTGTTTAGGGTTATGTTATCTTGTCTAGTCCGTGTTTAGGGGCATGTTATATCGTGTTTAGTCCGTGTGTTAGGGGTATGTTTTCGAATCTAGTCCGTGTTAAGAGGTATGTTATCAAGTCTAGTCAGTGATTAGGGGCATGTTATCGTGTCTTGTACGTGTTAAGAGGTATGTTATCGTGTCTAGTAAGTGTTTAGGGGTATGTTATCGTGTTACGTCTGTGTTTAGAGGTATGTTTTATCGTGTCTAGTCCTTATTTTGGGTTATGTTATCG
This sequence comes from Urechis unicinctus, assembly GCA_034190875.2. Taxonomy (NCBI): domain Eukaryota; kingdom Metazoa; phylum Annelida; class Polychaeta; order Xenopneusta; family Urechidae; genus Urechis; species Urechis unicinctus. The sequence goes on from CM067349.1 coordinate 70,398,290, forward strand.
TGTCTAGTCCGTGTTAAGGGTAATGTTATCTGGTCTAGTCCGTGTTAAGAGGTATGTTATCGAGACTAGTCCGTGTTTAGGGGTATGTTATCTTGTCTGGTCATTGTTTAGAGTTATGTTATCGTGTCTCTTCCGTGTTTAGGGTATGTTATCGCGTCTGGTCAGTGTTTAGGGGTATGTTATCATGTCTAGTCCATGTTAAGAGGTAAGTTATTGTGACTTGTCCGTGGTTAGGGGAATGTTATCGCGTCTAGTCCGTGTTAAGAGGTATGTTATCGTGTCTATTACGTGTTAAGAGGTATGTTTTCGCGTTTAGGGTATGTTATCGTGTCTATTCCGTGATTAGGGTTATGTTATGGTGTGTCTAGTCAGTGTTTCGGGGTATGTTATGGTGTCTAGTCGTATATATTAAGAGGCATGTTATCGTGTCTGGTCAGTATTTAGGGGTATGATATCGTGTCTAGTCCGTGTTAACAGGTATGTTATCGAGACTAGTCCGTGTTTAGGGATGTGTTATCGTGTCTCTTTCGTTTTTTAGGGGTATGTTATCGTGTCTAGTCAGTGTTAAGAGGAGTGTTATCGTGTCTATTCCGTGTTAAGATGTATGTTGTTTCGTGTCTAGTCCGTGTATAGGGGTATGTTATGGTGTCTTGTCCGTGTTTAGGGTTATGTTATCGTGTCTTGTACGTGTTAAGAGGTATGTTATCGTGTCTATTCCGTGTTAAGAGGTATGTTTTCGTGTCTGGTCAATGTTTAGAGTTATGTTATCGTGTCTTGTACGTGTTAAGAGGTATGTTATCGTGTCTATTCCGTGTTAAGAGGTATGTTTTCGTGTCTAGTCAGTGATTAGGGGCATGTTATCGTGTCTTGTACGTGTTAAGGGTTATGTTATCGTGTCTAGTCCGTGTTTAGGGGTATGTCATCGTGTCTATTTCGTATCTAAGGTTATGTTATCATGTCCAGTCAGTGATTAGAAGTTTGTTATCGCGTCTAGTCCGTGTTTAAGGTTATGTTATCGTGTCCAGTCTGTGTTTAGAGGTTTGTTATCGCGTCTAGTCATTGTTAAGTGGTATATTTTCGTGTCAAGTCCGTGTTTAGAGTTATGTTATCGTGTCCAGTTAGTGTTTAGGGTTATGGTATCGTTTCTATTCAGTGATTAGGGATATGTTATCGCGTTTACTCCGTGTTAAGAGGTATGTTATCGTGTCCAGTCAGTGTTTTGGGTTATGATATCGCGTCTAGTCCGTGTTAAGAGGTATGTTATCGTGTCTATTACGTGTTAAGAGGTATGTTTTCGCGTTTAGGGTATGTTTATCGTGTCTATTCCGTGATTAGGGTTATGTTATGGTGTCTAGTCAGTGTTTCGGGGTATGTTATGGTGTCTAGTCCGTATTAAGAGGCATGTTATCGTGTCTGGTCAGTATTTAGGGGTATGATATCGTGTCTAGTCCGTGTTAACAGGTATATTATCGAGACTAGTCCGTGTTTAGGGATGTGTTATCGTGTCTCTTTCGTTTTTAGGGGTATGTTATCGTGTCTAGTCAGTGTTAAGAGGAGTGTTATCGTGTCTATTCCGTGTTAAGATGTATGTTTTCGTGTCTAGTCCGTGTATAGGGGTATGTTATGGTGTCTTGTCCGTGTTTAGGGTTATGTTATCTTGTCTAGTCCGTGTTTAGGTGTATGTTATCGTGTCTAGTTTGTGTTTAGGGTTATGTTATCTTGTCTAGTCCGTGTTTAGGAGTATGTTATCGTGTCTTTTCCGTGTTTAGGGGTATGTTATGGTGTCTAGTCAGTGTTTAGCGGTATGTTATCGTGTCTTGTACGTGTTAAGAGGTATGTTATCGTATCTAGTCGGTGTTTAGGGTTATGTTATCTTGTCTAGTCTGTGTTTAGGGGTATGTTATTGTGTCTGGTCCGTGTTTAGGGTATGTTATCGAGTCTGGCCAGTGTTTATGTGTATGTTATCATGTCTTGTACGCGTTAAGAGGTATATTATCGTGTCTAGTCCGTGTTTAGGGTTATGTTATCTTGTCTAGTCCGTGTTTAGGGGTATGTTATCGTGTTTAGTCCGTGTTTAGGGGTATGTTTTCGAATCTAGTCCGTGTTAAGAGGTATGTTATCAAGTCTAGTCAGTGATTAGGGGCATGTTATCGTGTCTTGTACGTGTTAAGAGGTATGTTATCGTGTCTAGTAAGTGTTTAGGGGTATGTTATCGTGTTACGTCTGTGTTTAGAGGTATGTTATCGTGTCTAGTCCTTATTTTGGGTTATGTTATCGTGTCTAGTCCGTGTTAAGGGTAATGTTATCTGGTCTAGTCCGTGTTAAGAGGTATGTTATCGAGACTAGTCCGTGTTTAGGGGTATGTTATCTTGTCTGGTCATTGTTTAGAGTTATGTTATCGTGTCTCTTCCGTGTTTAGGGTATGTTATCGCGTCTGGTCAGTGTTTAGGGGTATGTTATCATGTCTAGTCCATGTTAAGAGGTAAGTTATTGTGACTTGTCCGTGGTTAGGGGAATGTTATCGCGTCTAGTCCGTGTTAAGAGGTATGTTATCGTGTCTATTACGTGTTAAGAGGTATGTTTTTCGCGTTTAGGGGTATGTTATCGTGTCTATTCCGTGATTAGGGTTATGTTATGGTGTCTAGTCAGTGTTTCGGGGTATGTTATGGTGTCTAGTCCGTATTAAGAGGCATGTTATCGTGTCTGGTCAGTATTTAGGGGTATGATATCGTGTCTAGTCCGTGTTAACAGTTATGTTATCGAGACTAGTCCGTGTTTAGGGCTGTGTTATCGTGTCTCTTTCGTTTTTAGGGGTATGTTATCGTGTCTAGTCAGTGTTAAGAGGAGTGTTATCGTGTCTATTCCGTGTTAAGATGTATGTTTTCGTGTCTAGTCCGTGTATAGGGGTATGTTATGGTGTCTTGTCCGTGTTTAGGGTTATGTTATCGTGTCTTGTACGTGTTAAGAGGTATGTTATCGTGTCTATTCCGTGTTAAGAGGTATGTTTTCGTGTCTGGTCAATGTTTAGAGTTATGTTATCGTGTCTTGTACGTGTTAAGAGGTATGTTATCGTGTCTATTCCGTGTTAAGAGGTATGTTTTCGTGTCTAGTCAGTGATTAGGGGCATGTTATCGTGTCTTGTACGTGTTAAGGGTTATGTTATCGTGTCTAGTCCGTGTTTAGGGGTATGTCATCGTGTCTATTTCGTATCTAAGGTTATGTTATCATGTCCAGTCAGTGATTAGAAGTTTGTTATCGCGTCTAGTCCGTGTTTAAGGTTATGTTATCGTGTCCAGTCTGTGTTTAGAGGTTTGTTATCGCGTCTAGTCATTGTTAAGTGGTATATTTTCGTGTCAAGTCCGTGTTTAGAGTTATGTTATCGTGTCCAGTTAGTGTTTAGGGTTATGGTATCGTTTCTATTCAGTGATTAGGGATATGTTATCGCGTTTACTCCGTGTTAAGAGGTATGTTATCGTGTCCAGTCAGTGTTTTGGGTTATGATATCGCGTCTAGTCCGTGTTAAGAGGTATGTTATCGTGTCTATTACGTGTTAAGAGGTATGTTTTCGCGTTTAGGGGTATGTTATCGTGTCTATTCCGTGATTAGGGTTATGTTATGGTGTCTAGTCAGTGTTTCGGGGTATGTTATGGTGTCTAGTCCGTATTAAGAGGCATGTTATCGTGTCTGGTCAGTATTTAGGGGTATGATATCGTGTCTAGTCCGTGTTAACAGGTATATTATCGAGACTAGTCCGTGTTTAGGGATGTGTTATCGTGTCTCTTTCGTTTTTAGGGGTATGTTATCGTGTCTAGTCAGTGTTAAGAGGAGTGTTATCGTGTCTATTCCGTGTTAAGATGTATGTTTTCGTGTCTAGTCCGTGTATAGGGGTATGTTATGGTGTCTTGTCCGTGTTTAGGGTTATGTTATCTTGTCTAGTCCGTGTTTAGGTGTATGTTATCGTGTCTAGTTTGTGTTTAGGGTTATGTTATCTTGTCTAGTCCGTGTTTAGGAGTATGTTATCGTGTCTTTTCCGTGTTTAGGGGTATGTTATGGTGTCTAGTCAGTGTTTAGCGGTATGTTATCGTGTCTTGTACGTGTTAAGAGGTATGTGTTATCGTATCTAGTCGGTGTTTAGAGTTATGTTATCTTGTCTAGTCTGTGTTTAGGGGTATGTTATTGTGTCTGGTCCGTGTTTAGGGTATGTTATCGAGTCTGGCCAGTGTTTATGTGTATGTTATCATGTCTTGTACGCGTTAAGAGGTATATTATCGTGTCTAGTCCGTGTTTAGGGTTATGTTATCTTGTCTAGTCCGTGTTTAGGGGTATGTTATCGTGTTTAGTCCGTGTTTAGGGGTATGTTTTCGAATCTAGTCCGTGTTAAGAGGTATGTTATCAAGTCTAGTCAGTGATTAGGGGCATGTTATCGTGTCTTGTACGTGTTAAGAGGTATGTTATCGTGTCTAGTAAGTGTTTAGGGGTATGTTATCGTGTTACGTCTGTGTTTTAGAGGTATGTTATCGTGTCTAGTCCTTATTTTGGGTTATGTTATCGTGTCTAGTCCGTGTTAAGGGTAATGTTATCTGGTCTAGTCCGTGTTAAGAGGTATGTTATCGAGACTAGTCCGTGTTTAGGGGTATGTTATCTTGTCTGGTCATTGTTTAGAGTTATGTTATCGTGTCTCTTCCGTGTTTAGGGTATGTTATCGCGTCTGGTCAGTGTTTAGGGGTATGTTATCATGTCTAGTCCATGTTAAGAGGTAAGTTATTGTGACTTGTCCGTGGTTAGGGGAATGTTATCGCGTCTAGTCCGTGTTAAGAGGTATGTTATCGTGTCTATTACGTGTTAAGAGGTATGTTTTCGCGTTTAGGGGTATGTTATCGTGTCTATTCCGTGATTAGGGTTATGTTATGGTGTCTAGTCAGTGTTTCGGGGTATGTTATGGTGTCTAGTCCGTATTAAGAGGCATGTTATCGTGTCTGGTCAGTATTTAGGGGTATGATATCGTGTCTAGTCCGTGTTAACAGGTATGTTATCGAGACTAGTCCGTGTTTAGGGATGTGTTATCGTGTCTCTTTCGTTTTTAGGGGTATGTTATCGTGTCTAGTCAGTGTTAAGAGGAGTGTTATCGTGTCTATTCCGTGTTAAGATGTATGTTTTCGTGTCTAGTCCGTGTATAGGGGTATGTTATGGTGTCTTGTCCGTGTTTAGGGTTATGTTATCGTGTCTTGTACGTGTTAAGAGGTATGTTATCGTGTCTATTCCGTGTTAAGAGGTATGTTTTCGTGTCTGGTCAATGTTTAGAGTTATGTTATCGTGTCTTGTACGTGTTAAGAGGTATGTTATCGTGTCTATTCCGTGTTAAGAGGTATGTTTTCGTGTCTAGTCAGTGATTAGGGGCATGTTATCGTGTCTTGTACGTGTTAAGGGTTATGTTATCGTGTCTAGTCCGTGTTTAGGGGTATGTCATCGTGTCTATTCCGTATCTAAGGTTATGTTATCATGTCCAGTCAGTGATTAGAAGTTTGTTATCGCGTCTAGTCCGTGTTTAAGGTTATGTTATCGTGTCCAGTCTGTGTTTAGAGGTTTGTTATCGCGTCTAGTCATTGTTAAGTGGTATATTTTCGTGTCAAGTCCGTGTTTAGAGTTATGTTATCGTGTCCAGTCAGTGTTTAGGGTTATGGTATCGTTTCTAGTCAGTGATTAGGGTTATGTTTTCGCGTTTAATTAGTGTTAAGAGGTATATTATCGTGTCCAGTCAGTGTTTTGGGTTATGATATCGTGTCTAGTCTGTGTTAAGGGACATTTTATCGTGTCTAGTCAATGTTAAGAGGTATGTTATCTTGCCTGTTTCGTGTCTAGGGTTATGTTATTGTATCTAGTCTGTGTTTAGCTTTTTGTTATCGTGTCTAGTCAGTGTTTAGATATATGTTATGGTGTCTAGTCTGAGTTAAGAGGTATGTTATCGTTTCTAGTCCGTATTAAGAGGTATGTTATCGTGACAAGTCCGTGTTTAGGGATATTTTATCGTGTCCAGTCAGTGTTTAGGGGCATGTTATCGTGTCTTGTTCGTGATTAGGGGTATGTTATCGTGTATATTCCGTGTTAAGAGGTTGGTTATCTTGTCTTGTCCGTGTTAAGGGTTATGTTATCTTGTCTAGTTCTTGTTTAGGGGTATGTTATCGTGTCAATTCCGTGTATAGGGGTATGTTATCGTGTCCAGTCTGTGTTTAGTGGTTTGTTATCCTGTCCAGTCAGTGTTTCGGGTTATGATATCGTGTCTAGTCAGTGGTAAGGGACATGTTATCGCGTCTAGTAATTGTTAAGAGGTATGTTATCGTGTCTATTCCGTGTTTAGGTTTATGTTATCGTGTCTAGTCCGTGTTTAGGTGCATGTTATCATGTCTAGTCAGTGTAAAGTGGTATGCTATGGTGTCTAGTCCGTGTTTAGGGATATGTTATCGTGTCCAGTCAGTGTTTAGAGTTATGGTATCGTTTCTAGTCAGTGATTAGGGTAATGCTATCGCGTAATCCGTGTTAAGACGTATTTTATCGTGTATATTCCGTGTTAAGATGTATGTTATTGTGTCTAGTCAGTGATTAGGGGTATGTTATCGTGTCTAATCCATGTTGAGAGGTATGTTATTGTGTCTAGTCCGTGTACAGAGGTATGTTTCGGTGTCTAATCTGTGTTAAGAGGTATGTTATCGTGTCTTGTCAGTGTTAAGAGGCATGTTATCGTGTCGAGTCCGTATTTAGCGTTATGTTATCTTGCCTAGTCCGAGTTTAGGGGTAATTCATCGTGTCTAGTCCGTGTTTAGGGGTATGTTATCGTGTCAAGTCCGTGTTTAGGGGTATGTTATCGTGTCTAGTCCGTGTGTAAGGTAATGTTATCGTGTCCAGTCAGTGATTTGCGGTTTGTTATCGCGTCTAGTCCGTGTTTAAGGTCATGTTATCGTGTCCAGTCAGTGTTTAGGGGTCTATTATCGCGTCAAGTCAATATTGAGAGGTATGTTTTCGTGTCATGTCCGTGTTTAAAGTTATGTTATCGTGTCCAGTCAGTGTTTAGGGGTATGGTATCGTTTCTAGTCAGTGATTAGGGTTAAGTTATCGCGTTTAATCCATGTTAAGAGGTATGTTATGTTATCGTGTACAGTAAGTGTTTTGGGTTATGATATCGTGTCTAGTCAGTGTTAAGGGACATGTTATCGTGTTTAGTCAGTGTTACGAGGTATGTTATCGTGTCTAGTCCGTGTTAAGAGTTATGTTATCGTGTCCAATCAGTAATAAGAGGTATTTTATCGTGTCTGGTCAGTGGTTAGGTGTATGCTAGCTTGTCTAGTCCATGTTTAGAGGTATGTTATCGTTTCTAATTAGTAATAAGAGGTATTTTATCGTGTCTGGTCAGTGGAAAGGTGTATTTTATCTTGTCTAGTCAGTAATTAGAGGTACGTTATGGTGTCTAGTTCGTGTTAAGAGGTATGTTATCATGTCTAGTCCGTGTTAAGAGGTATGTTATCGTGTCTAGTCTGTGTTAAGAGGTATGTTATTGTGTCTAGTCCGTGTTTAGGGATATGTTATCGTGTCTAGTCCGTGTTTAGGGGTATGTTATCGTGTCTATTCCGTGTTTAGGGATATTGTATCGTGTATATTCCATGTTTAGGGGTATGATGTCGTGTCCAGTCAGTGTTTAGGATTATGTTATCATGTCTAGTCCGTGTTAAGAGGTATGTTATCGTGACTAGTCCGTATTTAGGGATATTTTATCGTGTGTATTCCGTGTTTAGGGTTATGTTATCGTGTCCAGTCAGTGTTAAGAGGTATCTTAAGGTGTCTAGTCCGTGTTTAGAGGAATGTTATCGTGTCCAATCCGTAATAAGAGGTGTGTTATCGTGTCCAGTCTGTGTTTTGGGTTATGTTATCGTGTGTAGTCCGTGTTAATGGGCATGTTATCGTGTGTAATCAGTGTTAACAGGTATGATATCGTGTGTACTCCGTATTTAGCGTTATGTTATCGTGCCTGGTCCGAGTTTAGGGGTATGTTATCGTGTCTAGTCCGTGTTAAGAGGTATGTTATCGTGTCTAGTCCGTGTTAAGAGGTATGTTATCGTGTCCAGTCTGCGTTTTGGGTTATGATATCGTGTCTAGTCAGTGTTAATGGGCATGTTATCGTGTGTAATCAGTGTTAACAGGTATGATATCGTGTGTGCTCCGTGTTTAGGGTTATGTTATCCTATCCAGTCCGTGTTTAGGTGTATGTTATCGTGCCTAGTCCGAGTTTAGGGGTATGTTATCGTGTCAAGTCCGTATTTAGGGTATGTTATCGTGTCTAGTCCGTATCTAAGCTATGTTATCATGTCCAGTCAGTGATTAGAAGTTTGTTATCGCGTCTAGTCCGTTTTTGAGGTTATGTTATCGTGTCCAGTCTGTGTTTAGGGGTTTATTATCGCGTCTAGTCATTGTTAAGTGGTATGTTTTCGTGTCAAGTCCGTGTTTAGAGTTATGTTATCGTGTCCAGTTAGTGTTTAGGGTTATGGTATCGTTTCTATTCAGTGATTAGGGATATGTTATCGCGTTTACCCCGTGTTAAGAGGTATGTTATCGTGTCCAGTCAGTGTTTTGGGTTATGTTATCGTGTCTAGTCAGTGTTAGGGGTATGTTATCGTGTCTAATCAGTGTTAAAGAGGTATGTATCGTGTCTGCTCCGTGTTTAGGGTTATGTTATCGTGTCTAGTCCGTGTTTAGGGTATGTTATCGTGCCTAGTCCGTGTTTAGGGGTATGTTATCGTGTCAAGTCCGTATTTAGGGTATGTTATCGTGTCTAGTCCGTATTTAAGGTTATGTTATCATGTCCAGTCAGTATTAGAAGTTTGTTTTTCGTGTCTAGTCCGTTTTTAGCGTTATGTTATCGTGCCTAGTCCGAGTTTAGGGGTTTGTTATCGTGTCTAGTCCGTGTTAAGTGGTATGTTTTCGTGTCAAGTCCGTGTTTAGAGTTATGTTATCGTGTCCAGTCAGTGTTTAGGGTTATGGTATCGTTTCTATTCAGTGATTAGGGATATGTTATCGCGTTTACCCCGTGTTAAGAGGTATGTTATCGTGTCCAGTCAGTGTTTTGGGTTATGATATCGTGTCTGGTCAGTGTTAAGGGATATGTTTTCGTGTCTAGTCAGTGTAAAGAGGTATGCTATCGGGTCTGGTCCGTGTTTTGGGTATGTTATCGTGTCTAGTCCGTGCTTAGGGTTATGTTATCTTGTCTAGTCCGTCTTTAGGGGTATGTTATCGTGTCTGTCAGTATTAAGGGGTGTGTCAACTTCGTGTTAAGAGTTATGCTATCGTGTCTATTCCGTATTCAGGGTATGTTTTCGTGTATATTCCGTGTTTAGGGGTATGTTATCGTGTCCAGTCAGAGTTTAGTGGTATGTTTTCATGTCTAGTCCGTGTTAAGAGGTATGTTATCGTGACTAGTCCGTGTTAAGGGATATTTTTTCGTGTCCAGTCAGTGATTAGAGGTATGTTATCGTGTCTTTTCCGTGTTGAAGGGTATGTTATCGTGTCTAGTCAGTGCATAGGGGTATGTTATCGTGTCTAGTCAGTGTTTAGGGGTATGTTATCGTGACTAGTCAGTGTTTAGGGGTATTATTTCCTGTCTATTCAGTGTTCAGGGATATGTTATCGTGACTAGTCAGTGTTTAGGGGTATGTTATCGTGACTAGTCGGTGTTTAGGGGTATTATATCGTGTCTATTCAGTGTTAAGGGATATGTTATCGTGTCTAGTCAGTGTTTAGGGGTATGTTATCGTGACTAGTCAGTGTTTAGGTGTATAATATCGTGTCTGGTCCGTGTTTAGGGTATGTTATCGTGTCTAGTCAATGTTAATGGGCATGTTATCGTGTGTAATCGGTGTTAACAGGTATAATATCGTGTGTACTCCGTGTTTAGAGGTATGTTATCGTGTCGAGTACGTATTTAGCGTTATGTTATCTTGCCTAGTCCGAGTTTAGGGGTATTTCATCTTGTCTAGTCCGTGTTTAGGGGTATGTTTTCGTGTCAAATCCGTGTTTAGGGGTATGTTATCGTGTCTAGTCCGTGTCTAAGGTTTTGTTATCGTGTCCAGTCAGTGATTTTGGGTTTGTTATCGCGTCTAGTCCGTGTTTAAGGTTATGTTATCATGTCCAGTCAGTGTTTAGGGGTATGGTATCGTTTCTAGTCAGTGATTAGGGTTAAGTTATCGCGTTTAATCCATGTTAAGAGGTATGTTATCGTGTACAGTAAGTGTTTTGGGTTATGATATCGTGTCTAGTCTGTGTTAAGGGACATGTTATCGTGTTTAGTCAGTATTACGAGGTATGTTATCGTGTCTAGTCCGTGTTAAGGTGTATGTTATCGTGTGTAGTCCGTGTTAAGGCGTATGTTGTCGTGTATATTCCGTGTTAAGATGTATGTTATTGTGTCTAGTCAGTGATTAGGGGTATGTTATCGTGTCTAGTCCATGTTGAGAGGTATGTTATTGTGTCTAGTCCGTGTGTAGAGGTATGTTTCGGTGTCTAATCTGTGTTAAGAGGTATGTTATCGTGTCTTGTCAGTGTTAAGAGGTATGTTATCGTGTCGAGTCCGTATTTAGCGTTATGTTATCTTGCCTAGTCCGAGTTTAGGGGTAATTTATCGTGCCTAGTCCGTGTTTAGGGGTATGTTATCGTTTCTAGTCCGTGTCTAATGTTATGTTATCTTGTCCAGTCAGTGATTTGCGGTTTGTTATCGCGTCTAGTCCGTGTTTAAGGTTATGTTATCGTGTCCAGTCAGTGTTTAGGGGTCTGTTATCGCGTCAAGTCAATATTAAGATGTATGTTTTCGTGTCAAGTCCGTGTTTAAAGTTATGTTATCGTGTCCAGTCAGTGTTTAGGGGTATGGTATCGTTTCTAGTCAGTTATTAGTGTTAAGTTATCGCGTTTAATCCATGTTAAGAGGTATGTTATCGTGTACAGTAAGTGTTTTGGGTTATGATATCGTGTCTAGTCAGTGTTAATGGACATGTTATCGTGTTTAATCAGTGTAACGAGGTATGTTATCGTGTCTAGTCCGTTTTAAGAGGTATGTTTTCGTGTCCAATCAGTAATAAGAGGTATTTTATCGTGTCTGGTCAGTGGTTAGGTTTATGTTACCTTGTCTAGTCCTTGTTTAGAGGTATGTTATCGTTTTTAATCAGTAATAAGAGTTATTTTATCGTGTCTGGTCAGTGGTAAGGTGTATGTTATCTTGTCTAGTCAGTATTTAGAGGTACGTTATGGTGTCTAGTTCGTGTTAAGAGGTATGTTATCATGTCTAGTCCGTGTTAAGAGGTATGTTATCGTGTCTAGTCTGTGTTAAGAGGTATGTTATTGTGTCTAGTCCGTGTTTAGGGATATGTTATCGTGTCTAGTCCGTGTTTAGGGGTATGTTATCGTGTCTATTCCGTGTTTAGGGATATTGTATCGTGTATATTCCATGTTTAGGGGTATGTTGTCGTGTCCAGTCAGTGTTTAGGATTATGTTATCATGTCTAGTCCGTGTTAAGAGGTATGTTATCGTGACTAGTCCGTGTTTAGGGATATTTTATCGTGTGTATTCCGTGTTTAGGGTTATGTGATCGTGTCCAGTCAGTGTTAAGAGGTATCTTAAGGTGTCTAGTCCGTGTTTAGAGGTATATTATCGAGTCTTATCCGTAATAAGAGGTGTGTTATCGTGTCCAGTCTGTTTTGGGTTATGTTATCGTGTCTAGTCCGTGTTAATGGGCATGTTATCGTGTGTAATCTGTGTTAACATGTATGATATCGAGTGTACTCCGTGTTTAGGGGTATGTTATCGTGTCCAGCCAGTGTTAAGAGGTATCTTAAGGTGTCTAGTCTGTGTTAAGAGGTATGTTATCTTGTCTAATCTGAGTTAAGAGGTATGTTATCGTGCCTAGTCAGTGTTAAGAGGTATGTCATCGTGTCTAGTCCGTATTTAGCGTTATGTTATCGTGCCTGGTCCGAGTTTAGGGGTATGTTATCGTGTCTAGTCCGTGTTAAGAGGTATGTTATCGTGTCTAGTCCGTGTTAAGAGGTATGTTATCGTGTCCAGTCTGCGTTTTGGGTTATGATATCGTGTCTAGTCAGTGTTAATGGGTATGTTATCGTGTGTAATCAGTGTTAAATGGTATGATATCGTGTGTGCTCCGTGTTTAGGGTTATGTTATCCTATCCAGTCCGTGTTTAGGTGTATGTTATCGTGCCTAGTCCGAGTTTAGGGGTATGTTATCGTGTCAAGTCCGTATTTAGGGTATGTTATCGTGTCTAGTCCGTATCTAAGGTTATGTTATCATGTCGCCAGTCAGTGATTAGAAGTTTGTTATCGCGTCTAGTCCGTTTTTGAGGTTATGTTATCGTGTCCAGTCTGTGTTAAGGGGTTTATTATCGCGTCTAGTCATTGTTAAGTGGTATGTTTTCGTGTCAAGTCCGTGTTTAGAGTTATATTATCGTGTCCAGTTAGTGTTTAGGGTTATGGTATCGTTTCTATTCAGTGATTAGGGATATGTTATCGCGTTTACCCCGTGTTAAGAGGTATGTTATCGTGTCCAGTCAGTGTTTTGGGTTATGATATCGTGTCTGGTCAGTGTTAAGGGATATGTTTTTCGTGTCTAGTCAGTGTAAAGAGGTATGCTATCGGGTCTGGTCCGTGTTTTGGGTATGTTATCGTGTCTAGTCCGTGCTTAGGGTTATGTTATCTTGTCTAGTCCGTTTAGGGGTATGTTATCGTGTCTGTCAGTATTTAGGGGTGTGTACTACTTCGTGTTAAGAGTTATGCTATCGTGTCTATTCCGTATTTAGGGTATGTTTTCGTGTATATTCGTGTTTAGGGGTATGTTATCGTGTCCAGTCAGAGTTTAGTGGTATGTTTTCATGTCTAATCCGTGTTAAGAGGTATGTTATCGTGACTAGTCCGTGTTAAAGGATATTTTTTCGTGTCCAGTCAGTGTTTAGAGGTATGTTATCGTGTCTTTTCCGTGTTGAAGGGTATGTTATCGTGTCTAGTCAGTGCATAGGGATATGTTATCGTATCTAGTCAGTGTTTAGGGGTATGTTATCGTGACTAGTCGGTGTTTAGGGGTATTATATCGTGTCTATTCAGTGTTAAGGGATATGTTATCGTGTCTAGTCAGTGTTTAGGGGTATGTTATCGTGACTAGTCAGTGTTTAGGTGTATTATATCGTGTCTGGTCCGTGTTTAGGGTATGTTATCGTGTCTAGTCAGTGTTTAGGGGTATGTTATCGTGACTAGTCAGTGTTTAGGGGTATTATATCGTGTCTAGTCAGTGTTAAGAGATATGTTATCGTATCTAGTTAGTGTTTAGGGGTATGTTGTTGTGTCTAGCCAGTGTTCAGGGATATGTTATCGTGTCTAGTGAGTGTTTAGTGGTATGTTGTCGTGTCTAGGCAGTCTGAGACAATAAGTCCGCAATATATCTGCCTGAAAATGATTTATCAAGTGATCAATTATAAATGTCCATAAAAAAATCAAATAATGCGCTCACAGATAGATGTTTAAAACTTTTGAACAAGCATATTCAGTGTACAAATGAGGAACAAGCGCTGTTGTTTGACTCGAGGAGAGGCAGTACTTGTGAAGACAGCGGGAGTATCGTCATCCCTGGGGATGTAGTAGCAAATGTGACCGGATGTGTGACACGGTGTGAACAGACAACGTACCTGTAACGACCCCACCTAACACACAATGTCCTGACCTTAAACAAACACACCTGTAACAATACTACATATAACTCAATGACCTGATCTCAATAAAAAAATATTTGTAACAACCCCACCTGAAACACAATACTTCAGTCAACTCGACATGGATGTTAGCTCGACATTGGGATGCGCGGCTTGATCTACTGCATGGCGTGTGTTGTATGTATTACTGCATTGAAATATTACACCCAGTGATTTTGATATCCTAATCTTCTAATCCGTCTGATCGTGTCCTCCGTGTGACCGCTGGACAGACGTCTGAAACGCACGTCTGATGGTGTCCTCCGTGTGACCGCTGGACAGACGTCTGAAGCGCCCGTCTGATGGCGTCCTCCGTGTGACTGCTGGACAGACGTCTGAAGCGCCCGTCTGATGGTGTCCTCCGTGTGTCCGCTGGACAGACGTCATAAGCGCCCGTCTGATGGTGTCCTCTGTGTGACCGCTGGACAGACGTCTGAAGCGCCCGTCTGATGGTGTCCTCCGTGTGTCCGCTGGACAGACGTCTGAAGCGCCCGTCTGATGGTGTCCTCCATGTGACCGCTGGACAGACGTCATAAGCGCCCGTCTGATGGTGAGAAGAACCATAGCCATTATCAACCTTCAGACACTAGGTCATTCAATCGCATTTGACAGTCGCACTGAAGGCTGCCTGATGTATAATAATACGTATGAACATCGGCTGTGACAATATAAGCTTCTTCCTAAAGTAAATTCCAGATAAAATGAGAGTCCTGGGATTGAAGAAAGGACGTGTTTGTGATTGGCGTACAGTCTGTAATCATCTATAAACCCACGCATCAAATGGGGATTAATATCGCTGGTGATGCAGTAGCAAATGTGACCTGATGTGTGATACGGTGATAACCCACACATCAAATAGGGATTAGTATGTGAAATAAATTGTGGCTACAACTGTGATCCACATATGAGAGTGCTGTTCATGACACTAGATGCGTCATCTGTCACACTCTGTCATGATTCAGCTGGTGACACTAGATGCATCATCCGTCGCACCCTGTCATGATCCGGGATGTAATATAGATCTTCATATTGATTGTAAAGAGGCGAGACTTGCTACATCATGCGCCCATACATCGTCTTTCCCCTCCTTAGACCTCACAAATTGTAATCAGCAGTGGTCATTACTCAGGGCATGAAACTAAGAAAATTTGCCACCGGCCAACCTGGCTGGTAGTTCCCAAAATCCACCGGCCCAGAAAAAAATCCACCAGCCAACAAAATTTAACACAAGTTTATGTATCGTTATGAATACTTTATTTTTTTTACCCATAACCCGCATAATATAACTCACAATATGCACGAGCAAAAAATAGATTAAAATTGCACCACATTCAATAACTTTATATACACAGCATGAAAAACATGACACTCGAGTAAGGACATATAATACACATAACAATAACACCCTCCTTAACAACAGTCTTTCTGGTGTGTGGCCTCCTCACTTTAACATCGAATGTATTCCTTGTAACTGGGGCGTCGATACCAGGTCCCAGTTATCTGCCACAGTTCTATAGCACGCTTGGGCTTGTAGTCAGCTATAGGGGTGACACAAAAAGCTCCTTCATCAGCTCATTGAGGGAGTCTGGGCTAAGACTGGACCTCCACTATTTGCTTCATTATGTTGAATCCTCTTTCACACTCAGCTGAAGAGGCAGGAAGGGTCAGAATGAGGTCCATGAGGTTTATACAGCATCAGCTCACCAGTGTTTTAAGCATTGCCCAACACTGATATGTTCTACGAGTGTGGCTACTGCCTGATCATCAAAATCTGAAAGCATGTTCAGACAGCTGCATATCTTTGGTTGCATATGTTCTGCAGCAATCGCAAAACATTACATCATGGTTTTCATCGTGTCGCAGCCAACCTCTATCCTCTCCGCAGACTGTTTTCAGCCAGCGAGAGTTCCATTTCCTGCCATTTTCTCATAATCTTTACTTTGAAGCCTTAGATCTTCTGGAAGCTTGCGCTTACTCGGCTGGGGAGGCTCGGCCCCTTCAACGAAATGCCACATAGTGTAGACAAATTTGTGAAATGGACTCTGGCGATTCGACTTGGTCGATTCGTAGAACAGAGTTTTTGATGATTAATCAAGATCAAACGAAGACTTGGCTATCCACATAAGTTCGCCGAGACCCAAACGCAACGCGCGATGCTACGCAGCGAGCGACGTTGCGCGCGTGTCATTACGTGACACGCTGACAGCACTCGCCGCATCGTGAGGCGCTGACCAGTTGAAAGCGCGAGCTCTTGTCGCAGCTTCTCAAAACCCGACACTAACCTTGGAGTCATACCTCCGTGCAGCTACTTACATTATTACCTGAAACAACAACAATTAATTGGCACATACCGGCCCACAGCGACACATGCAAAGATAAACAAGCATTCAAATACAATTCTAGCACAACAAATTCACGGCTGCTCGTGAGGGGTGTTATAACTTCCGAAGTACGGAAAATATCGCTACGATTTCGGATATGGTAATGAAAGATTATATTGTTGGAATAAAGCAAACTCAGTTATATTATATATAAAAGACCAGAAATCATATATGAATGAGGATGCGTCAGGTAAGTATAACCGTCACATTGCAGCGTTAGTAAGTCGTCAGCTTAACAATACCAACGGGACATCCGATAAAGTCGTATAAGGTGTCCAAATCTGTATATTTAATACTACCATGAAAACCAGAGACCCTCTAAATAAATACTCGCTGCCTTTGGAGTAAACAATCGCTGGCGATCTCAGTCGGGGTTTGGGGCTTAAGTGCGCGTTAAATTAAAGGTCGGGCGCTTCGGAACGTGCTGCGAGCGGGCGCATCATAAAAACTTAATACAGGCGATTTGTTGACTCGCCACCCGGGCGACCAGTTTCGTAATTTCTACTCGCCCGAGCCGATTTTGACTCGCCATTGGCGGGCGGGCGGGCGTTAGTTTCGAGCCCTGTTACTTTGCTGCAAACAGGCGATCCCACCCTAATCGATTTCTGACTAATAAAATCTCGAATACTGTCAATACTTTGCCTCGGCAGATTTAGTGCTAATTCATGTATTTATTCCTAGGATATTCAAAATGCAGTGTATTTGATATTTTATTCAGGCAGCACATTATGACTAGGCCATGATAACACAAATACAATATATCCTGTAACATAACAAGACTTCATGGAATGTCCTGATTGAAACCCCGTTTAACTGAAGGTTACGCCAAACGAGGTAAGATCAAAGAGCTACTATCAATTTCAGTTAAAGGTATTCGCTTCAATTTGAAATTGCGCTAGTGCATTACCACAAAGGAAGATAAATGTACCTATTAGCCTCTGCTTACTTAGTTACCATTGATATTTGCCTAGAGAAGGCTGGCATATCACGTGGATGATTTCGTCAACTTCCCCTCTCTACCTGTCGCCGCTCCACGTGATTCGCCAATACGAAGCGCACCTGATGACCACTGTGCGGCTTGGTACTGTATAGAAGCTAGGTGAACGATAATGGATAATGTCTTCGGTTGGAGTGGACTTAGATGAGCAACTCAGAGGGGTAATAGCCAGCCAAGATGTCTGCAGTAGACGTGGACCATTCAATGACCACATTAACTCGTTTACAAAGACCCAGTCATAGTTCACCACATACAAGACTTGGCTGTGGATCGGCTAGCAAAGAAGAAGACCATATTGTAGTGTATTGGGGTGAACACATCAAATGGGGGTAAATAATGCTTTATTAGCGGCGTGTTGTAGTTGATATAGGAACGTGGAACACGCATGGATGCCAGGTCATATTCATCACTGCAACAAGAGATCAGTCACTAGGAGCTACCTGTGTAATAGTTAAACTGTCTCCATTGTCTGAACATTTATACTTTAATGTACGTTGTTGATATGCTCTGTTACACAGTACTGTTGCTCTACAGGACAGCATTGTTGCTCTGCTGGACAGCATTATTGCTCTACCGGACAGCATTGTTGCTGTGGAAGATGACATCAATTATCAGAAATACAATTATCTTTGTTTGACTAATGATTGTTTTATCTAACTCGAGCACTTATCACCAGCTATCCTGCATGAGGATTTCTACTGTGCTTCATTTGTCGACCCTACCATTGACGGTTTCAACATGAACAGTTTACATCAATAATGAATTAAGCACCTCAAATGGTAGAAACTTTACAGAGTATTGACAAATGATGATCTTAAACCGAGCACCAAGTTTCGACGGATGTTTTTTACCGGTCGTGTTGTGCTTATAGATGTCCTGTCTGCTATGTGGTCATATACTAACTTCATGCGTGTGCAATGTAAGTAGTTTGATTACAAGTGATGAACCCAACCTTTTACATATATTGTTATAAATTTCTACCAAGTACTGCCCCTAAGGAACTCGTCCGAATCTTCTACAACCGGCACATGCGCAATAAAGAACCGGGGTACATCAGGCTGTTACTCTATCAGTGTCGCTGTTCCCAAAACAATAGCTTCGAGCTGCCAGCAGACGAACTATGGACCGGAAAGCACGCAGTGACGCTCACCATCGGTTTAAATTCTAAAGATATGCAAATCATTAACACTTGGCATCAATGTTAATGTAGCGATATATACTCAACAGCAGATGGTACCTCTACGCGTTGTTATTCAGAGGTTTCTAGTCCTGTA
The DNA here is from genome assembly GCA_034190875.2 of Urechis unicinctus. Taxonomy (NCBI): domain Eukaryota; kingdom Metazoa; phylum Annelida; class Polychaeta; order Xenopneusta; family Urechidae; genus Urechis; species Urechis unicinctus. The sequence goes on from CM067349.1 coordinate 70,416,724, forward strand.
ATGATATATGATTCAAATAGGTTGCATTCTTATTGTTACAGTTGCTGTTGGTTCACGACACGACATTCCTGATGTTTGTCGGAATCTCATTGATCGTGCTGTGGGAGAATAGTTAAAAAGAACGAGAGGCCTTAATTATTGTGTTTGTTAATTAAATTCCATTGCTTCATAACAATGACATTAAAACAAAACATAATCAATCAGACGAGAATTTTCTGATTGGTTGAAACTGAAATAAAATACTGAATTCAATATCGAAACCTTGCACGGAGATTGTGCAATGAAGTCGAGCAAGTCCGAAAACATTTTTGTTTCTGATTATTACGAGGTGGAATATCGTCCATCTGATCTTCTCTCTTAGGAACTCTCCTGGCGAGGTGGAATATCCTCCATCTGATCTTCTCTCTAAGGAACTCACCTGGCGAGGTGGAATATCCTCCATCTGATCTTCTCTCTAATGAACTCTCCTGGCGAGGGTGGAATATCCTCCATGTGATCTTCTCTCTAAGGAACTCACCTGGCGAGGTGGAATATCCTCCATCTGATCTTCTCTCTAAGGAACTCCCCTGGCGAGGTGGAATATCCTGTATCTGATCTTCTCTCTCAGGAACTCTCCTTGCGAGGTGGAATATTCTCCAGCTGATCTTCTCTCTAAGGAACTCCCCTGGCGAGGTGGAATATCCTCCATCTGATCTTCTCTCTCAGGAACTCTCATCTCTTAATAACCGGAGCAACAGAAACAGATGCGTACTTGGCATGTGGAAGGTATACGTCCACAGGAGTCATGATTCGTTTGAATATGCGTTATGATGCATGGATTCTGTTCAGTTTGTCATGTTGACTTTTTATGAAGCATCAATGCTTGAAGTGAGTTGCTATTAAAACGGCGATCACTGTTGCATCGGAGATTGTATATATATATATATACAAGACAGCTTTATATGAAGGCACTGTGCTAGTTAACCACGGTGAAATTTTAATTGGTGCTTATCAGTCATATTATGTACTATAGAAGCAAAGCCATTGTATTTGCTTGTTTTCGTCCCTTCAAACCAGCGGTCAGTATCGTTTGATATGATAAATACTTGGTAATTGGACAATATGTCAATATGTGGCGTCTTTCATGCGGGCGGCACACAGTAATTTGCATTGGTAGGCCGGCCGTTTTCTTCTATAAATACATTGACCCAAGGGGGACAGTGATTTGTAGCTCTGATTCACAAGCTGGTATGACGTCATTGAGGTCATTGACAAGCCGGGGAGTCAATTACCGGAAACCGGAAGCAAGGCGCAATTGTATATAAGTAATGAGAGGCTAATTGATTCATATTTCAGAGTGTAACGGAATATATTGGCCATCATTAGGTGCTTCCCATCAAGCTAACAGTAATATATGACTACCCTGTGATCATAGTGATTTGTGTATACACGATAAGCGTTTGGTACCAGGGCCCACCACAAAGGGAGTGCTGTGTAGAATGGCACTCATTTAACTAGTACGGCGCGCTCATATGTTGAGTGCCAAATTGATAACAAACCCACCCTTCATCATAACGTACCCTCTCAGTCATCAGTCGATGGAGTAGCCCCCTACAGCTTATATTAATTATAAACCCCAGTTTCCCAGATCAACGAGTGACCTACATGTCACCTGCCACTTCCCCCCTCTCCTCATACATACCCCATATTCCAGAGCCACATGACCTCCCTGCCCAAGGCAACGCCCGATAGCCCCAACCCTCATAGACCTGGCTACAGCATGTCCCATGAGAATTGGGATGGCGTGCCTTAGTCGTTGAGGGAAGCAATTCATATTTCAAAATGAGTTCTCTCCTGGCCTCCGAGCTCAACACATCTCTTAAATTTAGGCTAAGTAACATCGAAAATACGAAAGTTGAAAACAGTTAAATAAAGTTCAAGTTGTTATAAACCCTACACCTGGAGTTAGAGTCGTCATTATTACAAGTGCGTATCGTGAGCATCTCAACACCACAGATCACGTTACGACACACATCTCTATTGGGATGGAATATAATGAATTCCACTATAGCCTGCAAAACATGGAATGTCACTTATGAATAGTGAATTCAAGTCAATTATCTCTTCAGCTGCAATGATTTAAGACATTTAAATCCTGTTTACCTGTTCTTACTTGATGTGGATGTTGTATGACGAATGGATCTGGGACATGGCCGCCAGTTCGAAGGGTCATAATTGTAGGTAAGCGACCTGGATATGGCGAGTTGCCTGGCTGATGGCATCGTACAATAAGAAGTGGCAAAGGATCTTTGATACATTATATATTACTATACCAGGTGGCTCATGGTGGACCACGTGTCATCACTTGATTCTCCGGAGCTTAGCTTCTTATGATGCATATACATCGATATTTAGTTGATGGAACTTTGATCTGATATAGGCTGGCCATGCATCTACACCTGGCTGCTCGGCCACACAATGTCCACAATAGCAACAAACATTTCTTCTTAATCAGTTGTTCCATTTACGACAAAACTAGCCTGTCATACATTTTGAGGTAACAGCGTCCCTGTGAGGCCGGGGGTAGAATGGGTCAACGATTCACCTGTATGAATTACTTCACCAGCTCATTGAGCTATGGTTATTTGTCTGCTGTTCCTGGTGATTCCCAGCTGGGTTATCCTTCCATCTTGTCTTCCCTCCCGGCAATACTCGGGTGCATACACATAAGGACATTAATAGGTGCATACACATTAGGACATTAATTTATCCCTGGATCTCCATTATGTCATGTTACGGTCTGATGAGTAATTACATATTATTTGCATTTAACACATGGAAAGCCGAGCGTCGTATTGACTTCAATTAGGCAGATAGCAAACTACCTCCGATCTACGAATCAGGGTCAGGGTTGTTACCAATGGCAACTCATTTATAAATGGATTATCATTTAATTAGTTTTATAGGAACGCACCTGTGCCTATATATTACAGCTAAGCGTCAAGTTTGGTATAACAATGGGCTGCTGTTCTACATAGATTTATCATAGCGCTCACGTGGGTGCACGGTAAATGGCGTTCTTTATAGTTGGTCCAAAATGCCGTATAAAATGATAATATTTACTGTTGTACGGCATCTCACCAGAAGCTTTCACGTGAATTATTATTCTACTCGATACATCAAGTGGTTCCACTGTACAAGCATGCTTATCTTTAGCTATCACGACGGACCCCCGCTGCTGTGCATCACGCCCCATCACGATGGATCCTCGCTGCTGTAAATCAAGCCTCATCACAACGGACCCTCGCTGCTGTGCATCACGCCCCATCACGATGGACCCCGCTGCTGTGCATCACGCCTCATCACGATGGACCCCCGCTGCTGTGCATCACGCCTCATCACAATGGACCCTCTCTACAGAGGACCACCACATCACCATCCATTAATTACGTGACTTAATCGCCGCCATTTTGTTCGCCATGGTCCACCTTGCTGATCGCATCGTGCGCCTTTCGTTCCCCCGTCTATAAAGAGAGGCTATGTGTCTGGATAAACCTTCCTCGTTGTAGCATATCAACGACCTGCTTCCACCTACAACTGCAGGTGTTCAGACAGAATGGACCAATATTAGCAATGTATTCAGTGCAGTTTCAACCAGTGAGACAAGTTTTGTGTATCAATTATTCACATCAACATTCATAATTTAAAATGAAGGTGACTGGCCAATCCTTTATTGTAATTTTCATTAACATAGCAGTCGAGTTGTGGCTGCGGAGCAGAGAAACGTTCCTGTTTGAATCTCTCGCGAGCGTCTACGCAACACATTCGCTGTCAAGTGAGGACGAATGTTGTGCTCCAACTTTCATTTGATAATATAGCGTACTATATGGTGGTACTCAAGTTACTTGTGGCCCACAACTTCAATAAGTGAAAATGTTGAACGGAATCTACATATGTAATCCTATTGAAAGTATACACAGCAGCAGTGAGTTAGTTATAGGGCGCGCGGAATGATTTACAGCCACCACTCATGCCGTACATGGTTAAAGGCAGCTGCCGTTTATCGAGGAACCGATGTCTGCAGTAGACGTGGACCATTCAATGACCACATTAACTCGTTTACAAAGACCTAGTCATAGTTCACCACATACAAGACTTGGCTGTGGATCGGCTAGCAAAGAAGAAGACCATATTGTAGTGTATTGGGGTGAACACATCAAATGGGGGTAAATAATGCTTTATTAGCGGCGTGTTGTAGTTGATTTAGGAACGTGGAACACGCATGGATGCCAGGTCATATTCATCACTGCAACAAGAGATCAGTCACTAGGAGCTACCTGCGTAATAGTTACACTGTCTCCATTGTCTGAACATTTATACTTTAATGTACGTTGTTGATATGCTCTGTTACACAGTACTGTTGCTCTACTGGACAGCATTGTTGCTCTGCTGGACAGCATTATTGCTCTACCGGACAGCATTGTTGCTGTGGAAGATGACATCAATTATCAGAAATACAATTATCTTTGTTTGACTAATGTTTTTTTATCTAACTCGAGCACTTATCACCAGCTATCCTGCATGAGGATTTCTACTGTGCTTCATTTGTCGACCCTACCATTGACGGTTTCAACATGAACAGTTTACATCAATAATGAATTAAACACCTCAAATGGTAGAAACTTCACAGAGTATTGACAAATGATGATCTTAAACCGAGCACCAAGTTTCGACGGATGTTTTTTACCGGTCGTGTTGTGCTTATAGATGTCCTGTCTGCTATGTGGTCATATACTAACTTCATGCGTGTGCAATGTAAGCAGTTTGATTACAGGTGATGAACCCAACCTTTTACATATATTGTTATAAATTTCTACCAAGTACTGCCCCTAAGGAACTCGTCCGAATTTCTACAACCGGCACATGCGCAATAAAGAACCGGGGTACATCAGGCTGTTACTCTATCAGTGTCGCTGTTCCCAAAACAATAGCTTCGAGCTGCCAGCAGACGAACTATGGACCGGAAAGCACGCAGTGACGCTCACCATCGGTTTAAATTCTAAAGATATGCAAATCATTAACACTTGGCATCAATGTTAATAGCGATATATACTCAACAGCAGATGGTACCTCTACGCGTTGTTATTCAGAGGTTTCTAGTCCTGTAATGATATATGATTCAAATAGGTTGCATTCTTATTGTTACAGTTGCTGTTGGTTCACGACACGACATTCCTGATGTTTGTCGGAATCTCATTGATCGTGCTGTGGGAGAATAGTTAAAAAGAACGAGAGGCCTTAATTATTGTGTTTGTGAATTAAATTCCATTGCTTCATAACAATGACATTAAAATAAAACATAATCAATCAGACGAGAATTTTCTGATTGGCTGAAACTGAAATAAAAATATTGAATTCAATATCGAAACCTTGCACGGAGATTGTGCAATGAAGTCGAGCAAGTCAGAAAACATTTTTGTTTCTGATTATTACGAGGTGGAATATCCTCCATCTGATCTTCTCTCTCAGGAACTCTCCTGGCGAGGTGGAATATCCTCCATCTGATCTTCTCTCTCGGAAACTCCCCTGGCGAGGTGGAATATCCTCCATCTGATCTTCTCTCTAAGGAACTCTCCTGGCGAGGTGGAATATCCTCCATGTGATCTTCTCTCTCGGAAACTCCCCTGGCGAGGTGGAATATCCTCCATCTGATCTCCTCTCTAAGGAACTCACCTGGCGAGGTGGAATATCCTCCATCTGATCTCCTCTCTAAGGAACTCACCTGGCGAGGTGGAATATCCTCCATCTGATCTCCTCTCTAAGGAACTCACCTGGCGAGGTGGAATATCCTCCATCTGATCTTCTCTCTAATGAACTCCCCTGGTGAGGTGGAATATCCTCCATCTGATCTTCTCTCTAAGGAACTCTCCTGGCGAGGTGGAATATCCTCTATCTGATCTTCTCTCTAAGGAACTCACCTGGCGAGGTGGAATATCCTCCATCTGATCTTGTCTCTTAAGGAACTCACCTGGCGAGGTGGAATATCCTCCATCTGATCTTCTCTCTAAGGAACTCACCTGGCGAGGTGGAATATCCTCATCTGATCTTCTCTCTAAGGAAGGATCCTCTATGTGATCTTCTCTCTGGAACCTGGCGAGGTGGTGTATATCCCATCTGATCTTCTCTCTAAGGAACTCACCTGGCGAGGTGGTGGAATATCCTCCATCTGATCTTCTCTCTAAGGAACTCCCTGGTGAGGAAAAATACTCCTCTGATCTGATCTTCTCTCTAAGGAACTCTCCTATGAAGGTGGAACTTGAATCCTCTGGCAAAGGTGTGGAATATCCTCTGATCTTCATCAACACCTCAGGAACTTCCTGGCGAGGTGGAATATCCTCCATCTGATCTTCTCTCTAAGGAACTCTCCTGGCGAGGTGGAATATCCTCCATCTGATCTTCTCTCTCAGGAACTCTCCTGGCAAGGTGAAATATCCTCCATCTGATATTCTCTCTAATGAACTCTCCTGGCAAAGTGGAATATCCTCTATCTGATCTTCACTCTCAGGAACTCTCCTGGCGAGGTGGAATATCCTCCATCTGATCTTCACTCTCAGGAACTCTCCTGGCGAGGTGGAATATCCTCCATCTGATCTTCTCTCTCAGGAACTCTCCTGGCGAGGTGGAATATCCTCCATCTGATCTTCTCTCTAAGGAACTCTCCTGGCGAAGTGGAGTATCCTCTATCTGATCTTCTCTCTCAGGAACTCTCCTGGCGAGGTGGAATATCCTCCATCTGATCTTCTCTCTAACAACTCCCTTGGCGAGGTGGAATATCCTCCATCTGATGTCTCTCTCAGGAACCCTCCTGGCGAGGTGGAATATCCTTCATCTGATCGTCTCTCTATTGAATCTCCTGGCGAGGTGGAATATCCTCCATTGATCTTCTCTCTCAGGAACTCTCTCTTAATAACCGGACCAACAGAAACAGATGCGTACTTGGAATGTGGAAGGTACACGTCCAACAGGAGTCATAATTCGTGTTGAATATGCCTTATGATGCATGGATTCTGTTCATTTTGTCATGTTGACTTTTTATGAAGCATCGATGCTTGAATTGAGTTGCTATTGAAACGGCGATCACTGTTGCTTCAGAAGATTGTTTATATATACAAGACAGCATTTATATGAAAGACACTGTGCCAATTAACCACAGTGAAATTTTAATTAGTGCTTATCAGTCATATTATGTATTATAGAAGCAAAGCCATTGTATTTGCTTGTTTTCGTCCCTTCAAACCAGCGGTCAGTATCGTTTGCTATGATAAATACTTGGTAATTGGACAATATGTCAATATGTGGCGTCTTTCATGCGGGCGGCACACAGTAATTTGCATTGGTAGGCCGGCCGTTTTCTTCTATAAATACATTGACCCAAGGGGGATAGTGATTTGTAGCTCTGATTCACAAGCTGGTATGACGTCATTGAGGTCATTGACATGCGTGTGACGCGGTGGAGAGACCGGGGATGGGGGAGGGGAGCCGGGGAGTCAATTACCGGAAACCGGAAGCAAGGCGCAATTGTATATAAGTAATGAGAGGCTAATTGATTCATATATCAGAGTGAAACGGAATCTATTGGCCACCATTATATGACAACTCTGTGATCTTAGTCGTTTGTGTATCACGATAAGCGTTTGGTACCAGGCCCACCACTTGGGGAGTGATGTGTAGAATGGCACTCATTAAACAAGTTAGGCGCGCTCATATCTCTATTGAGATGGAGTATAATGCATTCCACTATAGCCTGCAAAACATGGAATGTCACTTATGAATAGTGAATTCAAGTCAATTATCTCTTCAGCTGCAATGATTTAAGACATTTGAATCCTGTTTACCTGTTCTTACTTGATGTGGATGTTGTATGACGAATGCATCTGGGACATGGCCGCCAGTTCGAAGCGGTCATAATTGTAGGTAAGCGACCTGGATGTGGCGAGTTGCCTGGTTGATGGAATCGTACAATAAGAAGTGGGAAAGGATCTTTGATACATTATATATTACTATACCAGGTGGCTTATGGTGGACTACGAGTCATCACTTGATTCTCCGAGGACGACCACATCACCATCAATCCATTACGTGACTCAATCACCGCCATATTAGTTGTACATGGTCCACCGTGCTGAGCGCATCGTGCGCCTTTCGTTCCCGCGTCATTACACGCCCAACATACTGCATTCATCACACTGAAGGATCATGAGTTCATAAGAAGTTGTGATAGGAACCTACTGTAATATGGTTGTGACAATCATCAACTTAACTATTTGTGAACATTTCCTGACTGCGAGCGCCATGTACTCGGAGGACAATGGGTCAGGGTCCCCGCACTAATGCAATTGGTCGTTAAATATAGCTTTGTTTATAGCTGATGTCGGGTCCCGGTTGGTTCAAAGCAAACAAATTGTCACGGCTTAAGCAGCACACTTGCCGGACAAACCCTCTACAGGCAACACGCTGGGCCGAAACCAGACTTTATGTTATGTCAAGGCTACAAGTTGTGACCAGGCTATATGTTGTGACCAGGCTAGAAGTTGTGACCAGGCTACAAGTTGTGACCAGTCCATATGATGTGACCAGGCTATATGTTGTGACCAGGCTACAAGTTGTGACCAGGCTACAAGTTGTGACCAGTCCATATGTTGTGACCAGGCTACAAGTTGTGACCAGTCCATATGTTGTGACCAGGCTACAAGTTGTGACCAGGCTACAAGTTGTGACCAGGCTACAAGTTGTGACCAGGCTACAAGTTGTGACCAGTCCATATGTTGTGACCAGGCTACAAGTTGTGACCAGGCTACAAGTTGTGACCAGGCTACAAGTTGTGACCAGGCAATATGTTGTGACTAGGCTAAAAGATGTGACTAGGCTACAAGTTGTGACCAGGCTACAAGTTGTGACCAGGCTACAAGTTGTGACCAGGCTACAAGTTGTGACCAGGCTACAAGTTGTGACCAGGCTACAAGTTGTGACCAGGCTACAAGTTGTGACCAGGCTACAAGTTGTGACCAGGCAATATGTTGTGACCAGGCTAAAAGTTGTGACTCGGCTACAAGTTGTGACACGGCTACAAGTTGTGAACAGGCTACAAGTTGTGACCAGGCTACAAGTTGTGACCAGGCAATATGTTGTGACCAGGCTACAAGTTGTGACCAGGCTACAAGTTGTGACCAGGCTACAAGTAGTGACCAGGCTACAAGTTGTGACCAGGCTTCTATATGTTGTGACTAGGCTACAAGTTGTGACCAGGCTACAAGTTGTGACCAGGCTACAAGTAGTGACCAGGCTACAAGTTGTGACCAGGCTATATGTTGTGACTAGGCTACAAGTTGTGACCAGGCTACAAGTTGTGACCAGGCTACAATTTGTAACCAGGCTACAAGTTGTGACACTGCTGCTTGTTGATGTTAAAGTTACAAGTCTTCTCCACTTGATTTGCCTACCGAAAAGAAACCGTTCCGCCACATTCGATTGAATGACTCAGGCAGCATTGCTAATGATTTGGACTAGAAAATGCCTTAGAATCATTCATATATATAACTACAATAAGATAGGTGATAAGAGCAACTCCAGTATTTATTTGAAGTTTGAATAAACAGTTGATAAGATTTTGACTGGATTTGTGGATAACAAGCTGTCATGGTTCTGTGAGCTTTACTAACGACATGGAATCAAACACACGATTGCTGCCGTGACGTCATTTTGCTGATAATCCCGTTTTTTTAGCTTTGAAATATCCGTGCCATGATAATAACAAAGTGCATTGGAACGGGACGGTTTCTTCTGCTGTGAAAATCCAATTACCAAGCAATATCCTAGGGCTAAATTGGGCTATGAGATCTGCGCATCGATCTCAAAGCTCGGCAATGCAATCAATTGTTCGCTATCAGCTATGAGTTGTCCAATCTGATTTGGTAAGTGTGCGTACTTTATCATGCGTTTACGCTGACAGAGCATGTTAAAGGCGATTGCGTTCCCCAGAGGGTGTGTGAAAGCGGTTCAATGAACTGCGCTGGAAACACATCGGGTCTGCCCTATCATCATATCTTGTGGTGCCTCGTATGTGTATTGTATATTGCCTGGCTATATGTTTCATGGCTGACAGACACTGGTATACCAGGCTGAATAATACAGTTCTGTTGGTTCATATGTTAACTGTAGGATGTTAATGCAAATCCACTTTATTGGAATGCAAGCATTGGACAATATTTGGGACACAAAATAATCCAGAAAACACGGCGAATTAACCACACCATTCTAACAATTCACGCAGGTCTACTACCATCAAAGCAGGTCCCATTGGAGATCGTCGAGGCATAATTTGATATCATGGCCTCGAGTTGGAGTCAAGACTGCCGTGCTATAACAATGTTTATATTAATTTTCTCGATGCATAATCTCAATGTAAATATGCAATTGTATATTCTCTCTCCCACCTAAGTCGCAACCCAGAGCCCCGTTGTCTGTGATTAATTCTTTATCATCAACAGGTCATGTCACAACCCACGTCACAAACAAACTTAAACCATGGAACCAGAAACGTTAGGGACTCAGAGCCGCCCAGAGCCCCGTTGTCTGTGATTAATTCAATGTCATCAACAGGATTTGGCGAACCGTTTTGCATGTCACAACCCACGTCACAAACAAAGATAAACCCGTGGAACCAGAAACTTTAGGGATTCATGACGGACATGCAATATATCGCATAACACTCATGACACGATAGGGCGGGGTGCTTTTCTGTACTACTGTCAAAGAGACGGGTGCGTCGATGCATTTCTGTGCTGTTGTTAAAGAGACGGACTCGGGGTTTTGCTTATGTACTGTTGGTGAAGATACAGTCTAATACTCTGCCTCTGTACCGAGACTGGTTAACCAGTGACGCAAACGGAGTTACATAAATCAAGTTATCTGCAATAGAGGCACATAATCTCATCCGAGTACCAGGCTACATGTACGAGGTTCATTGAACAAGGAGCTATGCGAATCAGCAACACAGTGAGCACATAACTGCCAATGGGTGGAGCGACATGGAGGCTGAAGTAGAGTTGGTGGAGTGTCATGGAGGTTGAAGTAAAGCTGGGTCGTGCGACATGGAGGCTGAAGTAGAGTTGGGTGGAGTGACATGGAGGCTGAAGTAGAGTTGGTGGAGAGACATGGAGGATGAAGTAGAGTTGGGTGGAGTGACATGGAGGCTGAAGTAGAGTTGGTGGAGAGACATGGAGGATGAAGTAGAGTTGGGTGGAGTGACATGGAGGCAGTTGGGAGGACATGGAGGTGAAGTAGAGTTGGGTGGAGGACATGGAGACTGAAGTAGATGGGGAGCGACATGGAAGTAGAGTTGGGTGGAGCGACATGGAGGCTGAAGAAGTAGAGTTGGGTTGAGCGACATGGAGGCTGAAGTAGAGTTGGGTGGAGCGACATGGAGGCTGAAGTAGAGTTGGGTTGGAGCGACATGGAGGCTGAAGTAGAGTTGGGTGGAGCGACATGGAGGCTGAAGTAGAGTTGGGTGGAGCGACATGGAGGCTGAAAGTAGGAGCGTTTGGAGTTGGGGAGCGACATGGAGGCTGAAGTAGAGTTGGGGTGGACGACAAGGAGGCTGAAGTAGAGTTGGGTGGAGCGACATTGAGGCTGCTGAAGTAGAGTTGGGTGGAGCGACATGGAGGCTGAAGTAGAGTTGGTGGAGCGACATGGAGGCTGAAGTAGAGTTGGGTGGAGCGACATGGAGGCTGAAGTAGAGTTGGGTGGAGCGACATGGAGGCTGAAGTAGAGTTGGGTGGAGCGAGAAGCTGAAGACATGGAGGCTGAAGTAGAGTTGGGTGGAGCGACATGGAGGCTGAAGAAGTAAAGTGGAGGGGAGAGGAGCGACATGGAGGCTGAAGTGGAGTTGGATGGAGCGACATGGAGGCTGAAGTTGGTTTGGTGCGAGCGAGGCTGAAGAGGCTGAAGCTGAAGTTTGAGCGACATGGAGGCTGAAGTAGAGTTGGAGGCTGAAGCTGAAAAGTTGGGTGGAGTGACATGGAGCTGAAGAAGTTGGGAGGCTGAAGTGGAGTGGAGCGAGTTGGATGAGTTTTGGTGGAGCGACATGAAGGCTGAAGTAAAGTTGGTGCAGTGACGTGGAGGCTGAAGTAAAGTTGGGTCGTGCGACATGGAGGCTGAAGTAGAGTTGGGTGGAGCGACATTGAGGCTGAAGTAAATTTGGGTTGAGCGACATGGAGGCTGAAGTAGAGTTGGTGGAGCGACATCGAGGCTGAAGTAGAGTTGGTGGAGAGACATGGAGGCTGAAGAAGTTGGGTGGAGCGACATGGAGGCTGAAGTAGAGTTGGGTGGAGAGACATGGAGGCTGAAGTAAAGTTGGGTGGAGCGACATGGAGGCTGAAGTAGAGTTGGGTGGAGCAACATGGAGGCTGAAGTAGAGTTGGGAGGAGCGACATGGAGGCTGAAGTAGAGTTGGGTTGAGCGACATGGAGGCTGAAGTAGAGTTGGGTTGAGTGACATGGAGGCTGAAGTAGAGTTGGGTTGAGCGACATGGAGGCTGAAGTAGAGTTGGGTGGAGCGACATGGAGGCTGAAGTAGAGTTGGGTGGAGCGAAATTGAGGCTGAAGTAAATTTGGGTTGAGCGACATGGAGGCTGAAGTAGAGTTGGTGGAGCGACATGGAGGCTGAAGTAGAGTTTGGTGGAGCGACATGGAGGCTGAAGTAGAGTTTGGTGGAGCGACATGGAGGCTGAAGTAGAGTTTGGTGGAGCGACATGGAGGCTGAAGTAGAGTTGGGTTGAGCGACATGGAGGCTGAAGTACAGTTAGGTGGAGCGACATGTAGGGTGAAGTGGAGTTAGGTGGAGCGACATGGAGGCTGAAGTAGAGTTTGGTGGAGCGACATGGAGGCTGAAGTAGAGTTTGGTGGGGCGACATGGAGGCTGAAGTAGAGTTGGGTTGAGCGACATGGAGGCTGAAGTAGAGTTTGGTGGAGCGACATGGAGGCTGAAGTAGAGTTTGGTGGAGCGACATGGAGGCTGAAGTACAGTTGGGTGGAGCGACATGGAGGCTGGAGTAGAGTTTGGTTGAGCGACATGGAGGCTGAAGTAAAGTTGGGTGGAGCGACATGGAGACTGAAGTAGAGTTTGGTGGAGCGACATGGAGGCTGAAGTAGAATTGAGCTGAGTGATCCAACCAGATAATGAAGGGCTTGGGCTGATAACTGTAATCTTCTACGCTCATTTATGCAGGCATGAGTGGATTTGCTTGAAGCCACTCATTGATTCATGCAGGCGTGAGTATATTTGCTTGAAGCCACTCTTTGATTTCAAAACCAACTCATGTCTGCAAATTACTGTCCTGAGTTGGAATATTCTATTGAATGCCAAAAGTGACGGACATTTCTGCCTGATATCGAAAGGATATTTCGTGTTGTCGTTCATATCCAGATTCACAAGTAGATCGTTAGAGGTAGGCTGCTGACGGAACAGTGAGAGTCCAGGGCACGTTTTATCCCAAATGATACAATAGCATCCCACTGAACAAGCCGTTGTACAGCTGCTGGACAGCTGCTGTAGAGCTGCTGGACCGCATAAGCCAAGGTAAGTCCAATTACTGATTGTTATCAATAAGCCAAGATAAGTTCAATTATTGATTGTTATCAATAAGCCAAGGTAAGTCCAATTACTGATTGTTATCAATAAGCCAAGATAAGTTCAATTATTGATTGTTATCAATATGCCAAGGTAAGTCCAATTACTGATTGTTATCAATAAGCCAAGATAAGTTCAATTATTGATTGTTATCAATAAGCCAAGGTAAGTCCAATTACTGATTGTTATCAATAAGCCAAAGTAAGTCCAATTATTGATTTTTATCAATAAGCCAATTTAAGTTTAATTACTGATTGTTATCAATAAGTCAAGGTAAGTCCAATTACTGATTGTTATCAATAAGCCAAGGTAAGTCCAATTACTGATTGTTATCAATAAACCAAGGTAAGTTCAATTACTGATTGTTATCAATAAGCCAAGGTAAGTCCAATTACTGATTGTTATCAATAAGCCAAGGTGAGTCCAATTATTGATTTTTATCAATAAGCCAAGGTAAATTCAATTGCTGAATGTTGCCACAGCTGATTATTCTCAGTAAGGGACCCCGAGAAAACATATTGCGCCATTACGCCAACGCGGCTCAAGACGCAGTGATCCGTCTGGTTTGATGTGTGTTGTTGTATAAACTCTATATTTAGCCTTGGAGCTGCTAATCCGTATTGTTTAAATGTTCGGATGTTTTCAATATAGACTTGGTGCGTGTGATGATATAACTGTGCAGTGGTTCTTCCTTATGGTCATTAAAGTTTTTGTTTTTTCTCTCAAATCAATGAGCCGTTTTGGATTTCTTTGTTTCATTTAGTGTCCTTGACCAGCCGAAGTACCAACAGTTTACGCAAATGTGTCATCTGTAATAAGATATTTGCTCAATGTACAAAATGATAAATTTATATAGTGTTAACTAAATATTAATTACATTTTGTATGTGGAGATGTCTTATCACAGATGAATAAGGTTGGCTGGTCGAAGGTCCCCCATGTTTTTTTTAAGTATAAGCTCACTGGGTGAACTCATGGGAACTGGCCAGATGCAACAAGGTTATATACGGATGCTGCGATGAGTTCCGGGGCGGATATATGTCCTATTGTTAACTTGGCGAATTCGCATTCGCAAAGTTATATTGGTCAGTCTGTATGTCATTATGCATGTATGTGTGTATTTGTGTAAACAATTTTCGATCCGCGATACAGGTCGCAATTTTTGAATTTTTTGAATTTTTCTTTTTCAATCGTTAGGCCGCAATGATGCGCAGAACCGAGAGGTTTTGTATTGACCTTGTTTGATTGGTTGTGAAGCGTGTAGCAGGTTCACCAATGAGCCCGCCCCTTGATGAGAACGTTAAGATGGGATTAAGGAGAAACTGACAGGTAACTGACGCTTTACGGTAGTGAGGGTAAAATAGAGTAAAAGCTGTTTACGACATTCATATAGGTGATCACACGGGCGTCAAGACATACATCGCGGCGGCGCAAAATTCACACGAAAGTCATAGGCGCCATGGAGCGTGTGTACATTTTATACCTATTATATTCGACACCGTGGTTGGACGATGTTAATGACTGAAATGAGAATAGTCATAATGACAAAGTGGACGATGTGGTAAGGACGAATACCAGTATTTATTATTCGAAAAAGAAAAATACACTATGGCGTGTTTGCCAAGTTGTCATCAGAGAGTGCCGATGTTGTTCAGAGGATAAGAGACTAGATCAACGCATGGATGCTCTGCGTTGTATCAGCGACCCATTGAAACGCTCTTTGTACGATATGAAAACAAAACAAAGGTTAAACGTTTTTTCATATGAAGACCAAACTCGACAGAATAGCCGACTTTGATGTATTCGTACAAAATAATCCTCGTCATAATGTATATCAATAGGGGACTTGACTGATATTGATTCATCAAAAGTTTATCAACACAAGAATTGCTAGCACTTCATGCAAGAATATAAATCTGCTTGCGATCAATTCTTCCCAGTGGAAACGTAAATTAAATACCTATAAATATATCGTGAGCCCAGATTGATGACCCCTGGATTAACCAGATCCTATGAACGAATGAATAGCTGTACAGATTGATGAAAATCGAACCCGACAGTCATTGAACAAACATATATAACAGATACAACAACATGTATAATCTAATTACCCGGCAGCAGAAGAAAGATTACTCATTTGAACAGATTAATGAGCAGAAAATCCAATTTCCTAAAAAATGTGGGCCCCTCAAATGCATAGCATGGTACTATACTTAGTCAGAAAATCCAGTTTTCCTAAATTGAGTGCACCCTCGCCCTGGCCAGGCCAATTGACTATACTTAGTCAAGAGGGCTTCCCAGTGGGGAGGGACAACTCACAGAATCCAACATGCTGGTCACCGATTGGCCTGCAGCTACGAAGAGGGGTTCCCAGTGGCATCAAAAAGAGGGAGCACGAACAAGGTTCATTAAAGAATCAGCAGAATCTCACGAAGCCTAAATAGAGGATACCTAGAAGCTCATAAACGCTACACAGTGTAACTACCAAACTGTCTTTCCAAAACGTGTCCTCTATATGGACTCCCAAACACAAAAGCACATTAAAGAATCAGCAGAACGGCTGTGACAGAGAAATCTCCTCTCTACAGTTCATCCCATTATACCGTTATTTAACAAATACGATGGTTCATTCAAGAGATTTTACCTACGCTGTATTATGAGATCTTTTGCTAAAAACCATTTAATGTGATAGACCATGGTTTTTTCTTTTTTCCCTTCGCCCTGCTCCGTGTCTCCCTTTTAGTAATCTGCACACGCAGCTACTGAATACAAATCGCACTTACATGGTTCAAAACTATGTGACAGATCGAATGCAGAGACAGAAGAAATATCTGATCGCAAATCCATAATGCCACCAACAAAGTGCCATTTTGGAATATTGTCAACTACCTGTTTTTCTTCAGGATATATAAATCCTTGTCGGTTCACACATATTCCCATGTTTTCCATTCGCAACCTGGTTTCAACCCTAAAAGTGTATCTGATAATATCAGACAAGAAGAAGTCTGCACAAGCATCTCAAGAAGATAAAATCTCACCTGATGCTTCCGTAAGACTATCAATTGTCAGAGATAGAATTGTTCTTTTTTGAAGAGAACTAATGGAAAAGAAAGCGGAAGAGAGTCTGCAGTTGTTATCAAGAGAAGAATTTGGTCATTTGACGCTCGGTATAGTTTCATCAGGTATGTGTTATATTAATTTATCGCATGGCACCATCCTTTCAATCTGCCGTCGTGAGAAATCTCGGTCTTTTTCTCACATTGCGGGCTAGCGATAATTGAGACCACGTCACAATATCACCCAGCTTCCTTGTCGATTTGAGGAAGTCCCTTACCCAGTTACGAGCGGGATCGGGTCAACTCGTCCCCAAACCAACTCGTCCCCAGACCAACTCGTCCCCAAATTTCAAAGTTTAATACCGGACTATTGTACATAATTGAATCACACGCAAGTCCGGTATTAATCTTAGAACTTGGGGACGAGTTGGTCTGGGTACGAGTTGCTTTGGGGACGAGTTGACCCTAACTCTTACTGAGCAGCATAGGCAAGTCACTCGCCCATGGTGTTTTGGCGGTCTGATGCCACCTTAAGGGCGAGGAATCTTTAAGGATATAAGCAAATATGCTTATATCGCAATGCAGATAAGGGACAGTAAAAAAAAAACATACATTTTCATATCCATGAATGTCTTAACATCAATCTTGCCTAGAGTGCAACAACAGTCATACTCCTTAACAGAATCAACGAAATCCAACACTGTTTTAAGAATTGTTGTTCAACATGGCTACCGCGCGAATCGAAAACGTGAGCGATATCACAGCGAATTATCTAGAGGTAGCAGCATGTTGTGTCGAGTGGAGGAGCCAGAAAGCAACTCAACTTTTCAAAGCTTTATTTCCCTATAAACCCAATTACGCATGCGCAACAGCGCACGGGGCGTAACGAGGCACGTGACCCTGGTACAAACAAAGAGGTTCATGTTCACAACAATGGCGCACAAAACATATATTTCGCGTTGGAAAGTGGAACAACTGCAGAGTTTTTTAAGGATAGAGGGGTTACAACGACGGATTACGGATGTCAAGATCGAGTTTAACTTGGATGGTAATCCGGAGATAACTCTCTACAATATTTTCAACTATTTGATAGCATTGCGCTCTGACTTTGACAAAAGGAAAGTGAAGAGCTACAAGTCTTTCTAAGGCTATAAACTTTTTGCTGAAGGCCATGTGCTCCAGCAGAGACGTTCAAGACAGCATGACTGTCCTGTGCCAGTACAGGATATGGCAATTAGAAGTGCGAGGTGAGACAAATAGTTTGGTTCATATGAGATAACATTAGCTGTATTTATCCAAGCTAAAGTTTTCAGTTAGGATTATTAAGTCCATGAGTAATTTCTACTATCATTTTTTCTATATCTTTTCTATCTGTCTAGGTATAGACCCACACTAGAGTCATCACTTAGTAAACAAGTCGAGGCCTTTGACCCTCGTCACCCAAATGACAGGCTGCCCACCTCAGAGGACCAGCTACAGGGCCTGGCACACAAAATCAGACAGGTATGGAAATCATTCAGTTTATTGCACATATGCTAAAATGAAGCTGAATAAAGTGTAATATTTATAGAACTGATTGTACAAAATAGACAACTGGGGTATGCAAACAGAATGAAGTCACTTTATTGATTCTTTCTGTTTAACAGAGCAATCCTCACGTTCAAGTCCTCGAACTACTTGAAAGACCTAAGTAAACCTTCATCTCAGTCTTCAGAGCCAGAGCCCACATGCCTCTCATTGGGTGTGCTGGATAGAGCAAAGGAGTTTGTCGGGCACATCGTACAGTCTGCTCAAGCCATACTGGGAGCCACCAGAGTTGCCTGCACTGCAGATGATTTTGTCCGATTTGTCAAATACGCTGCTGATATTGAACTTATCGATTCAGATACTCTATTTCCCGATAACCCCAATAGAGTTTGCAGAAATTGTGTGTAATGTGTCGCATCTTTCTTTTCATCATTTCTCTTTCCAGAAATAATCAAGTTGGCACAGCAATAGTGTTCTTATATTTTCTGTGCATTAATGTTATGATGTATAGTTGTATAGAATTGATAATATTTCTTTTCATATTCTCGTTCATAATAGCCATAATGTTTATAAATAAATGGTACTCAGTTAAATGCAATGGAAGTGTGCTTATTATTCTTTATTGTAAAATTAATCAGTGTTTTGTACAGTTGACAAGGAACTGTCTTGTTTTATTCTGGGGAAAAATAGATATAAACTTTTTTTTTCTTCACTGCAGTTAAGAAAAAAATCTTACTTTTAACACAAGCATATATTTGAGTCTTGAGAACCTGTTTATGTTTTAATATGGTTACTTGGTTCATGCTACACACACCAGGTTGTTGCTGCTTTGGCATGGGGGGTTCCAGGCCTTTGTTTTTTTGCATGAAGCGCTGAAGTTCAGTTTCTGATTGAAAAGTAACAGGTATTGGGTTAGGATGCTCAATTGTTGGACCGTTTCCCCCGATGAAATGCTTTGTACAGATAAAGGTGCCCTCATTAACCTTCTCTGACCCAAAATTTTCCCGTCCATTAGCAGCGCACGATGATAACATAAATATATCAATAAGACGTCGTGCATGGCTACCCGTCCACATGCCCTGGTCCACTCTCTGCATTTCTTTGGATTGAAGCATAGCTTTGGAAAAGGAATGAAAGAGACGCCATTCATTCTTTCACGATCTTCTATAAAGGCTGTCTGAGTTGCACCTACCCCAGCAGCAACGTTTCGTGGGCATTCTGGTTCGATGTAATCGTTAATTTTTCGGCAAAAACAGATTCAAAACATCATTTATGGTACGCTACAAACTGTTCATACAGCGTCGCTAAGAAAAAGCTTGTTACGGGTGGCTGGCCATAGCAACAAGACGGGGTAGAGGAATAACTACTTCCGGGTTACCGGGAAACAGCCTATTGGGCGCGCGTCTACGTGTGATGAACGATGAAAATGGGTCAGAGATGATATAATACTGTTTCATGCTGCCGGTGTGAATATAACAACGGCCTGTATTGGTTCGGTTTTTGGTTGGAAATCACGAGCTCCACCCAATTATGTTGCATTGTGGGAGTCGACCGTGTTGAGGTTTTGAACAAAGTTTCTCAACGTGCCGCACTTTTGTGATGAAACTTAACAGTAATACAATCCTGTAGTGATAGAAACAGTCCTCATGTCATTTTGTGATATAATCTTTCATTTTGTCACAAATTTTACGGCCTGAGGGCTGACGCTGTCAGAGGCGAAGTTTCTTTGCCTACCAGCAGCTCAGCTTTCACATGTTGAGGCACTTGATATCATGCACACATTGTAGGTGTTACAACAGGGGTTTTCTCAAAAGTGCTTTGCTTGCTGAACATTAATTTGGCTCCGTGTTCCTTGTCAGTGTTACCCCATCTCCCCGGTTTCTCGCTGAGACGAGAAATAATAACATTTGCAAAGCCAGACAACACCACTGTGTTGTCCAGTCTAAGAGACGACAAACTTGGCAAGGATGAATTACAGAACCACTGACAAAACTATATCCTGGTTAATACTGAATAAGAAGCATTGAAAGTGAATTCCTAAGTCAGGGGTTGGATGAAACAGTTGATATGAACAACCGAAAATGTAGCCCGACATGAAATTGATGATCAAACATTGAAAGAAACACAACTCACTAAAATTTTACCTTTACTTAATTCTAATTATCAATCATTAGTTTTCGTGGACTTATAATTCAAATTGATCCATACGATTCACCATAAGAATGTACACAACAGATATAAGTATACTAACACCCACACAACGTCTGTGAAAAACGACTAACCCAAGCATTGTGGTTGTTTAAGCAACCTTTTTGAATGGTTTTCTTCGGTGGTAGTGCATTTGATCAGACTCTCACCCCGACAGGTGGTTAATGCTTGTTTCTTTTATGTGATTTAATTATAAAATTTAAAAACACCTTTGGAGATTAAATGATATAGTCAGACTCAAGGTCACAAATGAGGCACCAAATGAAAGCAGTACAGAAGCAATATATAATTTGGGCACAGGTGGTCCATTATGATTCATGTGTTACATAGTAATGCTGGTGGAATCATAATGGTTTTCATCTGGCACGTTTTCATTAATGACAATTTATGTGTGATTTTTCGGAGAAACATATCAGACATTAATTAAACGTGTACAATATGACCCTTTTTTGTTGTGTGCAGCCAGGCTCCTACATTTCAACACAAAGTTGTCAGAAGCCCTGAAATAGAGGTATGTATTTTCCATGCAATTGGTTTATTCTTGTTCAAATGAACACCATCCATAGTCTCCCGTTGTTATAGCTTTTCAAAATCAAAAAGAATAGTTTTGTGTGAATACATCTCTCACCTGTATTCAATCCGACTGTACAATATAATGTGATATCAAGTATATGATGGTTAAGCCATTGGCCACATGTTTCAATAACGCAAATTCCACAGCACTCCAAGCAGCGGCAGTGTAAGATCCATGAACAGGACCATAACTGCACGACCAACCATTGTTACTTATGGAGTTGATTTACACAATTATATGTATAATAATCGGCGAAATATTCACGGCAAATTCACTCGAGGGAGAAATATTTCTATCAACAATGCTTGCACTTATAACATTATAATTCCATGATGAACAAACACACTTTCTTCCACAACTTGTTGAGTTTAGTTGCTTGACAGTCCATTGAAATTTGCACGTAGCTGGGTCACCGCACGTCATATGTCTATGAAGCGACTTAGTCTTTGACTCATAAAACCCATTGTTGCTTGTGTATTTAGGGGACACTTTCAATATCTTCCATGAAGTAGATTCATAGAATTTGTAGGCTTGGTAGTCTACCTGCATTTCTTATATTTAATAATACGAAATGTGAATCTTGGCGCCGTTGTTTTGATTAATGAAGTTAAAGAAATTAATCTGTAACATGACCAATCATGCGTGGATATTCTATTCACTTGAAACTCCCATCAACTCAGATTATCCCGCAAACTACTCCTAATTTGGAGCTAGACTACTGCAAGCTGCCACGCTTTCTTGGAAACAACAGCCTTTCCTAAGCGACTCGATTGTTTGTGAAGAATTCCCCGCTTCGTTTTTATGAAAACAACTTGCTGCGTAAATAATTCAAATATCCGGATAAAAATTGGTTGTGTCATAAAAAAGCAACGACTGATTATGTTTTGGTTCATTTTAAGAACCAACATGTTCTTATTTATATATGTGAAAGCATTTTCCTGGAAATATTACCATTGGACCGCCATTTTTATGTTTGAGCTTGAGACCTAGGTTACTCAGCATTAAGCTCGCTTGAGCTTAGATTCTTTTTGGATACGGTTAAGACAACCAGCTCAGCTTGCCGTCTCAAGAACCTGAGTTTGGGGACGTAAGTTTCTATATGGATACGGCCCCTGGTGTTGTTGCAGGGTTTAGATCAGCAGAGTTTATGGTATACCTTGACTCCTGAGTCTGTCCATCTGTAAACTTATGGTGGCACATGAGTTATTTTAGGAGAACATAATGAAATTCTTACACTGTTTGAATCCAATGGAAAATAGTCCCTAATGAAGCAAGCATACAGACCCAAATAACACACGCCACGGATCTCTCTTATGACCTTTCACCCCTGATATATCAGAGACAAACTTTATTTTACTATGTTGCTCCAATTATGAATATTTTACTCTGGCACGTTTCCTTATAAAGCCAGCTAGCTGTCCCAAAATTCACATGGACCCCTCTTATGTTTAAGGCTCCTAGACATAAAAGAAACCAGCCCTGCATGACCTTTGACCTGTAACACAAGAGTAACTTGGAGTTACATGGCATGCTAGCTGTCCTAAGTTATGCTTAGACCCCTGTTATGTTCCTGGCTCTTTGACAGCAAAATATTTAGACTCCTCAGTTATAGGAGGAAAACTTGTTTAAAATATCTCTAGTAAGATGAAAACTGAAGGGAGAAAAAGCTTCAATGGCAGGTTTCCTTAGAAAGCAAAGTAGCTACAAGAAATAACACATGGACCCCATGTATGTTGTTGTCTCCATGATATGCCAGAGAAAAATGTTATAGTTGTACTTAGCTATCCAGAGGGGGGATATTTTTTGTTGACAACAAGTTTACGTATGAAGCAAGATAGTTGCCTTAAATTACACTTTTCTGACCTTGATTCTTCCTTGTTAATGTTATTAGCTGACAGGTAACCCAGAGTTATTAGAGGAAAATCTTTCACACTATTGGAGACTAATTTGGGTGGACTGTTCATTAATAAAGCAAGCGAGCTGCCCCAAATAACACAGGGACCCATTTGATGTTGATGGCTCCTTGCGAAACATAAATACAGCTCTGCGTGACCTTTGACCCCTTGTTATTTGAGTAAACCTTATTTACCAGTTGGGAATAATTTTCAATGGTAAGTTTTTCGTCTCTGTTGTTGAGCTAAGCTTAACAACTAACTTCACCCGTGGCGTCTGTTGGCACGTCACTTTGGTCAGGCTGTCTGTCTGTTTGTCAGCTTTATAAGTTTTAAAGCAAGCTAGCTGCCCCAAATTAAACATGGACTTCTTAAGATTGTGGGTCTTCTGAATGACTTTTGATACCTGAGTTATTGTAGGACAACTCGTGCAAAATTTAAATACAATGAAACATCATGATTTAAACGAGTCACAACCTTGTTATCGAAAATATTTTAACTGACCAACAGGTGGAGCTGGGGTACTGCGAGTGGAACGTTATGATTCATGTTTATTCTTCATGACCTGATCGGAAATAGATGTCATTTTATTTTTGTGTGACTCCTCCATCTAGGGCTAACATGACTGGTTACTTGCATGCTATGACCCGCGATATTTTTGTTGCTTACAGTCGGACTCTATTATCCTATAGTGAGCAGTCAAAAACCCTGAAATTAAGGTTTATATTAATTGAACTTGTTACTTACCTTTGTTTTGAATGTAAAGTTCCAACTTATGTCTGTCTAAGACTGATGGTTAAAGTTTTGAGCGTAATATTGGTTTTCACTTTGCTTTTCCAGCTGTGCATAATGCATTGTTAGTGCTATGACCCAACTTAGCATCCACCCAGCTTGTAGCTCTGGTCTTGAGAAGAGCTTATATTCCTTTGCTCCAGCATCTGTCCGTCCCTTTGTCAGTCATTGTAGTTGTGGTGGCACATCGTCTAATTAAACAGTCTATCATTACCAGATTACTCACAGACCCCTCGTATATTAATGGCTTCCTGTATTTCGAAATGCTGCCCAACATAAAGAGGTAGGAATAGTGTCGTAAACCACATGAGGCTCAAAATAAACCAATCGAGTGGATACAATTTCACATTTCAAATCATAATGTATCTTATAAATCTATGCTCATTATGCTAAAACCTGAGATTGGAAGATTCAACGTTTGATGTATTTTTCTGAATTGCTGATGAATATACTAGCTTACTAAAACTAGCTCACTATCAAGTTGTATCGACATTTTTGACTGAACTAGCTGTAGAAATTACACAATCATACAAAGCATCCCGACCTGGCTTAAGCTGAGGACTGGTTTATTAATGACAGCAGAAATACAATATGTCGTTTTTCAACTTAGAATGTAGTGTGCCCACTCATTGAAAGCAGTAAGTGAAGTAACCAGTAAACCAACCCTTTGTCTGAGGAAGAAACATTCTGTGATGAACTGCTGTGGTACACAACAACTTGTATCATATACATGAGTCGTATGATAACACAGGACCATTTGGAGATAGTGTGAGCTTTTCCAACGGATGCATCAACACTATGTTATCATTGACAGCCAGTGCTTTGAGTTAATCATATAAATAAATCCCATGTGAAAATGGAGCAAGCTATTCTAACAAACACGTAATCATTGTAATGAGTAAATATCTGACTGAACAGAAAGGTCTGGGTTAACTTGGGGTAGTTTTGATGGAAGCCTACTGGAGACCTAATGCCTCGCCAAATATCCTGGTGTCACTAAATTGAAGGTGAAAAGGTTATGAAGGAACCCTGGAAACCCATGCTAGGCCATCCAGAGTTTTTCCGTTACAAGAGCTTTCAGCATCAGCTTGTGCACCTTCTTCCCGAAAGTGTGAAGGTGGTAAAAGTGGCCTCTACTCACTTTGCCATTTGACCCAGACTTGTCATCCTCAGTAGAACAGGGCTGGGTAGGGATTGCTTACAGTCACATTGCCAAAACGTCCAATCCATACCGAATGGGCGCCTGTCTCAAACCCTCTAGTCCAAGGAATGAACGGTTACTAGATCTTCCTGACACGCAGCACACTATATACATCATCGTTCGGCTTGTGAAAAGTTTATCTGTGCAAGATATGCAGGTGGCTGACTAAGTGTTCAATGGTATAGCCCACCTTAACAGTAACAGTTATGTTGTTATTATGAGATTAAAATGATCCCTTTTATAAACAATGCCTGGTCAGCATCTTATTGCTTTCCGCCTCAAAGAACCATAATCAGGACACGAAATTGGCTATTTCTAGTTGGCGCACGCCGATTAAATGTTTATTCCGCCGACTCATTTGTCAAAGTAGTCGGTCCGCCAGGCCGATAACTATTCTGTAACCATGCTCGACGTCAAAAGATAAACATGTTGACAATCGCGCGATCGTTTGAAATTGTGAACTGACCCAATTGACTTGACCTCAGTTTTCATCCAGAGTACTTCGGTTATTTCCGTATTGACGAAAGCACACGATTATCAATGAGATCGTATAACTCGTTTTTATTGGTCAGTCTATGTCACGTGCACAATGCATGTGTGTCGAATTTTCCCGGCGTTACAAGTCTCCTATGCATCGCTGATTTGATATTTTGCGCAAATTATTTTTCCCCAATTTTAACAATGGACAAGTTTGTCAAACGTATACCTAAATGCGACGGTGATGAACTAGAAAAAAGTTCACATTCACTCAGCTTTTTCACTTCACTTTCGGCATTGTGAATAACAAGACCATTGAGAGGACCAGTTAAATACTGGTAGGGCCAGTTCATTTTGTTGAAGGGCCAGTTGAAAAAAAATGGAGGGCCATGAAGACAAATATTTTGTGTTAAAAATAACAAACTATATCTGGGGGCATGAACATGATTTATTTGTTTTTATTAATTTGTTTTCACATGCGTTCAAACAAGCTGCTATATACGACCAAGCTTATATATACTGTATATATTTCTATCAATATACGAACATTATGATGTCCGTCAACTTGTGGTATTCATAACGGTAAACGCCCTCTGGCGTATGGAAGAGAATTTACGAAAACGAAAGAGGAAGATAGTGGCTGATTATCAAAAGAACTGTCTTGGTCGGTTGATTTTTTATATTGTTTTATCACTAATTCGACATATTTATGTGGACATCCATTGTTTTTATTTGGACCAGTGTATTGTTCAAGAAGGTGGGTATGTATTTTTTGTCACATGTTGCAAAATGCAGGGTATTTCTCTGTCAAAGTCAGTGGAACCGCAATATACCGACTAGGCGAGTTCCGCCATCTTGGATCGCTAAACCGGAAATCGGTGGTCGAGGAACGCGATTTTGAAAGGTGACTGTTTGATTTATTGTAATACATCAGTAAAGCTATGTCATACAGCTAAAATCTACTTCTGTTTGAGAATCTTAATTTGAATGTTATACTTCCAGGTTCAGATTGTCCTCTCGCCGTGAATATGAATCTAGGCTCAAGTTGTCAAAGCAGTTACCCCCTGGTAAGAGTCCCATACAAAATGATGAAATATTGTTTAAATGCAATAGTTGTTATTTCACCTGTAGTACCTTAGTTTTTTTATTGCATCATTTCTCGGGTTTTTACACTCAGTAAGATGTGGAGTGGTCGGGCTTCAGACAAGCACTTGTAAAAAACTCAGGTAAGGGAGTATCATTGGTCTTGTGTAACTTAACTTGTTGCTTGCCTGTATAATATGTACATATACCCGTTTATATCATTTGCTTTTCAAAATGTTTACAGGAGCAGAGTTCTTTGATCAGTTGGACCCACACGACCAGATTATGGCAGACCGGGGTTTTGACATTGCAGATCTTCTGGCCCCCAGATGTGTCACGCTCAATATACCCCCATTCACCAAAGGAAAGACACGGCTTAGCCAATGTGAAGTCGAACGCCACAGAAAAGTGTCCAGCCTCAGGATTCACGTTGAGAGCAATAGAGCGAATAAAGGACTTATGAGTGTAGAGGGCTGTTTTCTCCCCGAGTCAGATTAGCCAGCTTGACAATATTATGACAATTGTTTGTGCCAAAACAAATCTCCCTCCTTTAGTACAAGATAGTGACCTTGAAACTTGACTTGATAACAGTACGCAATATATGGAAACAATGTAATTTATTACATCATTTGCCCCCTGTAAATATTTCACTATGATTACACATTTTATGAAAATAAACAATATTTTGTAATGTAAGCGAGACAGTTGTTCTATGCATACCGTCATAGTATGGAAGAAAAAAACATTACCTTGACTACAAACAAATAATTAGTAACACACAATAAGTTTAGCCATGTGCCAAATGTATGAATTAAATGTACAAGCTGATAGATTATCAGTATTAAAAAAGGATTTTCCATGCAATGCACATCTCCCCTAAAGTTTTGTGGACTGGTACAACCGGTCTGACTGGGCAGGGTTGATGCTGGACTTGATGGCAATGAGGTCCACATCAGCATTGTCAGCAATGACCAAAGCAATTGTTTGGGCAGGGGCTACATACTCAGATGTCTCTGATATGACTACATGACTTGAAACATCAGCTGAAGAACAGACAAATATCAGTTAATTAGATTATTCAAGAAAGGAGATGCATAAATATAATAGTTCCATGAGATCTGATTTGCTGTAACCATAAGTGTACCAACTCACCAATGGAATTCTGTTGGTGTCCAACTGGGTCGATGGCAGTTAGAATGACTGCATTCGGTGCAGCCTCAGCTACAATATCCCAGAGGGATTCTTCATCTCTTTAGGTTGCTTGTTACGCTTCCCATACTGGGGCATTGAGAAGCCGATATTCTGCAGCTTCATGGGGACAAGATCTGTCCTAAAGGGACAAACAACAAATGAATAACTATGAATCATAAAAGTTATTTATATAAATATAAATGACAGTCATTGGCATGATGTCCACGTCACACAAATGTGGTAACTATGACTGCTTGCTTCCCCAAGCCCAGCCATGCAGTAGCACCTTGCTCCCTTGACCCATCCTTCTTGGTGAATGAGGGCCCACACATCATACGGGGCGATTGTGGTGTGCTGAGATGGACGGACAGCTGTTGCCACAAACTCAAACTTGCTTGCCGTCATGTGAAGACCAAGCTGGTCTACCCAGCCACAGTAAACATAGTTGTATGCATCCAAGGCCTTGAATGCACCCAAAGAATTCTTGTTGTAAATGACTGAAGCAATAATTCATTAGCAGTGTAAGTGAATTAAAGGGCCATTTCATACTACAGGTTAATAGTAAGTAGTGTTGAAATATGAACAAACATTTCTAAGCAAGTATGACTGATAAGAAATCAAAAGCAACTAAACAAAAAAAAT
Organism: Urechis unicinctus; assembly: GCA_034190875.2. NCBI lineage: Eukaryota > Metazoa > Annelida > Polychaeta > Xenopneusta > Urechidae > Urechis > Urechis unicinctus. The sequence goes on from CM067349.1 coordinate 70,445,031, forward strand.
ACCTGGTGTGTCAATCAATTAGTTGTAGAGGTTACCATACTGAAATTGTGGGACGACCAGTTTGTTAGACTTTGTGGATGGGGAAGTGAGGCTTCACCATCAAGCTGAAGAAGACAGTCCAGAGGCTGTTTGGCAAGTTGCTGGGTTTCAATTTCTGGAACAAATGTGTCTTCAGGATAATACAATTTTTAAAAATAAATACATTGACCACAACAAAAATCAAGGGCCAGAGCAATACCAAATGTGACACAATATCCCAATTATTTGATTAATTTGGATAAATCACCACCCAAGATTACAAAATGTTGATTAGCAATTGATTTCTTTACCGAGTTAATCATACGCATATTGCAGTATAACAAAATAAAATCAATACAAATAACATTGGGTCTAAAAAAACACAAAATAGAAGATACATATCTGTATAATAACTCCATACCTGTGGGGTTTTTGGGAAGGTTGAGTTTCCATTTCCAAGCCCAAAAGGCCAAAGTCGCAAGCTCCTGCTTTGATTCTTCAACTTTCAGTCGTATTTCTCCCAAATAATGCACAGTATATGAACTAAATGAGGCTCTAGTACTTTCTGTCATCTCTGAACTACATCGCACGGCACTTTCGGGTGATATATCGCAATTGGCGAGCTGAATCTCACGAAGCGCAAAAACGTTCCGCCGGGGAGAAGCCATTACACACCAATGTTTTGATTTTGTAGACCACCGATTTCCGGTGGGCCTTCGGCGTCAGGTGTCATGGCCGACAACTCGCATACTGGGTATAGCACAATTACCAGCTTACCGAGCAGCGCAGCTTTAACACGGCTAGACTCTTGAGTAGCCATAATCATCTGGCCTTAATTTCTAAGAACCTAAGTTCAAGGCCTGATTATTATGGCTAGACTATTGAGGCGGCTGATATTAAGCTCATATTGTAAGTGTTTCAACAGGGGTTTTCTCAAACGTGCTTTTGTTTGCTTGACGTTCATTTGGCTCTGTATTCCTCGCCAGTGACAGTGTTAGCACTTCGCCCTGATTTCTCGCTGTGACGAGAAATAATAATATTTTCAAAGACAGACAACACCGCTGGGTTGTGCGCCTAAGGAAACCACTGACTAGCAACCACCACTAATTTTGGAGGTTATTAATAATGTGCCGAGGCTTAAACCAATTAGTACAGCTTCTTTCAAGCTTTACAAAACAGTTCAAATTATTGACATATGTTGGGTAGAAGAAAAGTTAGGCGATTTTGAAGTTCGAAAATTTCAGGCCATTTTGGGATTTTTTGTCTTAATTGTCAATGAAGTAATTAACACGGCGAGACGCAACTCTGCGCCCTATTTTTGCACAAAAAAAGTTGCAACTTTTTTCAATTTTAAGATATTTCAATGAAAATTTTAAGTTTTATGTTTTTTTGATGCTTCATCTAATTGTGTAATGTGTATTATCTCCACTTATAGTTAGGTTTATACAGCCAACAACAAATATAAATTGTTACTTTTTTTATTAATGGCGAAGAAATGTTTCAAACAAGATGAAACAACATAAACATAATGTAGGTTTTTCCCCCTAAAAGCAGTTTAAAGGTAAATTACTATTTTGATCAGGTTACCTCTTATCTAAACTAAATATCACATAATTACATTGATATAGCAGTACTTCTTATAGCAAGACCCAACTTGAAATCCAGTCAATTTTCAAATTGTCCTGACCAAACTTGAAATTTCAAGTTGGGTTGACCCATTTAAAATTGGACAGCCGAATGCTTTGAATGTGTCAGTTGAAGAAATGCCGAATGTACACAGACCATTTTCTGTGACCGATCTTC
>CM067349.1:70454568-70477260 GCA_034190875.2 Urechis unicinctus
CATTCAAAGCATTCGGCTGTCCAATTTTAAATGGGTCAACCCAACTTGAAATTTCAAGTTTGGTCAGGACAATTTGAAAATTGACTGGATTTCAAGTTGGGTCTTACTATAAGAAGTACTGCTATAACAATGTAATTATGTGATTTTTAGTTTAAATAAGAGGTAACCTGATCAAAATAGTAATTTACCTTTAAACTGCTTTTAGGGGGAAAAACCTACATTATGTTTATGTTGTTTCATCTTGTTTGAAACATTTCTTCGCCATTAATAAAAAGAGTAACAATTTATATTTGTTGTTGGCTGTATAAACCGAACTATTAGTGGAGATAATACACATTACACAATTAGATGAAGCATCAAAAAACATAAAACTTTCATTGAAATATCTTAAAATTGAAAAAAGTTGCAACTTTTTTGTGTGCAAAAATAGGGCGCAGAGTTGAGTCTCGCCGTGTTAAGTACTTCATTGACAATTAAGACAAAAAATCCAAAAATGGCCTGAAATTTTCGAACTTCAAAATCGCCTAACTTTTCTTCTACCCAACATATGTCAATAATTTGAACTGTTTTGTAAAGCTTGAAAGAAGCTGTACTAATTGGTTTAAGCCTCGGCACATTATTAATAACCTCGAAAATTAGTGGTGGTTGCTAGTCAGTGGTTTCCTTAGGCGCACAACCCAGCGGTGTTGTCTGTCTTTGAAAATATTATTATTTCTCGTCACAGCGAGAAATCAGGGAGAAGTGCTAACACTGGCGAGGAATACAGAGCCAAATGAACGTCAAGCAAACAAAAGCACTTTTGAGAAAACCCCTGTTAAAACACTTACAATATGAGCTTAATATCAGCCGCCTCAATAGTCTAGCCATAATAATCAGGCCTTGAACTTAGGTTCTTAGAAATTAAGGCCAGATGATTATGGCTACTCAAGAGTCTAGCCGTGTTAAAGCTGCGCTGCTCGGTAAGCTGGTAATTGTGCTATATTGCGGTTCCACTGACTTTGACAGAGAAATACCCTGCATTTTGCAACATGTGACAAAAAATACATACCCACCTTCTTGAACAATACACTGGTCCAAATAAAAACAATGGATGTCCACATAAATATGTCGAATTAGTGATAAAACAATATAAAAAATCAACTGACCAAGACCGTTCTTTTGATAATCAGCCACTATCTTCCTCTTTCGTTTTCGTAAATTCTCTTCCATACGCCAGAGGGCGTTTACCGTTATGAATACCACAAGTTGACGGACATCATAATGTTCGTATATTGATAGAAATATATACAGTATATATAAGCTTGGTCGTATATAGCAGCTTATTTCAATAGCCAATTTCGTTCAAAACCCCTGATAATATGGTTCTTTGAGTTCTTTGCGGAAAGCAATAAGATGCTGACCAGGCATTGTTTATAAAAGGGATCATTTTAATCTCATAATAACAACATACTGTTTCTGTTAAGGTGGGCTATACCATTGAACACTTAGTCAGCCACCTGCATATCTTGCACAGATAAACTTTTCACAAGCCGAACGATGATGTATATAGTGTGCTGCGTGTCAGGAAGATCTAGTAACCGTTCATTCCTTGGACTAGAGGGTTTGAGACAGGCGCCCATTCGGTATGGATTGGACGTTTTGGCAATGTGACTGTAAACAATCCCTACCCAGCCCTGTTCTACTGAGGATGACAAGTCTGGGTCAAATGGCAAAGTGAGTAGAGGCCACTTTTACCACCTTCACACTTTCGGGAAGAAGGTGCACAAGCTGATGCTGAAAGCTCTTGTAACGGAAAAACTCCGGATGGCCTAGCATGGGTTTCCAGGGTTCCTTCATAACCTTTTCACCTTCAATTTAGTGACACCAGGATATTTGGCGAGGCATTAGGTCTCCAGTAGGCTTCCATCAAAACTACCCCAAGTTAACCCAGACCTTTCTGTTCAGTCAGATATTTACTCATTACAATGATTACGTGTGTTTGTTAGAATAGCTTGCTCCATTTTCACATGGGATTTATTTATATGATTAACTCAAAGCACTGGCTGTCAATGATAACATAGTGTTGATGCATCCGTTGGAAAAGCTCACACTATCTCCAAATGGTCCTGTGTTATCATACGACTCATGTATATGATACAAGTTGTTGTGTACCACAGCAGTTCATCACAGAATGTTTCTTCCTCAGACAAAGGGTTGGTTTACTGGTTACTTCACTTACTGCTTTCAATGAGTGGGCACACTACATTCTAAGTTGAAAAACGACATATTGTATTTCTGCTGTCATTAATAAACCAGTCCTCAGCTTAAGCCAGGTCGGGATGCTTTGTATGATTGTGTAATTTCTACAGCTAGTTCAGTCAAAAATGTCGATACAACTTGATAGTGAGCTAGTTTTAGTAAGCTAGTATATTCATCAGCAATTCAGAAAAATACATCAAACGTTGAATCTTCCAATCTCAGGTTTTAGCATAATGAGGCATAGATTTATAAGATACATTATGATTTGAAATGTGAAATTGTATCCACTCGATTGGTTTATTTTGAGCCTCATGTGGTTTACGACACAATTCCTACCTCTTTATGTTGGGCAGCATTTCGAAATACAGGAAGCCATTAATATACGAGGGGTCTGTGAGTAATCTGGTAATGATAGACTGTTTAATTAGACGATGTGCCACCACAACTACAATGACTGACAAAGGGACGGACAGATGCTGGAGCAAAGGAATATGATAAGCTCTTCTCAAGACCAGAGCTACAAGCTGGGTGGATGCTAAGTTGGGTCATAGCACTTACAATGCATTATGCACAGCTGGAAAAGCAAAGTGAAAACCAATATTACGCTCAAAACTTTAACCATCAGTCTTAGACAGACATAAGTTGGAACTTTACATTCAAAACAAAGGTAAGTAACAAGTACAATTAATATAAACCTTAATTTCAGGGTTTTTGACTGCTCACTATAGGATATTAGAGTCCGACTGTAAGCAACAAAAATATCGCGGGTCATAGCATGCAAGTAACGAGTCATGTTAGCCCTAGATGGAGGAGTCACACAAAAATAAAATGACATCTATTTCCTATCAGGTCATGAAGCATAAACATGAATCATAACGTTCCACTCGCAGTACCCCAGCTCCACCTGTTGGTCAGTTAAAATATTTTCGATAACAAGGTTGTGACTCGTTTAAATCATGATGTTTCATTGTATTTAAATTTTGCACGAGTTGTCCTACAATAACTCAGGTATCAAAAGTCATCCAGAAGACCCACAATCTTAAGAAGTCCATGTTTAATTTGGGGCAGCTAGCTTGCTTTAAAACTTATAAAGCTGACAAACAGACAGACAGCCTGACCAAAGTGATGTGCCAACAGACGCCACGGGTGAAGTTAGTCGTTAAGCTTAGCTCAACAACAGAGACAAAAACTTACCAAAATAAGGTTTACTCAAATAACAAGGGGTCAAAGGTCACGCAGAGCTGTATTTATGTTTCGCAAGGAGCCATCAACATCAAATGGGTCCCTGTGTTATTTGGGGCAGCTCGCTTGCTTTATTAATGAACAGTCCACCCAAATTAGTCTCCAATAGTGTGAAAGATTTTCCTCTAATAACTCTGGGTTACCTGTCAGCTAATAACATTAACAAGGAAGAATCAAGGTCAGAAAAGTGTAATTTAAGGCAACTATCTTGCTTCATACGTAAACTTGTTGTCAACAAAAAATATCCCCCCTCTGGGTAGCAAAGTACAACTATACCATTTTCTCTAGCATATTATGGAGACAACAACATACATGGGGTCCATGTGTTATTTCTTGTAGCTACTTTGCTTTCTAAGGAAACCTGCCATTGAAGCTTATTATCGCCTTAGTTTTCATCTTACTAGAGATATTTTAAACAAGTTTTCCTCCTATAACTGAGGAGTCTAAATATTTAGCTGTCAAAGAGCCAGGAACATAACAGGGGTCTAAGCATAACTTAGGACAGCTAGCATGCCCTGTAACTCCAAGTTACTCTCGACTTGTGTTACAGGTCAAAGGTCATGCAGGGCTGGTTTCTTTTATGTCTAGGAGCCTTAAACATAAGAGGGGTCCATGTGCATTTTGGGACAGCTAGCTGGCTTTATAAGGAAACGTGCCAGTGTAAAATATTCATAATTGGAGCAACATAGTAAAATAAAGTTTGTCTCTGATATATCAGGGGTGAAAGGTCATAAGAGAGATCCGGGGGCGTGTGTTATTTGGGTCTGTATGTTTGCTTCATTAGGGACTATTTTCCATTGGATTCAAACAGTGTAAGAATTTCATTATGTTCTCCTAAAATAACTCATGTGCCACCATAAGTTTACAGATGGACAGACTCAGGAGTCAAGGTATACCATAAACTCTGCTGATCTAAACCCTGCAACAACACCAGGGGCCGTATCCATATAGAAACTTACGTCCCCAAACTCAGGTTCATGGAATTATAATGTTATAAGTGCAAGCATTGTTGATAGAAATATTTCTCCCTCGAGTGAATTTGCCATGAATATTTCGCCGATTATTATACATATAATTGTGTAAATCAACTCCATAAGTAACAATGGTTGGTCGTGCAGTTATGGTCCTGTTCATGGATCTTACACTGCCGCTGCTCGGAGTGCTGTGGAATTTGCGTTATTGAAACATGTGGCCAATAGCTTAACCATCATATACTTGATATCACATTATATTGTACAGTCGGACTGAATACAGGTGAGAGATGTATTCACACAAAACTATTCTTTTTGATTTTGAAAAGCTATAACAACGGGAGACTATGGATGGTGTTCATTTGAACAAGAATAAACCAATTGCATGGAAAATACATACCTCTATTTCAGGGCTTCTGACAACTTTGTGTTGAAATGTAGGAGCCTGGCTGCACACAACAAAAAAGGGTCATATTGTACACGTTTAATTAATGTCTGATATGTTTCTCCGAAAAATCACACATAAATTGTCATTAATGAAAACGTGCCAGATGAAAACCATTATGATTCCACCAGCATTACTATGTAACACATGAATCATAATGGACCACCTGTGCCCAAATTATATATTGCATCTGTACTGCTTTCATTTGGTGCCTCATTTGTGACCTTGAGTCTGACTATATCATTTAATCTCCAAAGGTGTTTTTAAATTTTATAATTAAATCACATAAAAGAAACAAGCATTAACCACCTGTCGGGGTGAGAGTCTGATCAAATGCACTACCACCGAAGAAAACCATTCAAAAAGGTTGCTTAAACAACCACAATGCTTGGGTAGTCGTTTTTCACAGACGTTGTGTGGGTGTTAGTATACTTATATCTGTTGTGTACATTCTTATGGTGAATCGTATGGATCAATTTGAATTATAAGTCCACGAAAACTAATGATTGATAATTAGAATTAAGTAAAGGTAAAATTTTAGTGAGTTGTGTTTCATTCAATGTTTGATCATCAATTTCATGTCGGGCTACATTTTCGGTTGTTCATATCAACTGTTTCATCCAACCCCTGACTTAGGAATTCACTTTCAATGCTTCTTATTCAGTATTAACCAGGATATAGTTTTGTCAGTGGTTCTGTAATTCATCCTTGCCAAGTTTGTCGTCTCTTAGACTGGACAACACAGTGGTGTTGTCTGGCTTTGCAAATGTTATTATTTTTCGTCTCAGCGAGAAACCGGGGAGATGGGGTAACACTGACAAGGAACACGGAGCCAAATTAATGTTCAGCAAGCAAAGCACTTTTGAGAAAACCCCTGTTGTAACACCTACAATGTGTGCATGATATCAAGTGCCTCAACATGTGAAAGCTGAGCTGCTGGTAGGCAAAGAAACTTCACCTCTGACAGCGTCAGCCCTCAGGCCGTAAAATTTGTGACAAAATGAAAGATTATATCACAAAATGACATGAGGACTGTTTCTATCACTACAGGATTGTATTACTGTTAAGTTTCATCACAAAAGTGCGGCACGTCGAGAAACTTTGTTCAAAACCTCAACATGGTCGACTCCCACAATGCAACATAATTGGGTGGAGCTCGTGATTTCCAACCAAAAACCGAACCAATACAGGCCGTTGTTATATTCACACCGGTAGCATGAAACAGTATTATATCATCTCTGACCCATTTTCATCGTTCATCACACGTAGACGCGCGCCCAATAGGCTGTTTCCCGGTAACCCGGAAGTAGTTCTTCCTCTACCCCGTCTTGTTGCTATGTAACAAGCTTTTCCTTAGCGACGCTGTATGAACAGTTTGTAGCGTACCATAAATGATGTTTTGAATCTGTTTTTGCCGAAAAATTAACGATCACATCGAACCAGAATGCCCACGAAACGTTGCTGCTGGGGTAGGTGCAACTCAGACAGCCTTTATAGAAGATCGTGAAAGAATGAATGGCGTCTCTTTCATTCCTTTTCCAAAGCTATGCTCCAATCCAAAGAAATGCAGAGAGTGGACCAGGGCATGTGGACGGGTAGCCATGCACGACGTCTTATTGATATATTTATGTTATCATCGTGCGCTGCTAATGGACGGGAAAATTTGGGGTCAGAGAAGGTTAATGAGGGCACCTTTATCTGTACAAAGCATTTCATCGGGGGAAACGGTCCAACAATTGAGCATCCTAACCCAATACCTGTTACTTTTCAATCAGAAACTGAACTTCAGCGCTTCATGCAAAAAAACAAAGGCCTGAATCCCCCCCATGCCAAAGCAGCAACAACCTGGTGTGTGTAGCATGAACCAAGTAACCATATTAAAACATAAACAGGTTCTCAAGACTCAAATATATGCTTGTGTTAAAAGTAAGATTTTTTTCTTAACTGCAGTGAAGAAAAAAATAGTTTATATCTATTTTTCCCCAGAATATAACAAGACAGTTCCTTGTCAACTGTACAAAACACTGATTAATTTTACAATAAAGAATAATAAGCACACTTCCATTGCATTTAACTGAGTACCATTTATTTATAAACATTATGGCTATTATGAACGAGAATATGAAAAGAAATATTATCAATTCTATACAACTATACATCATAACATTAATGCACAGAAAATATAAGAACACTAATGCTGTGCCAACTTGATTATTTCTGGAAAGAGAAATGATGAAAAGAAAGATGCGACACATTACACACAATTTCTGCAAACTCTATTGGGGTTATCGGGAAATAGAGTATCTGAATAGATAAGTTCAATATCAGCAGCGTATTTGACAAATCGGACAAAATCATCTGCAGTGCAGGCAACTGTGGTGGCTCCCAGTATGGCTTGAGCAGACTGTACGATGTGCCCGACAAACTCCTTTGCTCTATCCAGCACACCCAATGAGAGGCATGTGGGCTCTGGCTCTGAAGACTGAGATGAAGGTTTACTTAGGTCTTTCAAGTAGTTCGAGGACTTGAGCGTGAGGATTGCTCTGTTAAACAGAAAGAATCAATAAAGTGACTTCATTCTGTTTGCATACCACAGTTGTCTATTTTATACAATAAGTTCTATAAATATTACACTTTATTCAGCTTCATTTTAGCATATGTGCAATAAACTGAATGATTTCCATACCTGTCTGATTTTGTGTGCCAGGCCCTGTAGCTGGTCCTCTGAGGTGGGCAGCCTGTCATTTGGGTGACGAGGGTCAAAGGCCTCGACTTGTTTACCAAGTGATGACTCTAGTGTGGGTCTATACCTAGAACAGATACAAAAATGATAGTAGAAATTACTCATGGACTTAATAATCCTAACTGAAAACTTTAGCCTTGGATAAATACAGCTAATGTTATCTCATATGAACCAAAATATTTGTCTCACCTCGCACTTCTAATTGCCATATCCTGTACTGGCACAGGACAGTCATGCTGTCTTGAACGTCTCTGCTGGAGCACATGGCCTTCAGCAAAAAGTTTATAGCCTTAGAAAGACTTGTAGCTCTTCACTTTCCTTTTGTCAAAGTCAGAGCGCAATGCTATCAAATAGTTGAAAATATTGTAGAGAGTTATCTCCGGATTACCATCCAAGTTAAACTCGATCTTGACATCCGTAATCCGTCGTTGTAAACCCTCTATCCTTAAAAAAAAAACTCTGCAGCTGTTCCACTTTCCAACGCGAAATATATGTTTTGTGCGCCATTGTTGTGAACATGAACCTCTTTGTTTGTACCAGGGTCACGTGCCTCGTTACGCCCCGTGCGCTGTTGCGCATGCGTAATTGGGTTTATAGGGAAATAAAGCTTTGAAAAGTTGAGTTGCTTTCTGGCTCCTCCACTCGACACAACATGCTGCTACCTCTAGATAATTCGCTGTGATATCGCTCACGTTTTCGATTCGCGCGGTAGCCATGTTGAACAACAATTCTTAAAACAGTGTTGGATTTCGTTGATTCTGTTAAGGAGTATGACTGTTGTTGCACTCTAGGCAAGATTGATGTTAAGACATTCATGGATATGAAAATGTATGTTTTTTAAACTGTCCCTTATCTGCATTGCGATATAAGCATATTTGCTTATATCCTTAAAGATTCCTCGCCCTTAAGGTGGCATCAGACCGCCAAAACACCATGGGCGAGTGACTTGCCTATGCTGCTCAGTAAGAGTTAGGGTCAACTCGTCCCAAAACCAACTCGTCCCCAAACCAACTCGTCCCCAAAGCAACTCGTACCCAGACCAACTCGTCCCCAAGTTCTAAGATTAATACCGGACTTGCGTGTGATTCAATTATGTACAATAGTCCGGTATTAAACTTTGAAATTTGGGGACGAGTTGGTCTGGGGACGAGTTGGTTTGGGGACGAGTTGACCCGATCCCGCTCGTAACTGGGTAAGGGACTTCCTCAAATCGACAAGGAAGCTGGGTGATATTTAGCCCTACAAGACGTCTGGGTAGACGTCTTACCGTTTCTCGAAACAACGCAACGCAATTATTTTTAGATCGATTCAGACAACTACCAAACACCAAACATACACAAGTGATGGAGTTATTGAATGCAATGATGTTTTACGGACAATTTCATCCCTTTTCGGCTGGTGATTTCATCCGTGGTAATTATTTATAGTTCGATCAATTTGGGAAGCGGTAAAAAGTCAGAAACACAGCAACATGTTTGTTTACAAGTTCAAGACCACATGCATTGCGCGGGGGGGGGGGGGGGGCACTTAAGTGTAAAGATATAGTATACATGTGCCGCACGAAGGGGGTGGTTTTTTCATCATCTCGACTTTTACGACGGGTTAGACATTTGCATAATACCTTGTACGATGGAGTATACTTTTCTCATTCTCAACGAGTACAACGGGTACGGGTTTTCGAGGTCCCGCGGCACACCCCTATCCGAGTTAGGGTAAGTGCCCCCCACATGGGATGCTAAGGCAATGCGGGAAATCGCGAGAATTAATTGTTTCCAAAATGGCAGACATCGTATCGCGATTTGTTAGGAAACGAACTATCGATGCCATTTATTGAAGAATAGCGTCGAGTGGTGGTAAGTTTTTTGGCGCGCAAAGTCTATTTTTTGTAAAGGCTCTTGATATATGTTATTTTCTAGGTACGCAGAGTAGTCCTTCAACCCAAACGAGAACTTGCCGACTGTGTTTGACGAACTCTTCGTAACGGTATAAATTCATGTTACCGTTACACCGGAGCTAGGTGATATTGAGACGTGGTCTCAATTATCGCTAGCCCGCAATGTGAGAAAAAGACCGAGATTTCTCACGACGGCAGGTTGAAAGGATGGTGCCATGCGATAAATTAATATAACACATACCTGATGAAACTATACCGAGCGTCAAATGACCAAATTCTTCTCTTGATAACAACTGCAGTCTCTCTTCCGCTTTCTTTTCCATTAGTTCTCTTCAATTCGCCAGAGGGCGTAAACCCTTATGAAGTCACCAAGTTGATGGTGATCATAATGTCATCACATAAGCACCTATTGGAAGGCATGGAAATAATATAACCAATACTTTACACAAGACCAGCTGAAGATGAATTGGATAAACGTTGCTGAGTGAAAATTGATTACCTCATTGTGAGTGTAATAAGTTGAACACTGGGTTTGGTATAAATTTGACTAATAGACCAAATGTATTTATCACTGAGTGGATTGGTTATGTCGTTATCACTAAATATTATCATAGAATGTACATGGTGGCTACTAGGGTTGAAAATAGGTGTTTGCAATCACTTATTCATAAAATGTCCAATGCAAGATTCATAACCAACGATTTTATTAACACAAGTCGTGCCCTGATTCATAAGAAGTACATGGGGCAAAATTTATACCCTAAACACTGACTAGACATGAAAACATACCCTAAACATTGACAATATTCCAAAATGTAACCATAGACAGCGAATAATCACTAAACTGTACCACTTCACATTTCTATCTCTAAAAGTTACCAATTATAACTGATAAAAAAGAACAATTCAATATCTGACAATTGATAGTCTTACGGAAGCATCAGGCGAGATTTCATCTTCTTGAGATGCTTGTGCAGACTTCTTCTTGTCTGATTAAGATACACTTTAGCAAACCAGGTTGCGAATGGAAAACATGGGAATATGTGTGAACCGACAAGGATTTATATATCCAAGAAACAGGATGTACTCGGCACTTTGTTGGTGGCATTATGGATTTGCGATCAGATATTTCTGTGTATTGCATTCGATCTGTCACATAGTTTTGAACCATGTAAGTGCGATTTGTATTCCAGAGTAAACCATGGTCTATCACATTAAATGGTTTGGAAAGATCTCATAATACAGCGTAGGTAAAATCTCTTGAATGAACCATCGTATTTGTTAAATAACGGTATAATGGGATGAACTGTAGAGTGGAGATTTCTAAAGCCGTTCTGCTGATTCTTTAATGTGCTTTTGGTTTGGGAGTCCATATAGAGGAACGTTGAGGTAGACAGTTTGGTAGTTACACTGTGTAGCGTTTATGAGCTTCTAGGTATCCTCTATTTAGGCTTCGTGAGATGTTATTGAACCTTGTTCGTGCTCCCTCTTTTATGCCACTGGGAACCCCTCTTTGTAGCTGCAGGCCAATCGGTGACCAGCATGTTGGATTCTGTGAGTTGTCCCTCCCGCTACGGCCCTAACTGAGTATAGTCAATTGGCCTGGCCAGGGCGAGGGTGCACTCAATTTAGGAAATTGGATTTTCTGGTTGTGTGTACCATGCTATGCATTTGAGGGGCCCACATTTTCAAAGTTAGATTTATGCTCATTAATCTGTTCAAATGAGTAATCTTTCTTCTGCTGCCGGGTAATTAGATTATACATGTTGTTGTATTGGTTATATATGTTTGTTCAATGACTGTCGGGTTCGATTTTCATCAATCTGTACAGCTTATTCATTCGTTCATAGGATCTGGTTAATCCAGGGGTCATCCAGGGTTCACGATATATTTATACGTATTTTTTACGTTTTACTGGGAAGAATTGATCGCAAGCAGATTTATATTCTTGCATGAAGTGCTAGTATTCTTGTGTTGATAAACTTTTGATGAATCAATATCAGTCAAGTCCCCTATTGATATACATTATTACGTTCATCATTAATCATTTCAATAATTTCGAGGATTATTTTGTACGAATACATCAAAGTCGGCTATTCTGTCGAGTTTGGTCTTCATATGAAAAAACGTTTTACCTTTGTTTTGTTTTCATATCGTACAAAGAGCGTTTCAATGGGTCGCTGATACAACGCAGAGCATCCATGCGTTGATCTAGTCTCTTATCCTCTGAACAACATCAGCACTCTCTGATGACAACTTTGCAAACACGCCATAGTGTATTTTTCTTTTTCGAATAATAAATACTGGTATTCGTCCCTACCACATCGTCCACTTTGTCATTATGACTATTCTCATTTCAGTCATTAACATCGTCGACCACGGGGTCGAATATAATAGGTATAAAATGTACACACGCTCCATGGCGCCTATGACTTTCGTGTGAATTTTGCGCCGCCGCGATGTATGTCTTGACGCCCGTGTGATCACCTATATGAATGTCGTAAACAGCTTTTACTCTATTTTACCCTCACTACCGTAAAGCGTCAGTTACATGTCAGTTTCTCCTTAATCCCATCTTAACGTTCTCATCAAGGGGCGGGCTCATTGGTGAACCTGCTACACGCTTCACAACCAATCAAACAAGGTCAATACAAAACCTCTCGGTTCTGCGCATCATTGCGGCCTAACGATTGAAGAAAAAATTCAAAAATTGCGACCTGTATCGCGGATCAAAAATTGTTTACACAAATACACTGTAGCGACACTCATTAAATTATGTGGAGACGAAGACACGTTGACTTTAAATGGATTCTTTATTCTCCGACTCCACACTTATAGCCACTAAAAGTACGTAAAACTGAAAAAACACATAGTAGACAAATCAGATATTCAAATTACAACAATGACTTAGCATATAAATTTAGCCATGGGCGATAATACAGTTGACATACTACTGGTTAGAAACCCGACAGAAATTAAGTCTTACACAAAAGAATAACATTTGACATGTAAGTATTTCGGGTCTTAACACATTGAAGATGCTAAATAAATAACCTCTTTGGCGGGGATACTCCTTTAAAAGGCATAAGAAGTCCAAACTTATGTAAAGTGTACGAAACAACACCCTTCGGTTTTCACCGCAGGCGCGAACTGTGAAGCCTACCGGTTAGTTGTAAGTTTGCGTTATGATTATATCGAGGCAGGATATTGAGAAGTAACTGATTACATGATGACACAAGTAGTATAAAGATAAATGAATTATTTGGACATAATAATAACACCACTGACTAGTGTTACTCCAGTGACACGTCTTTCCTTCTCGAGTTAACCGACTTTTCCCACTAATCTAAGAGCAATCTATTTGACAGTCTTGTAGTGTACAAACTGGACACTAGTCTTATTTTTTACTAGCAGACTATATATCTAGCCCAACAGACCAACAGTCGATCGGGTACTCCACTTGGTTCATAAGAGTTATATATATATATATCTAACTGTAGCTGCCCAATCTTAAACCATATCTAAAAATGACAATGAATTGCGGTTTGCTTGATTACGGGATTCCTTCCGTGACCAAACTTTTATCCCTACCCCGGGTCCCCACCATGACCCTATTAACCCTAATCTCCACAACTTTATCCCCACTGCGTCCCAACCAAAAAGGCTGTACAACCTGACGTTCCCCACCAAATGCCCCAAGACGGATATGCAAGTCCGGAGTTTAATCCTTGATGTGAAGTTAAAGATATAGCCTTGAATGCTTATAGCCTTGAATGCTGATAGCCTTGAATGCAAAGATATTGCGCAATATGTGATCCGCAGCAGAGATCCTCAGATCACCAGTATACCGTCGAGTGTGGTTGTTGTGGAGAAGAAGGTTGACGACACAGACAAAAAAGACAAACCAATAGCCATTCAGTCGATCGAGTACTACCTTGTCAAGAAGTTGCAAAAGCTCAAGTTGTTTCAAAGAACTAAAACGAAACAAAAACAAGCAAATATTCACTCTAATGTCTTCATTCTAATAAGTCATATTTATTCTATAGTGAAACAAATCTATCCGAGTCGATTTGCTAACCCATTTTTGTATGAATTCTTGAAAATTAATTTCTAATGGTTCAATAGGACCATGTAGTTTCCTTTGTGAAGCTTGATTAAAAGCTGAATTATTCGAGAAATCATTTTAGGTTAGAGCGGGTTTTTTTTGCATATCTAATGGACCATCGACATTTCCCTCATTGTATCGTTACTGTCGCGGTAATGTCCTCAAATTTATCTATTGCCAATAATAAATCAACCCCTTTTCCAAACATACAACTCGGCCTGGCAATAGGTCATGCAGCCTTATACCCTGTTCCTTCTTTCGCACATTCTAGCGGTTTTATGTCTATAGGCGGCTGCATCAACAGCCATTGCGAGACGTTCGCCTCGCCGGGATGACCTAGATAAACAGTCGAGACCGTTATGTAAACGCGTCGGGACGTATTTGCGTCTTTTTCTCTCCGTCTTGCCTTATCCCCGTCAGCCCATACCAACTGGGAAAAACGGTAAAATATCGGCGTCATGGCCATTAAAGAGCACCCTCGAGCGGTGCAAACTGAAGTTCCGGCGTTGTTGCACCACTTAACATTTTCTATTGCGATACTAGATGTTTACTTTTTGCGCGCCAAGCGAAAATTGAAGAGGAATCCGACGTTTTAGGAAGGTATACATTCATGTCCAAATTTAATATTCATAAAGATGTATGACAAGTATTTTCGCTGATCTTGGTGGCTTTCTTGTTCCGTTTCCACTACCAGGTACAATAAAGGACGTCTCTAATCATAAGAATCTTCTATTTTCACAAAGGCATGTTCGGCGTTATATTTGATCAAAATGGACGCAATGACGTCTAATGGTCCCAACAAGTTTTGTTTTCGGTAATTCGTCAACGCGTCCACAAATGTAGTTCAGAATCAACAGATATAATTTCCTTTAGTTTCGTGTAGGTGAATTTGGATGTGTTGTGTTATGTACTAACCTGGCGAAGTTACTACTAGTACCAGGGCTAGAAATTGCATAAAATCACACACACACATGGGCCGTCATTCCAGACAATAGGTTGTGCAACAAGTTCTGTTGCTGTGCCCCAGAAAGTCTTGCGAGTCCCAAGGCCAGCTCATAGTATAAATGCCATGGAGAACCCAACGGCTCGGAGACAAACTATCCATAAAGTACAAACGGGTGGGGGGGGGGGGGAATCGTTAGGTTTTTGCTTCTGAATAATATAGTATTATAATTGACACCCCCTCCATCCACATGGGAGTGAAAAATGTCGCGTCGTTCTGTATTTTCTGTCGACATGACCGTTGCTTAGTTGTATCTACTATCATATTATGGACGTATTATGAGTAGTAGTGGTCAAAGGTTCGAGCGAGCGGAAGTCTGTGACGTAATGCCGGAGATTTTGACGCATCTGCGTCGTTTACTTCCATGCAGAGTAAGACGCGGATATAGGCAGACGTTTTTCCGTCCTTGTTTTAAAGACGCTGGCGCGTCCAGACGCTTTCTCATACAGTGACGCAAATACGTCCGGACGCGTTTACATAACGGTCTCGACTGATAAAATTGAGCTGCTGGTAAGTGCGAGTGTCCTTGTTGTCACTTCCGGTATAAACAAAACAATTGATCTGCAGACCAACTCAGTGTCATACCGCCATCGTCGTTCCAACTCTCGCATTCGTGTACATAGCGAGGCACAAGGAACTTAAATAAGTTGACTGATGAATCGAATTACGCAATGTTATGTATATTCATGTTTTGCGTACGATCTTAGTGCGATATTGAAGATAATGCCTTAGAAGTTAGTGCTAGATATTATCGGTATCATGTTATCGCTCATATTTACGTTTGAACACGTAGTGTTGCTGACTTTATCTGTTCCTGTGTTTCGATGTTTAAATAGCAGTTGTATCGGATAGTGTCCTCACATTTTGTGTTTCGATCCATTTGATTACATACTTCTGATAGACCTCTAAATCTCACAGCAATTGATCAAGTCGCACAAGTCTAACAAGAGTTCGTCTGTTTTAGAAGGTGGATGTGGTTGGTGTTCATCATCACCTATAGTACAGATACTATCTTTACAATTAGTGATGACGAACACCAACAACTCCCACCTTCTTCAGTGAAATGTTTCAACAGGTATGCATCTTTTCTCATCTAATTTCATACATATATCTAAAAGCTCCCTCTGGTGTTGTTGTTTATACTAAGATGATGATGAAGTGAAGAAATCCATGATGTGGACAGATGATCTGAACATTTTCATATTTATTGATTCTATCCATTTGCGACAAATCTTAACAAACTTAATGGGATGTCATCCTCTGACACTTTCTCTTCCCACCGTGCATTTCCAGGAGCTGAAATAATACAAGAAATTGGATGACTAAACAAACACAATACCTTGTATATACATGTACAGATTTTCCTCGTTTATTTGGGATATCCATTCACCGCATCTGAAGATTGCATTTTTTCAGTATAAGCCCTAAAAGGGTGATTCTGTTGAATGTGGATCAAAACTTATGTTTTTGGGTCAATTTAATAGTCCAACAACCAGAAGGTTAGCATGTGATTCACCAAAATATAAAGTAACCAATAAAACTAAAGGTACGCACTTACCAACTGTAATTTCGATTTGTTTGTCATCTGAATCAAAACAAGTTTGTACCAGGTTATAATGATGTCTTTCCATTCTAGTTGTGTTATCATGAAAGAGACATCCATGTTTGATTACAGAGCTAATAAAAGTACTCACTTACCAACAAGACTACTGAGTTCTGACTGGTCAGCTGAATAAAATAAAGCATACATGTGGATGCTAGGGACCAATTCTATTTTATCTGGGCGTTTTGATGATATAGCCAATTCTTGTATGGATAATTGAAACAATAAATGCATACACCTACCAGTGATCATCTTTTTACTCTCCACACCTGCATCATGTATATTCTTGAGTTGCATTTAATCAAATGGTTATTGCAGTTAGAGAATTTATATTTTGAAAAAGCCAAATACTAAATATGTGAACTATGTATATACTCTGTTCTTACTATCATTGACAGCTGTTGATTGTGGTTGGCCAACAGAATTCTTCTGTTTCTCTGAAAGCCAATGAATAGAACCCATAAAAACAAAGCGCACATGCTAGTTTTACCTATCATACAGATGGCGCCTTTTTTACAATCAGCAAGAGCGAGTAACCACCTGGCAGATGAGTGACATCACAAGTGTATAGGGTATCAGACAGGAAATAAGGTATCATAAGTGCAATGTGAATGAAAATATAAACATTGTATGTAAGCTGTGTCAGGAGTAAAAAAAAGTTTATGCACACACTAACTGCATGATAATCATTTTTGTTTTTGCTCGATGTCACTAATCACATACAAGGTCAATTTGAACTTGACTTGCTGTCAAATGTATATTAGCTTACCCTTGTTGTGGTATTCCACATCAAGTATTTTGCTGTAGACATCTTTTATATAACTTCAGTGGGATGTCAGCCCTGCAGCAACTACATCGCTGCCAGGCCTCATGGTAACGTGTACCCGTTTTCTTGCCCCTGTAGGCCTGGCAAGGAAGAGCCAGTCAAACGCAGCCCCCTTCAGCTGTGCCATCTAAACACAAAAAAGGCAGACAAGGTTTCTTTACCAATCAGTGCATAAGAACCTAATTGAATATCAAAATAGGTGTATTATTTTTTTTTAAAGATTGTACCCAAAGGTCACTGAATAACAACCACTAGCCTTGTTTTCGATTAAATTCATGATTCTGTAAACATTACTGGGGTGCATATTGGCCCCCTTTTGATTCTCTTTTCATTTGCTGATGCCTGCCTTCTTTGCAAATACTCCCTGAGGCTATACCCGTACTCACAAGAATACCTTTTGGAGTGATTCAGTGAACCACATGATGGAAAAAGTGTCTTGATTATTTCAGTTTTACCGAAAACCAAAATTTACCACAAATTTTCCATTAAGCAACATTGATTTACAATCAAATAATAAATGCAGCTAAGCTATGAAAAGCTAGAAACAAGTAACTAGTGGTAACAAAATCATAGTAAGTGTAGTTTGAATTTATCCCGGGGGGGGGGGGCACTTGGCCTTATTCTGGATAGGGGTGTGCCGCGGGACCTCGAAAACCCGTACCCGTCGTACAAGGTCAAAATGGCCAAAAGCATACCCTGTCGTACAAGGTATTATGTGAATGTATAACCCGTCGTACAAGGTGAAAATGGCAAAAAAGCATATTCCGTCGTACAAGGTATTATGCATTTGTATTGTTAACGATCGATAGGAAATATGTATATTCAACCCGTTATACAGGTGAGAAGAGAAAAACATACCCCGTCGTACAATACGAAGCCCCCAAAAAACCTGTCGTACAGATTGAAGGTGAAAAACACACCCCGTCGTACAAGTATGAGGCCCAATAAAACCCGGCGTACAAGTTGAGGCCGAAAAAACATACCCCGTCGCGTGGCACATATATACTACCACTATACACTTAAGTGCCCCCCACCGGGAATTTATCACATGATTTACCAGAAACCTTCATTCACTTAGGCAAGGCAAATTGATAAATTATCCATCGGTACATCACTTTTATTATGTCTACGAAAAACGGCCTGATATACTAATTACACTCGCTTTAAGGACAGGGGTTACCTTTGGCCCGGCCGCAGTCTCTGGCATAGAAGATAGCTCCGGTCGAACGTTAACATGAATTCAGACGTCTTGTAGGGCTAGCATAGAAGATAGCTGCGACCGAACTAGGTCTACGACCGAACCAATGCTAATCCCTGTGGCTGCTACCATCCCTTGTCAATGTCATACGAAAATCATTTTACCTCTGACACTTACAGAAACGACCAAGCATATGTTGTCACGCATAAATGTATTTCAAACCCACCATCATTGGACGAGGACATGCTGTCAGTCACGATAAACTATAGCAGAATGCTGTCATATATATATATATATATATATATATATATATATATATATATATATATATATATATATATATATATATATATATATATATATATATATATATATATATATATATATATATATATATATATATATATATATATATATATATATACATCAATTTACATTTTGAGTATGCGATGTTTTAGGTCAGATAGAGGCTCAGGGACCATTTATTTTTTCTCAAGTGCGCCGCCGGGCGCAGCGTTGCATGCTGGAAATGTGAACGAGTGCAGTGCAGCGGGGGATGAGGTGGGTGGGGAGAAAGGTGTGGCTGGGCTTTGGGGTGGGGGATTAGTGCTGATGTCTGCTGCGTGGGTGGTAGGAGCATGGGCAGGGCGAAAAGGTGTTCAGTAAAGGGCGGGGTTTATATAGAAAGGATATAAATGGAATAATTGTTTATATTGGAGTGCATATTCCATAGAGAGAGAGAGAGAGAGAGAGCGGATGGTGGTGGGGGGCTGGGGGGGGGGGGAGCAGAGACGGATTGTAGGGGAGACGGGGAAGAAAGCGGCAGCAACGATGAGATTAGTGGGAACGGCATGGGGTCCGATCAGAAGGTAGTCATTAAAATATAAAGTTCATAGGATGAAAAGTTGACTTGATGGGAAAGGGGTAGGGGGGGGGGGGGGGGGGGGGGGGGTGATGAAAAAGGATAGGAACGTTTGGAAGAAGGAAATGCATGGAATCGGGAGGGTGATAGGTTGTAGAGAATAAAAGGAGGACGGGGGTGGGGTGGGGGAAGGGTTTTGCATGGGAAGGGTATACAGGGTATACGAGAATGAGGAGCGAGAGAGGCAATCGATCAAACAGATTGGATTTAGAGGGGCTGGGGAGACATGGGGGGAAAAAGTTTGATTTTTTATCTAAAATTCTTCATAATCTTTTTTTTTCCTCTTCAAATTATCAAAAAATTTCAGTTTCTAACAAATATTACATTTTTTTTTTATTCTGCGGACTACTAACATTCTATTCAAGGGCTGCGCCGTCCGCATTTACAGCCGCTCGTGTGGGATTCCTTATACTATCCAAGCTATGATATTGTAAGGGGCATTGACCACTATCCAATGGTGGAGAGTGTAAGCTCGAGAATGGGTTGGAGTTACAATGTGCCCAGCATACAGTTCACGCTGCAGGATATATCATACAAGGTAGTTGAGCTCGCCGCTGTTGTGTACAAGTTTACGGGTGAGACTTTTACAGTCAGCCTTGCTGCCTTGCGTGAATTTGCCAATGATGCTACAGATCTGGTCGTGGTCTGGTGGAAGCCACACCTCCTGTTGTTTGCCGAAAGAGATAATTGCCCTTTCACACCAGCAGGTGGACAAGGAGGCCTGACTCAAGTAGATAGGCCGGTATGGCAGTGGGACCCCAGCCCTGCTCTGTGAAGTGCTTGCCAAACCAAGCCGAGATTACCGGATGTATACCCGCCCTGAACTCCCACTTCTGGTACTGATGTCATGTGACAGCAGGCCAGTGATGGCTATGCAAGTCATGCGGTGGGTGGCCAAACAGCGCATGGTAGGGTCCTGCCTCATGATTGCCTTGCAAACTGGCTGGGTAGCAGTTCTTCACATTGAGGCTGACAACATCCTTGGTGTCATACGCCATAGAGTTCTACAGCCTACCATGGCGGTGTTCCACACAGGTCTTCTGAACATCATTCAGAAGTGAGCCGCCAGCCGTTCTTTTCCTTGGCAATAATGCTTGCAGCATGGTTGATTCCAAAGACTCTGTCGGCTAGGGCCGCATCACCCAGCTGAGTGCAGACTTCTTGCAGTTTCTTGTGGTGATCCAACGTTCTGTAGGTTCTGCCTTCCTGGAGTACAAACAGGTTCTCATAGAGCTGTTTGTCACCGCAACCCAGTAGCCAGACTGCAATCGGCCTGTTGAATGGCCTGCCAGATGTCTCCCTCATAAATCTCAACCTGTCTGGAGCGGAGGAATTGTATGTCATATGACCAGACATGGCCTTTGTTGGCGATATTGGCTGCGCTGGTAGTTTCTGCTGTTTTAGATGATTTCGCCTGCAATGTCTTTCAAGACGATGGCACGTTTTTTAAAATCCTCTCAAGGTCTACAATGTCGTGAATGGTGGCGCCTATCCCATGGACCCACTCCTCCAACTGCTGTATTTTCTGCCTCCGAGTGTCTGTGAGCCCGTGGCCTCTGAGAGTGCCCTCAAAGTAGTCAACAACCCCCTTGGCGATGCAGTTTAACTTGTCGTTGTGGATCAGGTCCAGATTGGCATGGTCTGGCTTACGGATGGGATGCAAGCCGTACACAACTGCAGTGAATGGGTAGAATAAATGATCGATGCCTACCAGCAGTCCCGGATTGTTGGCGCGGGAAACAACAACGACGTGAAAGCTCTTCTTTATCTCTGCATGGACCGGATCGACCTTATCCTCCACAACACAGTCGTTCTCGGCTCGCTCGCGCAAACTTGACTTTTAAGAGGTAATCGGGTGGCAAATCATCTAGGACCCTTGACCTCAACGTGGAATAACTCATTACAATGCCGCCGACCTCAAACACATATTTGGCGAATTCCAGCATTTCGGCCCACGGCTCTTTGGGGAATTCGACCTCTGATTTGATTTCAGTTATCCGAGGTGTTATTTCTTTCTGGGTGCGAATCTCGTCCAGTCACCTATGTAGTGCTTGTATGTCAATCTTAGACTGTGGATAGTCTGGCCTCTTGCCAGTTTCTACCTTGATCGCTTCTCTTACAAGCCGCACCTTATCAAAGTGCTTCATGGTTAATAGTATGCAATTGCGTTAGTTTAAAAGGATGTTTGTAGTGGCCAAAAAATTGGCAAGTAAATTCAAATATTTATCTTTTGTCAATTGGCGTTGTAGTGGTAAATATAGCTGGAGTGTTTATAACCACACCCATAACACATACCGAACCCCAAAGATGGTACAAGTATTATTGACTGCGCTATGTTAAATGGCTTTTTGTGTGGTACAGCACGTTTTGTACAAGTATGGCTCATCACAGGTCCTTGTCTTCCCAAGCATTATCCTCGGGCAGCGGTTTCATGCTTTAGCAGGCATTGTTGCTCTTTACATAGAGATCATCTAAATGAAAATTATGTTCAAACTACAGTTACGTGCTGACCAATATTATGCCTCCTTTGTTAGTTTTGGCTTTTTTGGTTTTGCCTGGTCATTTAAGTTGGCTTTGATGGTGTCTTTACACCCGTGTAGATTTCTTTAGCCCTGGCTTCTCCAATATTGTATTAGCATCTTGCCTGCCTGATATATGGACTTAGTCAATCACCTTCCAGTCACTTTCAGTTAGCACAGTTTTTTCCCACTATTTTTGATAATAGTATTTATTTACTTTGGGTACACTTCTTCAGTGCCTCAGAAACTCCATTCCTCTACACCAGAGGCCCCATTAGAGTAGTGTTAGATTGCAATAAATGACGTTAAATAAGTCATGCGAATCGATCCTACTTGGAAAGATTATAACTTGTAGTAAAACAAAAGTGCTATGTTATCATAACTCCGCGTATTTTTTTAAGGCACTTATATAGAAATGGTGGAGGTTGGGGGGCGGGGGGCGATTAGAGCTGGTGTTGTCCTTAAAAAGATACCCTCAAAAAAGGTTGTTTAGTATGGTCGCCCATACTGCTGCGGAGGCAGCAAAATACCAGGATTTTGTTCTATAAGGGTTGAGAGCTGGTCTGGTGTCTTAAAAGATACAGCGGAAAAAGGTCGGCCACACTGCTGCTTGTTTGTTGTACAAAACATGATTGCGTTTTGCATATTGTTATCTACAATATGCCAAAAATATTCATATCATGAGCATCAGAATCCTAAGCTGCCTCTCGTTATATGGCTTGACAATTATGTACCAGTCCTAGTTTCATCACAAATTGATTGCAACTAACGATATTAGACAGGCAGCAGACACCCGTCCATTTAGGTCATCAAGGTTGCTGCAGTTTCCGGATGTTATGAATCAAATTACATTCAACTTAGTGTTTTGTGCAAATATTTCATATTTTCTCTTCAAATAATGCAGACACATGCTCGTGAACACATTTGATCAATCTGTGGTGTCTTTTGCAGGTTCTTGTATTGTGAAGAGGTGCACATCACGG
>CM067349.1:70477360-70506395 GCA_034190875.2 Urechis unicinctus
TGGTTAAGGCGAGATTTTTGGTGAGCTGGTGGCGAAAATCGTTGTCCCCTTGGGTTTATGTATACATAGAAATTAGCGGCCGGCAAGCCAATGCAAATCCCTGTGGTTTCTATATCCAGTAGCGACATTCACTTAAGCACTTGACGGACAGTAGAGCAAATTTGTCCTAACCTTTTGTGAGACTAATGTCTTAAGATCAATTGACTAGAATGTCAGGTGACAGGAGCCTGTCGTTGTACAGGAAATGTAGAAATTTCCAAAATATTTTTGTAACAGATAAGGAAGAGAAGTCCATGTGTCTATCTCTCTTTTGAACCAAGTGGAGCTTGCGCTCCCTAAACAAGGTAGTACTCCATCGACTGTTGGTCTGTTGGGCTATATATGTCGGCTTTGGTGCCAAGCGAGCCATCTGCGCCACGCTGATTGATAAGACTTGGCTGTTGCTGGTTGCGATTAGTTCCCGGATATATACTATGCCGTCAAGCGGAGGTCTTTTGATCAGGGTGGAGGTTTCTAAGACGCGGCTCTGTGCACTAACTCGGGATGCTAAGGAAAGCGACGAGGGGGGTTGTGTCAGAAGTGATATCGCTTCCTCATCCACGTTGCATCCTCCCAGCATGGGCTATCAGAATTGTGACTGTCCATATCAATTAAATTTTAAGTATTAACTGTAATAAGCGTCACCAACCAGTGTAGAGTCTTAGGAAGTCGTGATTTTGTATCCGTCTAGAATGAGCCAAAAGTAGCGTGTCGTCGAAGATCTGAATATTGGGCTGTGAGTGCATACAAAGGCTGGTGGGATTGGGGGCAGACCCAGCCGGAAACTGTGAGGGACCCCAATGGACCTGTTCCCGAATTTGGGCAAGCTTAATTCCAGCAACTAGACCACGTCTTGACTGTTTGTTTACTTAATTGGAATGTGCTCCGATAATTTGTTGTGTGAGACTTGTAGAATATTGCCAACTCTGGCAATCAGAGCTCCCCAGCGACTTCTCCGTTTGGTGCTGGCAACACTGTACTGCCGTAGAAGCGGCTTGGCAGGTGTTAGAATTTCGCGCCTCAGCTAGGTTTAACAGAGTAGTCTTTCTTTTTGTGCCGGGTACTTTGATAATGCATGTTGTTGTATTGGTTATATATGCTTGTTTAATGACTGTCGGGTTCGATTTTCATCCATCTGTACAGCTCACTGGTTCATTCATAGGATCTGGCTAATCCAGGGGTCATTCAGGGTTCACGATTGACTATTATATTTGTCCGTATTTTTTTACGTTTCATTGGGAAGAATTGATCGCAGGCAGATATATATTCTTGCATGAAGTGCTAGTATTCTTGTGTTGATAAACTTTTGAAACAATCAATATCCGTCAAGTCTCCTATTGATATACATTATTACGATCATTATTAATCATTTCAATAATTTCGTGGATTATTTTGTGCGAATGCATCAAAGTCGGCTATTGGGTCGAGTTTGGTCTTCATATCAAAGTTTTGTCTTTGTTTTGGACATAGTTTCTTGTCCTACAAAAAGCGTTTCAATGGATCGGTGATACAATGCAGAGCATCCATGCGTTGATCTAGTCTCTTGTCTTCTGAACAACATCGGCACTCTCTGTTGACAACGGCGCAAACACACCATAGTGCATTTCCGCATTTTGAATAATAAATACTGATATTCGCCCCTACCCCATTGTCCACTTAGTCATTATGACTATTCTCATATCAGTTATTAACATCGTCGACCACGGAGTCGAACGTATAAGGTCTCAACTTTGCACACGCTACATGGCGCCTATGACTTTCGCGTGAATTTTGCGTTGTTACTTTGATGTAATGCTGACGATTTGCTAACGTATTCCTGGATGTGTGCAACGTTACACAAAGATTTGTTTTTCTGACGGAGTGGTTAGTTATTGTCGGTGTTTTATGTCCATGGCGTTCTTTGTTCGCACCTAACATTGGTTGGAATATGACTTGATTGCGAGTAATACAGCAAAATTATGGTTCTATACACAAGGATTTGCATTGGCCTGCTGGCCGCTAATCATAGCTCGCGATTTATTTTCCCCGGACCACGAGCAGACGATCAATGAACTTCCGGGTACAGTAAATCGCCTAAATGGCTAAAATAGCGTTTGAATTCGAATAAAGTATCCTTTTAGGTGGCAAATGTCGGGGCGGATGGTTTTGTTAGGTAGAAGAACATGTTCTCAACAGCTATGGGGCGCGCCAGGCTCGTAAACGGGACTAAATATGGTTAAGGCGAGATTTTTGGTGAGCTGGTGGCGAAATCGTTGTCCCCTTGGGTTTATGTATACATAGAAATTAGCGGCCGGCAAGCCAATGCAAATCCCTGTGGTTCTATATCCAGTAGCGACATTCACTTAAGCACTTGACGGACAGTAGAGCAATTTGTCCTAACCTTTTGTGAGACTAATGTCTTAAGATCAATTGACTAGAATGTCAGGTGACAGGAGCCTGTCGTTGTACAGGAAATGTAGAAATTTCCAAAATATTTTTGTAACAGATAAGGAAGAGAAGTCCATGTGTCTATCTCTTTTGAACCAAGTGGAGCTTGCGCTCCCTAAACAAGGTAGTACTCCATCGACTGTTGGTCTGTTGGGCTATATATGTCGGCTTTGGTGCCAAGCGAGCCATCTGCGCCACGCTGATTGATAAGACTTGGCTGTTGCTGGTTTGCGATTAGTTCCCGGATATATACTATGCCGTCAAGCGGAGGTCTTTTGATCAGGGTGGAGGTTTCTAAGACGCGGCTCTGTGCACTAACTCGGGATGCTAAGGAAAGCGACGAGGGGGTTGTGTCAGAAGTGATATCGCTTCCTCATCCACGTTGCATCCTCCCAGCATGGGGCTATCAGAATTGTGACTGTCCATATCAATTAAATTTTAAGTATTAACTGTAATAAGCGTCACCAACCAGTGTAGAGTCTTAGGAAGTCGTGATTTTGTATCCGTCTAGAATGAGCCAAAAGTAGCGTGTCGTCGAAGATCTGAATATTGGGCTGTGAGTGCATACAAAGGCTGGTGGGATTGGGGGCAGACCCAGCCGGAAACTGTGAGGGACCCCAATGGACCTGTTCCCGAATTTGGGCAAGCTTAATTCCAGCAACTAGACCACGTCTTGACTGTTTGTTTACTTAATTGGAATGTGCTCCGATAATTTGTGTTGTGAGACTTGTAGAATATTGCCAACTCTGGCAATCAGAGCTCCCCAGCGACTTCTCCGTTTGGTGCTGGCAACACTGTACTGCCGTAGAAGCGGCTTGGCAGGTGTTAGAATTTCGCGCCTCAGCTAGGTTTAACAGAGTAGTCTTTCTTTTTGTGCCGGGTACTTTGATAATGCATGTTGTTGTATTGGTTATATATGCTTGTTTAATGACTGTCGGGTTCGATTTTCATCCATCTGTACAGCTCACTGGTTCATTCATAGGATCTGGCTAATCCAGGGGTCATTCAGGGTTCACGATTGACTATTATATTTGTCCGTATTTTTTTTTACGTTTCATTGGGAAGAATTGATCGCAGGCAGATATATATTCTTGCATGAAGTGCTAGTATTCTTGTGTTGATAAACTTTTGAACAATCAATATCCGTCAAGTCTCCTATTGATATACATTATTACGATCATTATTAATCATTTCAATAATTTCGTGGATTATTTTGTGCGAATGCATCAAAGTCGGCTATTGGGTCGAGTTTGGTCTTCATATCAAAGTTTTGTCTTTGTTTTGGACATAGTTTCTTGTCCTACAAAAAGCGTTTCAATGGATCGGTGATACAACGCAGAGCATCCATGCGTTGATCTAGTCTCTTGTCTTCTGAACAACATCGGCACTCTCTGTTGACAACGGCGCAAACACACCATAGTGCATTTCCGCTTTTTGAATAATAAATACTGATATTCGCCCCTACCCCATTGTCCACTTAGTCATTATGACTATTCTCATATCAGTCATTAACATCGTCGACCACGGAGTCGAACGTATAAGGTCTCAACTTTGCACACGCTACATGGCGCCTATGACTTTCGCGTGAATTTTGCGTTGTTACTTTGATGTAATGCTGACGATTTGCTAACGTATTCCTGGATGTGTGCAACGTTACACAAAGATTTGTTTCTGACGGAGTGGTTAGTTATTGTCGGTGTTTTATGTCCATGGCGTTCTTTGTTCGCACCTAACATTGGTTGGAATATGACTTGATTGCGAGTAATACAGCAAAATTATGGTTCTATACACAAGGATTTGCATTGGCCTGCTGGCCGCTAATCATAGCTCGCGATTTATTTTCCCCGGACCACGAGCAGACGATCAATGAACTTCCGGGTACAGTAAATCGCCTAAATGGCTAAAATAGCGTTTGAATTCGAATAAAGTATCCTTTTAGGTGGGGCAAATGTCGGGGCGGATGGTTTTGTTAGGTAGAAGAACATGTTCTCAACAGCTATGGGGCGCGCCAGGCTCGTAAACGGGACTAAATATGGTTAAGGCGAGATTTTTGGTGAGCTGGTGGCGAAATCGTTGTCCCCTTGGGTTTATGTATACATAGAAATTAGCGGCCGGCAAGCCAATGCAAATCCCTGTGGTTCTATATCCAGTAGCGACATTCACTTAAGCACTTGACGGACAGTAGAGCAATTTGTCCTAACCTTTTGTGAGACTAATGTCTTAAGATCAATTGACTAGAATGTCAGGTGACAGGAGCCTGTCGTTGTACAGGAAATGTAGAAATTTCCAAAATATTTTTGTAACAGATAAGGAAGAGAAGTCCATGTGTCTATCTCTTTTGAACCAAGTGGAGCTTGCGCTCCCTCAACAAGGTAGTTCTCCATCGACTATTGGTCTGTTGGGCTACATATGTCGGCTTTGGTACCAAGCGAGCCATCTGCGCCACGCTGATTGATAAGACTTGGCTGTTGCTGGTTTGCGATTAGTTCCCGGATATATACTATGCCGTCAAGCGGAGGTCTTTTGATCGGGGTGGAGGTTTCTAAGACGCGGCTCTGTGCACTAACTCGGGATGCTAAGGAAAGCGACGAGGGGGTTGTGTCAGAAGTGATATCGCTTCCTCATCCACGTTGCATCCTCCCAGCATGGGGCTATCAGAATTGTGACTGTCCATATCAATTAAATTTTAAGTATTAACCGTAATAAGCGTCACCAACCAGTGTAGAGTCTTAGGAAGTCGTGATTTTGTATCCGTCTAGAATGAGCCAAAAGTAGCGTGTCGTCGAAGATCTGAATATTGGGCTGTGAGTGCATACAAAGGCTGGTGGGATTGGGGGCAGACCCAGCCGGAAACTGTGAGGGACCCCAATGGACCTGTTCCCGAATTTGGGCAAGCTTAATTCCAGCAACTAGACCACGTCTTGACTGTTTGTTTACTTAATTGGAATGTGCTCCGATAATTTGTTGTGTGAGACTTGTAGAATATTGCCAACTCTGGCAATCAGAGCTCCCCAGCGACTTCTCCGTTTGATGCTGGCAACACTGTACTGCCGTAGAAGCGGCTTGGCAGGTGTTAGAATTTCGCGCCTCAGCTAGGTTTAACAGAGTAGTCTTTCTTTTTGTGCCGGGTACTTTGATAATGCATGTTGTTGTATTGGTTATATATGCTTGTTTAATGACTGTCGGGTTCGATTTTCATCCATCTGTACAGCTCACTGGTTCATTCATAGGATCTGGCTAATCCAGGGGTCATTCAGGGTTCACGATTGACTATTATATTTGTCCGTATTTTTTTACGTTTCATTGGGAAGAATTGATCGCAGGCAGATATATATTCTTGCATGAAGTGCTAGTATTCTTGTGTTGATAAACTTTTGAACAATCAATATCCGTCAAGTCTCCTATTGATATACATTATTACGATCATTATTAATCATTTCAATAATTTCGTGGATTATTTTGTGCGAATGCATCAAAGTCGGCTATTGGGTCGAGTTTGGTCTTCATATCAAAGTTTTGTCTTTGTTTTGGACATAGTTTCTTGTCCTACAAAAAGCGTTTCAATGGATCGGTGATACAACGCAGAGCATCCATGCGTTGATCTAGTCTCTTGTCTTCTGAACAACATCGGCACTCTCTGTTGACAACGGCGCAAACACACCATAGTGCATTTCCGCTTTTTGAATAATAAATACTGATATTCGCCCCTACCCCATTGTCCACTTAGTCATTATGACTATTCTCATATCAGTCATTAACATCGTCGACCACGGAGTCGAACGTATAAGGTCTCAACTTTGCACACGCTACATGGCGCCTATGACTTTCGCGTGAATTTTGCGTTGTTACTTTGATGTAATGCTGACGATTTGCTAACGTATTCCTGGATGTGTGCAACGTTACACAAAGATTTGTTTCTGACGGAGTGGTTAGTTTATTGTCGGTGTGTTTTTGTCCATGGCGTTCTTTGTTCGCACCTAACATTGGTTGGAATATGACTTGATTGCGAGTAATACAGCAAAATTATGGTTCTATACACAAGGATTTGCATTGGCCTGCTGGCCGCTAATCATAGCTCGCGATTTATTTTCCCCGGACCACGAGCAGACGATCAATGAACTTCCGGGTACAGTAAATCGCCTAAATGGCTAAAATAGCGTTTGAAATTCGAATAAAGTATCCTTTTAGGTGGCAAATGTCGGGGCGGATGGTTTTGTTAGGTAGAAGAACATGTTCTCAACAGCTATGGGGCGCGCCAGGCTCGTAAACGGGACTAAATATGGTTAAGGCGAGATTTTTGGTGAGCTGGTGGCGAAATCGTTGTCCCCTTGGGTTTATGTATACATAGAAATTAGCGGCCGGCAAGCCAATGCAAATCCCTGTGGTTCTATATCCAGTAGCGACATTCACTTAAGCACTTGACGGACAGTAGAGCAATTTGTCCTAACCTTTTGTGAGACTAATGTCTTAAGATCAATTGACTAGAATATCAGGTGACAGGAGCCTGTCGTTGTACAGGAAATGTAGAAATTTCCAAAATATTTTTGTAACAGATAAGGAAGAGAATCCATGTGTCTATTTCTTTTGAACCAAGTGGAGCTTGCGCTCCCTAAACAAGGTAGTACTCCATCGACTGTTGGTCTGTTGGGCTACATATGTCGGCTTTGGTGCCAAGCGAGCCATCTGCGCCACGCTGATTGATAAGACTTGGCTGTTGCTGGTTTGCGATTAGTTCCCGGATATATACTATGCCGTCAAGCGGAGGTCTTTTGATCGGGGTGGAGGTTTCTAAGACGCGGCTCTGTGCACTAACTCGGGATGCTAAGGAAAGCGACGAGGGGGTTGTGTCAGAAGTGATATCGCTTCCTCATCCACGTTGCATCCTCCCAGCATGGGGCTATCAGAATTGTGACTGTCCATATCAATTAAATTTTAAGTATTAACCGTAATAAGCGTCACCAACCAGTGTAGAGTCTTAGGAAGTCGTGATTTTGTATCCGTCTAGAATGAGCCAAAAGTAGCGTGTCGTCGAAGATCTGAATATTGGGCTGTGAGTGCATACAAAGGCTGGTGGGATTGGGGGCAGACCCAGCCGGAAACTGTGAGGGACCCCAATGGACCTGTTCCCGAATTTGGGCAAGCTTAATTCCAGCAACTAGACCACGTCTTGACTGTTTGTTTACTTAATTGGAATGTGCTCCGATAATTTGTTGTGTGAGACTTGTAGAATATTGCCAACTCTGGCAATCAGAGCTCCCCAGCGACTTCTCCGTTTGATGCTGGCAACACTGTACTGCCGTAGAAGCGGCTTGGCAGGTGTTAGAATTTCGCGCCTCAGCTAGGTTTAACAGAGTAGTCTTTCTTTTTGTGCCGGGTACTTTGATAATGCATGTTGTTGTATTGGTTATATATGCTTGTTTAATGACTGTCGGGTTCGATTTTCATCCATCTGTACAGCTCACTGGTTCATTCATAGGATCTGGCTAATCCAGGGGTCATTCAGGGTTCACGATTGACTATTATATTTGTCCGTATTTTTTTACGTTTCATTGGGAAGAATTGATCGCAGGCAGATATATATTCTTGCATGAAGTGCTAGTATTCTTGTGTTGATAAACTTTTGAACAATCAATATCCGTCAAGTCTCCTATTGATATACATTATTACGATCATTATTAATCATTTCAATAATTTTTCGTGGATTATTTTGTGCGAATGCATCAAAGTCGGCTATTGGGTCGTCAGTTTGGTCTTCATATCAAAGTTTTGTCTTTGTTTTGGACATAGTTTCTTGTCCTACAAAAAGCGTTTCAATGGATCGGTGATACAACGCAGAGCATCCATGCGTTGATCTAGTCTCTTGTCTTCTGAACAACATCGGCACTCTCTGTTGACAACGGCGCAAACACACCATAGTGCATTTCCGCTTTTTGAATAATAAATACTGATATTCGCCCCTACCCCATTGTCCACTTAGTCATTATGACTATTCTCATATCAGTCATTAACATCGTCGACCACGGAGTCGAACGTATAAGGTCTCAACGTTGCACACGCTACATGGCGCCTATGACTTTCGCGTGAATTTTGCGTTGTTACTTTGATGTAATGCTGACGATTTGCTAACGTATTCCTGGATGTGTGCAACGTTACACAAAGATTTGTTTCTGACGGAGTGGTTAGTTATTGTCGGTGTTTTATGTCCATGGCGTTCTTTGTTCGCACCTAACATTGGTTGGAATATGACTTGATTGCGAGTAATACAGCAAAATTATGGTTCTATACACAAGGATTTGCATTGGCCTGCTGGCCGCTAATCATAGCTCGCGATTTATTTTCCCCGGACCACGAGCAGACGATCAATGAACTTCCGGGTACAGTAAATCGCCTAAATGGCTAAAATAGCGTTTGAATTCGAATAAAGTATCCTTTTAGGTGGCAAATGTCGGGGCGGATGGTTTTGTTAGGTAGAAGAACATGTTCTCAACAGCTATGGGGCGCGCCAGGCTCGTAAACGGGACTAAATATGGTTAAGGCGAGATTTTTGGTGAGCTGGTGGCGAAATCGTTGTCCCCTTGGGTTTATGTATACATAGAAATTAGCGGCCGGCAAGCCAATGCAAATCCCTGTGGTTCTATATCCAGTAGCGACATTCACTTAAGCACTTGACGGACAGTAGAGCAATTTGTCCTAACCTTTTGTGAGACTAATGTCTTAAGATCAATTGACTAGAATATCAGGTGACAGGAGCCTGTCGTTGTACAGGAAATGTAGAAATTTCCAAAATATTTTTTTTGTAACAGATAAGGAAGAGAATCCATGTGTCTATTTCTTTTGAACCAAGTGGAGCTTGCGCTCCCTAAACAAGGTAGTACTCTACATCGACTGTTGGTCTGTTGGGCTACATATGTCGGCTTTGGTGCCAAGCGAGCCATCTGCGCCACGCTGATTGATAAGACTTGGCTGTTGCTGGTTTGCGATTAGATTTTGTGCCGGGTACTTTGATAATACATGTTGTTGTATTGGTTATATATGCTTGTTTAATGACTGTCGGGTTCGATTTTCATCCATCTGTACAGCTTATTCGTTCATTCATAGGATCTGGTTAATCCAGGGGTCATTCAGGGTTCACGATTGACTATTATATTTGTCCGTATTTTTTTACGTTTCATTGGGAAGAATTGATCGCAGGCAGATATATATTCTTGCATGAAGTGCTAGTATTCTTGTGTTGATAAACTTTTGAACAATCAATATCCGTCAAGTCTCCTATTGATATACATTATTACGATCATTATTAATCATTTCAATAATTTCGAGGATTATTTTGTGCGAATACATCAAAGTCGGCTATTGGGTCGAGTTTGGTCTTCATATCAAAGTTTTGTCTTTGTTTTGGACGTAGTTTCTTGTCCTACAAAAAGCGTTTCAATGGATCGGTGATACAACGCAGAGCATCCATGCGTTCATCTAGTCTCTTGTCTTCTGAACAACATCGGCACTCTCTGTTGACAACGGCGCAAACACACCATAGTGCATTTCCGCTTTTTGAATAATAAATACTGATATTCGCCCCTACCCCATCGTCCACTTAGTCATTATGACTATTCTCATATCAGTCATTAACATCGTCGACCACGGGGTCGAACGTATAAGGTCTAAACTTTGCACACGCTCCATGGCGCCTATGACTTTCGCGTGAATTTTGCGCCGCCGCCGAATCTACACGCCCGTGTGATCACCTATATGAATGTCGTAAACAGCTTTTACTCTATTTTCGGTGTTCTCTGTCTTAAAGCGTGTGACCCGTCAGTTACCCGTCAGTTTCTCCTTAACCCCTTCTTAACTATCTCATAAAGGGGCGGCCTCATTGATGAACCTGCTACAAGCCTCACAACCAATCAAACAATTGGACATATATCCGCCCCGGACTCATCGCAGCATCCGTAATAAACTTCCATCTGGCCAGTTTCAGTGAGTTCACCCGTGAAAATATACTAAAAAAACCACGCGGAACCTTCGACCAGCCGACCTAATTCATCTGTTATAAGAATTCGAATAAAAATATCCTTTTAGGTGGCAAATGTCGGGGCGGATGGTTTTTCGTTAGGTAGAAGAGACATGTTCTCAACAGCTATGGGGCGCGCCCAGGCTCGTAAACGGGACTAAATATGGTTAAGGCGAGATTTTTGGTGAGCTGGTGGCGAAATCGTTGTCCCCTTGGGTTTATGTATACATATAAGAATATTGAGCGGCCGGCAAGCCAATGCAAATCCCTGTGGTTCTATATCCAGTAGCGACATTCACTTAAGCACTAGACGGACTTGACAGTGAGCAATTTGTCGATAGGTTTGTGAGACTAATGTCTTAAGAATCAATTGACTAGAATATCAGGTGACGGGAGCCTGTCGTTTGAACAGGAAATGTAGAAATTTCCAAAAATTTTTGTAACAGTCATAAGGAAGAGAAGTCCATGTGTCTATTTCTTTTGAAAACTATCTAAACAGCTTGCGCTCCCTAAACAAGCAGTACTCCATCGACTAAATATAGTCTGTTGGGCTACATATGTCGGCTTTTGTGCCAAGCGAGCCATCTGCGCCACGCTGATTGATTGATGACTTGGCTGTTGCTGGTTTGCGATTAGTTCCCGGATATATACTATGCCGTCAAGCGGAGGTCTTTTGATCGTAATGGTGGAGGTTTCTAAGACGCGGCTCTGTGCACTAACTCGGGATGCTAATGAAAGCGACGAGGGGGTTGTGTCAGAAGTGATATCTGCTTCCTCATAGCCGCGTTGCATCCTCCCAGATGTGAGGCTATCAGAATTAAGGTGACATCCATATCAATTAAATTTTAAGTATTAACGTAATAAGCGTCACCAAAGGTGTGAAGTGTGAGTCTTAGGAAGGAAGAAGAACATTTTGTATCCGTCTAGAATGAGCCAAAAGTAGCGTGTCGTCGAAGATCTGAATATTGGGCTGTGAGTGCATACAAAATCGCTGGTGGGATTGGGGGCAGTACCCAGCCGGAAACTGTGAGGGACCCCAATGGACCTGTTCCCGAATTTGGGCAAGTAATTCCAGCAACTAGACCACGTCTTGACTGTTTGTTTACTTAATTGGAATGTGCTCCGATAATTTGTTGTGTGAGACTTGTAGAATATTGCCAACTCTGGCAATCAGAGCTCCCCAGCGACTTCTTCTCCGTTTTATGCTGGCAACACTGTACTGCCGTAGAAGCGGCTTGGCAGGTGTTAGAATTTCGCGCCTCAGCTAGGTTAAAGAGTAGTCTTTCTTTTTGTGCCGGGTACTTTGATAATGCATGTTGTTGTGTATTGGTTATATATGCTTGTTTAATGACTGTGGGGACATCCATCCATCTGTACAGCTCACTGGATTCATAGGATATGGTTAATCCAGGGGAGATTCAGGGTTCACTTGATTGACTATTATATTTGTCCGTATTTTTTTACGTTTACATAGGGAAGATAGAATTGATCGCAGGCAGATATATATTCTTGCATGAAGTGCCTGTCTTGTGTTGATAAACTTTTGTGAACAATCAATATCCGTCAAGTCTCCTATTGATATACATTATTACGATCATTATTAATCATTTCAATCATTTCGTGGACTATTTTGTGCGAATGATCAAAGTCGACTATTGGGTCGAGTTTGGTCTTCATATCAAAGTTTGTCTTTGTTTTGGACATAGTTTCTTGTCCTACAAAAAAGAGAAGTGGATCGGTGATACAACGCAGAGCATCCATGCGTTGATCTAGTCTCTTGTCTTCTGAACAGAACATCGGGTCTCTCTGTTGACAACGGCGCAAACACACCATGTGCAGTGATGCGATTTTGAATAATAAATACTGATATTCGATGTTACCCCCATTGCCACTAGTCATTATGACTATTCTCATATCAGTTCATCACATCGTCGACCACGGAGTCGAACGTATAATACTGTTATCAACTTGCATTACGCTACATTTTCCTATGACTTTCGCGGCATTTTGCGTTGTTACTTTGATGTAATGCTGACGATTTGCTAACGTATTCATGGATGTGTGCAACGTTTGTCCTGTGAGATTTGTCTTGTGAGGATATGATTAGTTAAGATCTCGGTTGTTATGGTCGTGGCGTTTCTTGTTCCAGCATGTAGAATTGGTTTGAATTGTGACAGATAAGAATTGCGAGTAATTAGATTTTTAAGTGGGATGGTTCTATACAAGGATTTGCATGGCCTCCAAATCATAGCTCGGATATTTTTTTCCCCGGACCACGAGCAGACGATCAATGAAAGTCCGGGTACAGTGTTCGCCTGAAATGGCTAAAATAGCGTTTGAATTCGAATGAAGCGTATCACAGTCTGAGGCATAACAAAGTCATGGTTTTTGTTAGTTATTTTGTTGAAAAGCTATGGAGCGCCAGGCTGCAATCTGCGCCACGTGATGGATAAAACGTTGGCTGTGAGCTGGTGGCGAATCGCATGGTCACTGGGGTTATATGGGGACTATGCCGTTTCCCCGTCATGCAATCCCTGTGACCATCTAATAACATTTATCGCTTATGCACTAACACGCGATGCTAGTAGCGCAATTTGGTCTCCTAACCTTGACAATTAGCGTGAACCTTAATCATAAGATTGCATCCACTAGCATATCAGGTGATCAGGACCTGTGTTGTGTATCAGAGATATTAGAATTTTCCCCCAAGCGTCACCAACCATGTGTAGAGTCTATCTCAGCTTTGATCCGTCTGTGGAAGCTGCGCTCCCTAAACCAGACATCTATATGATATGTGGGTCTGTTGGGCTACATATTCGGCTTTGGTGCCAAGCGAGCCATTTTTCTGATCCTTGGCTGTTGCTGTCTGTGATGATGGATTAGGATTCCCGGATATTTTTCTTTTTCCGACGCCAATGATTTGAGACGGATTTTGGAGTGTTCCCGATTTTCGTTGCATCCCGTGGATCCATCTACAGATATCAAATGGGAAGTCCTGATGATGCATGGCAGGTCTGTTGATATGGGGAAAGACTTTCCTCGTATCACCCACGTGACCATTTAAAGAGTTATTATTGAAGAACAGGGTGCCAAGAAAAGCGCTAGAAGATGTCTCCTGATATTGACATTGGGCTGTGAGTGCATACAAAGGCTGGTGGGATTGGGGGGACCTGACCCAGCCGAGAAACTGTGAGGGACCCCAATGGACCTGTTGTCCCGAATTTGGGCAAGCTTAATTCCAGCAACTAGACCACGTCTTGACTGTTTGTTTACTTTTAGGAATGTGCTCCGATAATTTGTGTGTGTGACCGTAGGATATTGCCAACTCTGGCAATCAGAGCTCCCCAGCTGACTTCTCCGTTTGGTGCTGGCAACACTGTACTGCCGTAGAAGCGGCTTGGCAGGTGTTAGAATTTCGGGGCCTCAGCTAGATTCTGGGGAGATGGTAAAAAAACTTTGAACACCGGGAAAAGGTTGCGCACAAGCCTGGTTAACATTTCTGACCCACAAACAGTTATTAACATGCAATGTAAGGTCCAACTAAGCCTACTTAATACTAGACCTAACTTAATTAATACGAAGTCTACTAAACTACAAGACTGGGATTAACAGAGGGAGGGTTGTGTTGGGAGCGATTTATGCGGCAACACGAAGCAGAATGATGCACGTGGGGCTGCTGAGGCAGGTTTTATATGATTGCCTGCCTGGAAGTTGGTCGGACCAAACTGTAGATAGACCGCAGATGGGCAGTCGCCAATGAAATGAGGGACCGGCCTATTGGAAACAATCAAAATCCGGTTGGGTCATTTACTGTCCATGCATACTGGAAGCCACAAGCTTCCTTGTGTCAAGTCATTTACCTCCCTCCAAATGGGCGGCAGTAAAAAACTTTGAACACCGGGGAAAGGTTGCGCACAGACCTGTAATATTTCTGACAACAAACAGTTATTAACATGCAATGTAAAGTATTACGCAATCAGTACAACATATTACGAATATGTGCTTTACGTAAACTGCAAGAAATCATTAAAATAATATTTCGCAATTGTATAACCAGTTATTCTTATTAGTGATTTTTTGGTTGCCAGAAAATGATAATGTCCCAAATACCAAACACGAGTTGGAAGATTTTTGTAAATAGTCGGAGGAAGGTTAATATCGTATCCACATTTAAGGTAAATTTTATAAGCGTCCGATTTTAATTGCAAGGGTCTGAATGATTTCGCCCGGCAAACAGGCAAACCCGACTTGAAAGCCAATGTGGCCCCTCCACGCCTGAAACTGTGGCCGGAAAACCTCTCAGGTGGGAGTCCAAGTCGCAGCATCAAGGCGCATAAGGTGGTAAACAGAACAGAACACTCCAAGGCGGTAACAGGGGTCTTTAATGAGGATTACGTACGATACAATGCATGAGCCAAACAATGAGCATGATACATTGTTAAACTAAATGTATACGGATTAACATGCTTATCAAATATGCAACCTTAACACATACATGTTATCAGCTGTTGTGAAAAATCCCTTATCGTATCCATCATATTGACTCCTGAACTAAACTAACATCTACACTATAAGGTAAGAGGTTAGACAGGGAGGGACGGGTGGGAAAACCAGATAGGCTCGGATGCTACGGGACAGAGAAGCTGCTGACGAGTGTTCGACGGCGCTGAAAGTTGGCTTAAATACCCGGTAATTGAAAAACAAGCTATTGACCATGACCCTGCCCGCTCCCTCCCGGGCCACACCCCCACCCCATGCCACCCACCGTTGAGGCCACCCCCCAATAAAATAACCTATGTCCGGTGACATAGCAGGAGGCCACCCCCCTCCCCCATAAAATAACCTATGTCCGGTGACATAGCAGGAGGCCAAGGAAAAACGCTGTCTGGGTGCCATAAATATCAAAGGTATTAGTTGGATACGAAGACCCCCGGTACTGCAGCGTCGCGCTCGTCTGTTTAACTCCTTACATCAAACGTAAGGATGCCTCACAAAGGTAGAGCGTGTTAGAAGGTTGACACCGCTTGGGGTGGGGAAAGATAACAGGGGGGTGTCAGGAGATGCCGTGGGGTCGAGGCATAATACAGAGGCCAATGCCGATACTGGGCAAAGCGGATGACCCCGTAGAAGGGGAAGGGGAACTATCAATTGACGCTTTGCAAATTGAAAAGTTTTGGACAATTTCACCAGTATAGCTAATCAACCTTTAATTTTTGCCATGTCATCTCGTACCAAATGACAGGTAGGGCGGAAAGAAGTGCTCGAGGAAGGAACTCGAATTGCTTTCCTCGGCAAGTAAAATAAAGCGATTGAGCACGCTGCCCCATATACCATGTCTTTCGGTTGGTTTAGGTGTAACAGGGCCCGAATACTAATTAGAATTTAAGGGTTAACACCAACAGGCTTATTTTGTTGGATACACAGCGTTTAGAAAATAACTGTCAGCCAAAGGGCTAGGCAGACTTCATTCCATGTTAAGGATTCGCACGATATTAAAGTATTTCGGTATGGATGCAGGTTGCAGTTTGGGCGCAATGTAAGCTGCATACAGACAGGCTCTCTCTTGGCTAATGGAATAAGGAGGTAGTTTAAATTCATCACAGAAGTGAGATAACTGCGCAAGTGGGTTCTGTAAGACTGTTTGGTGCACTCTAGGAAGGCCCGAGAACGGTAGTATTCTACGGCACTTTGTAATTGTTGGAGTAGCTGGCCAGGGGGGCAACCTGCGACAAAAATAACTGCATATGCGTCAGGGCATTCATAGCAAAGGTGTCAGGATCGAAGGACAGTCCAGGGGAAAGCAAGGAGTGCCAATATAGTAGATGACCACGTGTCCTTAATCTTGACACACAATCTGCCAGAATGTTTGCCTTCCCTGCAATATGAACACACTGTAACTCAAAATTATGTATAACAGAGAGCCAAAACACATTACGTAAATGGTGCATCAAAACCTGGTCACGACACGCGCCCTTGTTGATGTAGGCGCGCGTAGTTGAATTATCCGTGTGCAGCATAACTTTCTAGTGAGTGAAAGTAGCCGCCCCGCGATAGATAACTAATATGGCTGCCATAGTTTCTTTAATGTTGATATGGGAGTCTTTGAATTGAGGCATATCAATAGCCCAATCAACATAGGCCCAATCCGTGGGAGTAACGAGGCCAGCCCCTTCAGATGATGAGTCGGTGTAAACATGTACTGGGTGTGCGTGGGGGTGACAGTATATGTTTACTGTTGAAGTTGTGCAAGCACTGTCGCCACCAAGCAATATCCTTACGAAATTCTGATGACAGACGGAGTTTATGATGGGGCTTTTGAAGAGGGCGAAGGATGTCCAGCACGCGTTGCAGGTAAACTCTACCTCCATTGACGACGTGTGCGGCCCAAGAGAGTTTCCCGGCAAGTTGCTGAAGCTGCCGACAGGACGCACGAGATCTCTTGGAGAATTTAGCTAGCATACAAAGCACTTAGGAAACCTTGTCCGGCGGTAAGCTGAGCGTCATATTAGTGGAATCAATTTGTATGCCCAAGAACGTTAGGCGCTGCGTAGGGGCCACTGTTTTTTTTCCCAAGCAATAGCAAATCCTAGTGAACGCAAAAGGTGCAATAGCGTGTTGAGAGAGAGAGCGTGCAAGCATCATACGAATCCGCTACAATGAGAAAGTCATCTCAATATGCTACTACCGTATATCCACGCCGATGCATCATGCGGCGAACAGCTTGAAATAATCGGTGAAATATGCCAGGGGCTTTCCTGGCACCAAACGGAAGAGCTGTATCATAAAAATAAGTGTCATGATCGTCACCCTTGAATCGCCACTTGAGACCAGTAAACTTAAACTGAGATGGGTGAAGAGGCACGCTTCTATAAGCAAACTTAAAGAGACTGTTCAGCCGCATATAAGGCAATCAGGGATCATTTCGTTATTACATTACTACGATTAACGCAGACGTAAGTAATGACATCTGCTAATTTGTGCCGCAGAGTTTACATGATGGAAATTATGTTGATAAGTTTTCAACAATATAATTGACTGGAAATATTCATGATCTACTGTGGATATCTGTTTTATTCAGTTATGTCGTTCCATCGATAACGGTTCCTCCCTAAAACCATGAACCACACGAATGTTAGTTGTAAATCATAACGCGCTCTGAATTTACCTCGCTAACGATGTGTATTCTTCCGCTTTAGTTATATAATTTAGATTTCATAAAATCTTCACTCAATCAAGTTGTGGGCATAATTGTGCACACATTAGACCGACAAGCAGGAAGGATAATGTCTGACAACATAAATGGCGACAGCCGAAGTAGGGATCTTTTTTCTGAGACCACAGCGCCGCGTAGCGACTGAAAGTCTGAAAACTTAACATTTTTGGTTTCCAAAGTGCGGTTGCCAAGCAGTTTGCTAGGCAACCTCGTTCCAAATTTGGGGCTGAACAGTCTCTTTAAGGTCCACTTTGGCTAGAAAATAGGAGGATCGAATATAACCAACTGCTTGAGAGACTGTCTGGTATTTGGTAACAAAGGTGTCACTTACGAAATCATTTACTTCCGTACCACGTGGTTTGCTACAGTCATGAATGGGGCGGATGCCTTCGCTATCCTTAGGGATGGCACCCACGGCGTTTATCAGAACTGGCTTATATTTGGTGATCACATATCTTTGTTCATCGATCTCATGCCGGATGTGGCGTTCAACCGCGGTAGCTTGTGTGAGGGCGGTCACCTCGGGCCGGGGTTGGTGTTTCCTCTTTGTCTACAATTTTAAATCCGTTGTTGATGCCATCTAGAATGAACACACGATCACGATCGTCATGAAGCTCCATTTCCCATGCAGTGTGATTGAGTTTAAGTTCATTGGTCGCGAGTGGGGCTCCAACCCTAGAGGTCTTTAACCCTGGTCTTGCTAGTTTTTTTGATGATTGTTTCTAGCCGA
The DNA here is from genome assembly GCA_034190875.2 of Urechis unicinctus. Classification (NCBI taxonomy): domain Eukaryota; kingdom Metazoa; phylum Annelida; class Polychaeta; order Xenopneusta; family Urechidae; genus Urechis; species Urechis unicinctus. Next base: position 70,495,778 of record CM067349.1, read on the forward strand.
TCCATGCAAAGCTAAAGGATGGGACCCATGACAGTTCGGCGCAGAACATACATGCCTGAACCGACAATCTGTGTCGAAGGGGCAATTACCTCGATTGAATAAACGACAAATTGGCTGCACCTTTGGCGTGTGTTTTACCAAAGTTTTGGGTTGATGGTGTTGCATCACCATCGGCAGAGCGGTTTGGCTGCTGCTGGTGCTGATGCAAGGTAGACAGGTGAGGGGAGTCACTTCCCCACCTGAATCCATGTTGGGCCTGGAGTTGACGATACGCCCTGTCAAAATGCAGCACGCTGATCCATAGAAACGCTTCAGCCAGTTCGTTGATTTAGACTGAGTAGGCTAGGTAATCCAGAAGTCGTACGGATGACAATCTTCCTGTACCCAGCAACTCCAACAAGATTTTGAGATTTGCCGCCGACCACTGGGTAGGAGTGACGTCATCCACACGTGGTTTTTTGGAGCCCATTTTTACCACAAATTCGGTGCCTTCGTCTACACGGAAGACTTAATCTGCAACATTGTGGCCCATCACAGGCTTCACAAAATCTACTATGTCTAGATATTTTGTTGCCTGCTGAAGCAGAATGTACGTTGATGGATTTAAGTCAACACGCTCACCTGGTGAGGAGGTAGTCGGCTTTAATGGTTCTAGCACGGCTGGTTGGCTGGACGTGCTTGTCTGGTGCTTGTCTGACGGTCAAGAAATCTTTGTAGAACTCGTTTTTGTCCGAGAATTGTGATGCCTACTGCATCAAAGTCGCCAGGCCGCATTGCCGAAATTGCTTCCTTGGGCATGAAACCGTGGGTTACCAATTTTTCCATTGTTTTGTCCGTGAGTCCGCGTGACCGTCCCCACACCGAAAAAGTCTCTGCGGAGTCTGGTGTGTTGTCGGTAGCGGCTACTGATGTGGCTGTTGGGTCCTCGTTGGTGCCTCAGGGGGTGGTATGTGGCGCGCGGCCGGTCCTGTTGGACCAAAGCACTGGTCATCACGGACGTTCGTTAATGAACGGGTAAGTCCAAACGTCCACTCACTACCGTGATCATTGCTGTAACACTCCATGATTTGAAGCGAGCGATTTTTGCGGCACCAGAAGAGCGATTTAGGAGCGATTTATGCGGCAGCAAGAAGCAGGATGGTGCACGTGGGCTGCTGAGGCAGGTTTTATATTGATGACCGGAAGTTGGTCGGACCAAATTGGAGATTGACCGCAGAGGTCCGTGATGGGCAGTCGCCGATGCCACGAAGGACCGGCCTATCGGAAACAATTAAAATCATGTTGGGTCATTACACATACCGGAAGCCACAAGCTTCCTTGTGTCCAGTTATTTACCTCCCTCCAAATGGACAGCCTTGGATTGTTTGATGAGTTTATTGATGATAAAGGTATATGATGATTCCGTGCTCGTCATTGATTTGATGTCTAACAAATGAACTGTTTGACCTCTGCATCCTGTCAACAACAAGCAGAGCATGACCAGTTTGACATGGTTTGCTGAAGAGTGGGGCAATTACCACCCCTCTCTGCTGTCCGTTCAGGAACAATGTAACATTCCGTGTTCAGGAATATCGGATGACTGTAGCAGTGATGCCAGCGAGCAAAAGCTTCTGGACACGCTGAATCATAGCGTCCTCCTCGGGCGGACCCCTTCTTGATCCCTGTTGATGCTGTTATAAATCTCAGGGTTCACGCGCACCGGTTCCAATTTCTCACAGTTAATTGGCTTTGGAAATTTGTCCAGCCAGAGATTTATTGTCTTTCAACATCCCGTGTGTAAGCAGTTTGTCCACAACAGTGGCCAACTGGTCGTCTATACGAGGTCCAGTGACATCCTGTTGCTTAACAGCTGTCCAGCTTATCTAGGAAGATGAGCGACGTTTGTTGAATGGGTGGGGCGCGCTGGTGCCTTCTTGGCCACTATCGCTAATTTCAACTCCCTCCTGCTGTGGGGACGCATCGTCTTTCAAGGGTGAGGCGGACCTATGCTTATGTCATCTTGTCTCATCAAGTCAGTGTTCGTTAGAGGCAAACGGACCTATGCTTATGTCATCTTGAGGGATATGTTATCGTGTCTGTGTTGAGTGACAGGGTTAAACACGCAGCAACTGACTCAGTTAGCGCAGCTAAACACGTTCCTGATCCTTAAACATCATCTCGCGAAGCCACAAAAAATAGCTCTTAGTCTATATAGAGACAGCATTTTTTGACGAGCAGAGTCTGGCTAACATATCGTGATGTTCGTATATCCGCAGACACTACAGATTCTGCCTTTTAGCTCTTATCCGTGCACTTGCCAGACACTGGCTTGGCACTATGATTCGGGTATAGAGTTAATGCAGATGAGACGGGTAGAATGACCTAGTGTCTGAAGGTTTATAATGGCTATGATTCTTTTTCTGATCAGACGGCGCGCTTAAGACGTCTGTCCAGCGGTAACACGGAGACATAGTCGGAATGACTGCGCTTAGGACGTTGTCCTAGTCGTCACACACTGACTAGGACACGATCAGACGGACTACTGACGTCTGACACGATAACACACGGAGGTTGACAATGACTGGGCGATTCACACGATACCATACTATACACGGACTAGACACGATAACATACGCTAAACACGGACTCACACTAACGATAACATATCCAAAAGGACGTCTGTCCAGCTAACACGGAGGACACGATAACAGTAACACATACACTGGGTGACACGAATGCAGACACGATACTCATGCAGTAGATCAGATACGAATAGATCGAGCTAACACATCCATGTCGAGTGAGTGACAGTATTGTGTTTCAGATGGGGGTTAGACAGTATTTTTTATACAGGTCAGGTCATTGTGGTCCATAGATAACATACCTTCACAGTATGTTTTTTAAGATCAAGTCATTTTTCCCAGGTGGGGGTCATTACAGGTATGTTTATTAAGGTTAGGTTATTGTGTTCCAGATAGGGTCAAACCAGATATGCTTTATCAAATTCAGGTCATTGTGTTTTCAGGTTGGATCGTAACAGGTATATTTATTGAGGACAGATTATTGAGTTACATGTGGTATTGTTACAGGTGTGTTTGTTTAAGGTCAGAACACGGTGAGGTCAGGATAACATACGTTAAACAAGTTCACACCGTGTCACACAACGACCGGTAAAATTTTGTTCACACCAGGACTGACGACCACAATCTTTTGATACTGCTAAACACCGACTGGACACGATACATATCCCTAAACATCACCAGGTCACTACACACGATGTCTTTATATCTCTTAACACACGGACTAGATACGATAATATACTACTAAACACTGACGAGGCACAATTCACATACACCTAAAACTGACTAGACACGATAACATACATAAACACTTTATGGACACGATAACATTGATCCCTTGATAAATCCTTGTAAACACATAACATGCGGACTTATTGTCTCAGACTGACTAGACACACGATAACATACCCCTAAACACGGTACTAGAAGAAGATAACATACCCCTTAACACTGACTGACTAGACACGATAACATATCCCTAAACACTGACTAGACACGATAACATACCCCTAAACACTGACTAGACACGATAACATAACCCTAAAACACGGACTGAACACACGATAACATACCCTTAAACACAGACTAGACACGATAACATACCCCTAAACACGCACTAGACACGATACACGATACGGACTAGACACGATAACAACGACTAGACACGATAACATAACATACCCCTAACACGGACTAGACACGATAACATACCCCTAAACACTGACTAGACACGATAACATACCCCTAAACACGGACTAGACACGATAACATACCCCTAACACGGACTAGACACGATAACATACCCCTAAACACGGACTGACACGACAACATAACGATAACATACCCCTAAACACGGACTAGACACGATAACATAAACATACCTTAAAACACGGACTAGACACGATAACATACCCTCTTAACACGACTAGACACGATAACATACCCCTAAACACGACTAGACACGATAACATAACCCAAAACACGGACTAGACACGATAACATACCCCTAAACACGGACTAGACACGATAACATACCCCTAAACACGGACTAGACACGATAACATACCCCTAAACACGGACTAGACACGATAACATACCCCTAAACACGGACTAGACACGATAACATACCCCTAAACACTGACTAGACACGATAACATACCCTAAACACTGACTAGACACGATAACATACCCCTAAACACTGACTAGACACGATAACATAACCCTAAAACACGACTACACGATAACATACCCCTAAACACACTGACGACTAGACACGATAACATACCCTAAACACGACTAGAGACACGATAACATACCCTAAACACGGACTAGACACGATAACATAACCCCTAAAACACTGACTAGACACGATAACATACCCTAAACACACTGACTAGACACGATAAACATAACCCTAAACACGGACTAGACACGATAACATACCCTTAACACGGACTAGACACGATAAAATACCCCTAAACACGGACTAGACACGATAACATACCCCTAAACACGGACTAGACACGATAACATACCCCTAAAACACACGGACTAGACACGATAACATACCCTAAACACGGACTAGACACGATAACATACCCTCTAAACACGGACTAGACACGATAAAATACCTCTAAAACTGACTAGACACGATAACACATACCCCTAAAAACACACGGACTAGACACGATAACATACCCCTAAACACGGACTAGACACGATAACAAATACCCTAAAACACTGACTAGACACGATAACATACCCTAAACACTGACTAGACACGATAACATACCCCTAACACTGACTAGACACGATAACATACCCCTAAACACGGACTAGACACGATAACATACCCCTAACACGGACTAGACACGATAACATACCCCTAAACACGGACTAGACACGATAACATAACCCTAAACACGGACTAGACACGATAACATACCTCCTAAACACTGACTAGACACGATAACATACCCCTAAACACTGACTAGACACGATAACATACCCTTAAACACTGACTAGACACAATAACATACCCCTAAACACTGACTAGACACGATAACATATCCTAAAACACGGACTAGACACGATAACATACCACTAAACACGGACTAGACACGATAACACAACCCTAAACACACTGACTAGACACGATAACATACCTCTAAACACGGACTAGACACGATAACATACCTCTAAACACGGACTGACTAGACACGATAACATACCCTAAACACGGACTAGACACGATAACATACCCCTAAACACGGACTAGGACACGATAACATACCCCTAAACACACGAACTAGACACGATAACATACCCCTAAACACGACTAGACACGATAACATAACATAACCCATAAAAACACTGACTAGACACGATAACATACCCTAAACACGGACTAGACACGATAACATACCCCCTAAACACTGACTAGACACGATAACATAACCCTAAACACGAGACTAGACACGATAACATACCCCTAAACACGGACTAGACACGATAACATACCCTAAAACACGGACTAGACACGATAACATACCCCTAAAAACACGGACTAGACACGATAATATACCCCTAAACACTGACTAGACACGATAACATACCCCTAAACACGGACTAGACACGATAACATAACCCCCTAAACACGGACTAGACACGATAACATATACCCTAAACACGGACTAGACACGATAACATACCCCTAAACACGACTACTAGACACGATAACATACCCTAAACACGACTAGACACGATAACATACCCCTAAACACGGACTAGACACGAACATAACCCTAAACACGGACTAGACACGATAACATACCCCTAAACACGGACTAGACACGACGATAACATACTCCTAAACACGACTAGACACGATAACATAACCCTAAACACGGACTAGACACGATATACACATACCCCTAAACTGACTAGACACGATAACATACCCTAAACACGGACTAGACACGACGATAACATATACCCCTAAACACTGACTAGACACGATAACATACCCTAAACACGGACTAGAGACACGATAACATACCCCTAAACACTGACTAGACACGATAACATACCCTAAACACGGACTAGACACACGATAACATACCCCTAAACACGGACTAGACACGATAACATACCCCTAAACACGACTAGACACGATAAACATACCCCTAAACACGACACTAGACACGATAACATACCCCTAACACGGACTAGACACGATAACATACCCTAAACACGGACTAGACACGATAAACATACCCTAAAACACTGACTAGACACGATAACATACCCCTAAACACGGACTAGACACGATAACATAACCCCTAAACACTGACTAGACACGATAACATATCCCTAAACACGGACTAGACACGATAACATAACCCCCTAACACTGACTAGACACGATAAACATACCCCTTAACACGGACTAGACACGATAACATACCCCTAAACACTGACTAGACACGATAAACATACCTCCCTAAACACTACTAACACGACTATACACCCTAACACATAACTAGACACGATAAACATACAACCCTAAACACTGACTAGACACGATAACATACCCTAAAACACGGACTAGACACGATAACATATCCCTAACACACTGACTAGACACGAAACATACCCCTAAACACTGACTAGACACGATAACATACCCTAAACACGGACTAGACACGATATCATAACCTAAACACGGACTAGACACGATAACATAACCCTAAACACGGACTAGACACGATAACATACCCCTAAGCACGGAATAGACACGAAAACATACCCCTATACACGGACTAGACACGATAACATACCCCTAAACACGGACTAGACACGATAACATACCCCTCTAAACTCGGAACAGACACGATAACAAACGCCTAAACACGGAATAGACACGATAAAATACCCCTAAACACGGACTAGACACGACGAAAACGGATAACCCTAAACACGAAACACTGACTAGACACGATAACATACCCCTAAACACGGACTAGACACGATAACATACCCCTAAACACTGACTAGACACGATAACATACCCCTAAACACGGACTAGACACGATAACATACCCCTAAACACGGACTAGACACGATAACATAACCCTGAGCACGGACTAGACACGATAACATACCCCTAAACACGACTAGACACGATAACATACCCTAAAAACACGACTAGACACGATAACATACCCCTAAACACGGACTAGACACGATAACATACCCCTAAACACGGACTAGACGGACATACCCCTAAAACACTGACTAGACACGATAACATATCCCTAAACACGGACTAGACACGATAACATACCCCTAAACACTGACTAGACACGATAACATACTCTCTAAACGGACTAGACACGATAACATAACCCTAAACCCGACTAAAACACACGATAACATACCTAAAAAACACGACTAGACACGATAACATACCCCTAAACACGGACTAGACACGATAACATACCCCTAAACACGGACTAGACACGATAACATACCCTAAACACGACTAGACACGATAACACATACCCCTAAAAACACTGACTAGACACGATAACATACCCCTAAACACGGACTAGACACGATAACATACCCCTAAAACATGACACTGACTAGACACGATAACATAACACTAAAACACGACTAGACACGATAACATACCTAAAACACGGACTAGACACGATAACATACCCCTAAACACGGACTAGACACGATAACATACCCCTAAACACGACTAGACACGATAACATACCCTAAACACTACTGACTAGACACGATAACATACCCCTAAACACGGACTAGACACGATAACATACCCTAAACACGACTAGACACGATAACATACCTCTAAAAACACTGACTAGACACGATAACAATAACCTAAAACACGGACTAGACACGATAACATACCTCTCAACACGGACTAGACACGATAACATACCCAAACACTGACTAGACACGATAACATAACCCTAAACACGGACTAGGCACGATAAAATAACCCTTATCACGGAAAAGACAGGATAACATACCCCTTAACACGGAATACAGAAGATAACATACCCCCAAACAATGACTGAACACGATAATATTTGCCTAAACATGGACTTCACACGATAATATACCCCTAAACACTGACTAGACCTGATAACATATCCCTAAACACGAGATAGACGCGATAAAATACCCCTAAGCACACTGACTGGACACGATAACATACCCCTAAACACGGACTAGGCAAGATAACAATTTCTAAAACACTGACTAGACACGATAACATAACCCTAAACACGGACTAGGCACGATAACATAACCCTAATCAAGGAATAGACACGATAATATATCCCTAAACACGGACTACACTCGACAACAAACCCCTAAACACTGACTAGACCTGATAACATAACCCTAAACACGACATAGACGCGATAACAAGCCCCAAAACACTGACTAGACACGATAACATAACCCTAAACACGACATAGACGCGATAACAAGCCCCAAAACACTGACTAGACACGATAACATAACCCTAAACACGGAAAAGAAACGATAACATACCCCTAAACAAGGACTAGACACCATAACATACTGCTAAACACCGACTGGACACGATAACATATCCCTAAACAAGGACTAGACACGATAACATACCTCTTAACACGGACTAGATACGATAACATACCCCTAAACACGGACGAGACACAATAACATACACCTAACCACTGACTAGACACGATAACATACACCTAAATACGGACTAGATACGATAACATACCTCTTTACACGGACTAGACACGATAACATACCCCAAAACACTGACTAGACATGATAACATAACCCTAAGCACGAACTAGGCACGATAAAATAACCCTAATCACGGAATAGACACGATAACATACTCCTAAACACGGAATACAGAAGATAACATACCCCTAAACACTGACTGGACACGATAACATTTCCGTAAACACGGACTACACACGTTGATATACCCCTAAACACTGACTAGACCTGATAACATATCCCTAAACACGAGATAGACGCGATAACAAACCCAAAACACTGAATAGACACGATAAAATTTCCCTAAACACGGACTAGGCACGATAACATACCTCTCAACACGGACTAGACACGATAAAATTCTCCAAAACACTGACTAGACACGATAATATAACCCTAAACACGGACTAGGCACGATAAAATAACCCTAATTACGGAATAGACACGATAACATACACCTAAATACGGACTAGGCACGATAACATACCTCTTTACACTGACTAGACCTGATAACATATCCCTAAACACGACTAGACGCGATAACAAACCCAAAATCACTGACTAGACACGATAACATAACCCTAAACACGGAAAAGAAACGATAACATACCCTTAAACAACGACTAAACACCATAACATACTGCTAAACACCGACTGGACACGATAGAATATCACTAAACAAGGACTTGACACGATAACATACCCCTAAACACGGACGAGACACAATAACATACACCTAAACACTGACTAGACACGATAACATACCTCTTAGCTAAGACTAGACACGATAACATACCCCTGAACACGGACTAGACACGATAACATGTCACTAATCACGGAATAGACACGAAATAAAACCTCTTAACATGGATTAGACACGATAACATACCCCTAAAAACTGACTAGACACGTTAACATACCTCTCAACACGGACCAGACACGATAACATACCCCTAAACACTGACTAGACACGATAACATAACCCTAAACACGGACTAGGCACGATAAAATAACCATAATCTCGGAATAGACACGGTAGCACAAACGTAAAAACGAACTAGACGCGATAACAAACCCCTATACACAGACTGGACACGATAATATATCCCTAAACACGGACTAAACGCAATAACAAACCCCTAAACATAGACTAGACATGATAACATAACCCTAAATACGGACTAGACGCGATAACCAACCCCTAAACACTGACTGGACACGATAACATACCTATAAACACGGACTAGGAACGATAACATGTCTCTCAACACGGACTAGAATCGATAACATACCCTAAACACTGACTAGACATGATAACATACTTTTAAACACCTACTAGACACAATAACATAACCCTAAACACGAACTAGACAAGTTAACATACCCCTTAGCACGGACTAGACACGACTACATAACTGAAAACTCTGACTGAACACGATAACATACCCCTAAACACGGACTAGACACGATAACATACCACTAAACACTGACTAGACACGTTAACATAACCCTAAGCACGGACTAGACACGATAACATAACTCTAAACACGGAAGAGACACGATAACATACCTCTTGACACGAACTAGATACGACAACATACACCTAAACGCTGAGTAGACACGATAACATATTCCTAAACGCTGACTAGACACGATAACATACTCCTAAACACGGACTAGACACCATAACATACCTCTAAACACGGACTAGACACGATAACATAACCCTAAACACGAACT
>CM067349.1:70506495-70520731 GCA_034190875.2 Urechis unicinctus
GGGTTTGGTATAGCGTCTATCTCGTGTTTAGGGTTATGTTATAATGTCTAGTCAGTGTTTTGGGGTATATCATCGTGTGTAGTCTGTGTTTAGGGAAATGTTATCGTGTCCAGTCAGTGTTTAGCGGTATGTTATCTTCTCTATTCCATGTTTAGGGGTATGTTATCGCGACTATTCCGTGATTAGGGATATTTTATCATGCCTAGTTCGTGTTTAGGGTTATGTTATCGTGTCCAGTCAGTGTTAAAGGGTTTATTATCTTGTCTAGTCCGTGTTTAGTGGTATGTTAACGTGTCTAGTCAGTTTTTTAGTGTTATGTTATCGTGTCTACTCCGTGTTAAGAGACATGTTATCGTGTTTAGAGAGGTTTACGGGTATGTTATCGTGTCCAGTCAGTGTTTAGGGGTATGTTATCTTCTGTATTCCGTGTTTAGGGGAATGTTATCGTGTCTATTCCGTGATAAGGGTTATTTTATCGTGCCTAGTCCGTGTTGAGAGGTATGTTATCGTGTCTAGTCCGTGTTAAGGGGTATGTTATCGTGTCTCGTCCACGTTGAGAGGTATGTTATCGTGCCTAGTCCGTGTTTAGGGGTATGTTATCATGTCCGGTCATTGTTTAGGGGTTTGTTATCGCTTCTAGTCCGTGTTGAGAGGTATGTTAACGTGTCTAGTCAGTTTATAGGGGTATGTTATCGTGTCTAATCCGTATTAAGAGGTTATATTTCGTGTCTATTCCGTGTTAAGTGACATGTTATCGTGTCTAGTCCGTGTTATCGTGACTTTTCCGTGATTAGGGATATTTTATCGTGTCCAGTCAGTGTTTAGTGGTTTATTATCGTATCTAGTCCGTGTTTAGTGGTATGTTAACGTTTCTAGTCAGTTTTTTATGGTTATGTTATCGTTCCCAATCCGTGATATGAGGTTTTATATCGTGTCTTTTCCGTGTTAAGAGACATGTTATCGTGTCTAGAGAGGTTTAAGGGTATGTTATCGTTTCTAATCCGTATTAAGAGGTATGTTATCGTGTCGAGTCCGAGTTTAGGGGTATGTTTTCGTGTCCAGTCAGAGTTTAGGAGTTAGTTATCGCGTTTAGTCCATGTTTAGGGATATGTTATCGAGTCTATTCCGAGATTAGGGTTATTTTATCGCGTCCAGTCTGTGTTTAGGGAAATGTTATCGTGTCCAGTTAGTGTTTAGGGGTATTTTATCTTCTGTATTCCGAGTTTAGGTGTATGTTATCGTGTCTATTCCGTGATTAGGGTTATTTTATCGTGCCTAGTCCGTGTTTAGAGTTATGTTATCGTCTTTAGTCAGTGTTTAGGGGTATGTTATCGCGTCTAGTCCCTGTTGAGAGGTATGCTAACGTGTTTAGTCAGTTTTTAGGGGTATTCTATCGTGTCTAATCCGTGATAAGGGTTATTTTTTTCGTGTCTATTCCGTGTTAAGAGACATGTTATCGTGTCTAGAGAGGTTTAGGTGTATGCTATCGTGTCTAGTCCGTGTTTAGGGGTATGTTATCGTGTCTAGTCCTTGTTTAGGGGTATGTTATCGTGACTTGTCAGTGTTAAAGGTATTTTATCGTGTCTAGTCCGTGTTAAGAGGTATGTTATCGTGTCTAGTCAGTGTTCAGGGGTAGGTTATCGTGTCTAGTCTGTGTTACGAAGTATGTTATCGTGTCTAGTCCGTGTCAATGGGTATGTTATCGTGTCTAGTCCGTGTTAAGAGGAATTTTATCCTGTCTAGTCCGTGTTAAGAGGTAAGTTATCGTTTCTAATTAGTGTTTAAGGGTATGTTATCATGTCTAGTCCGTGTTTGGGGGTATGTTATCGTATTTAGACCGTGATTATGGGTATGTTATCGTGTCTAGTCCGTTTTAAGAGGTATGTTAACCTGTAACTCAATAATCTGTCCTCAATAAAATATACCTGTTACGATCCAACCTGAAACACAACGACCTGAATTTGATAAAGCATATCTGGTTTGACCCTATCTGGAACACAATAACCTAACCTTAATAAACATACCTGTAATGACCCCACCTGGGGAAAAATGACTTGACCTTAAAAAACATACCTGTGAATATACCAGCTGGACCACAATGACCTGACCTCAATAAAAAATACTTGTAACAACCCCATCTGAAACACAATACTTCAGTCAACTCGACATGGATGTTAGCTCGACATTGGGATGCGCGGCTTGATCTACTGCATGGCGTGTGTTGTATGTATTACTGCATTGAATTATTACACCCAGTGATTTTGATATCCTAATCTTCTAGTCCGTCTGATCGTGTCCTCCGTGTGACAGCTGGACAGACGTCCTAAGCGCCCGTCCGATGGTGTCCTCCGTGTGACCGCTGGACAGACGTCTGAAGCGCCCGTCTGATGGTGAAAAGAATCATAGCCATTATAAACCTTCAGACACTAGGTCATTCTACCTATCTCATCTGCATTAACTCTATACCCGAACATAGTGCCAAGCCAGTGTCTGGCAAGTGCACGGATAAGAGCTCAAAGGCAGAATCTGTAGTGTCTGCGGACATTACGAACATCACGATTGAGCCAGACTCTGCTCGTCAAAAATGCTGTCTCTATATAGACTAAGAAGCTTTTGTGGCTTCGCGAGATGATATGGCTTTCATCAGGAGCTCGTTAGCTGCGCTGAGTCAGTTAACGCCCTTAACCCCGTGGTCACTGAGCTCAAGGCAGCGTATGACTGCTATCAAGATGACATAAGCATAGGTCCGTTTGCCTCTAACGAACCCTTGAAAGACGATGCGTCCCATGTGTGTGCACAGCAGGAGGGAGTTGAAATTAGCGATAGTGGCCAAGAAGGCACCAGCGCCCCACCCATTCAACAAACGTCGCTCATCTTCCTAGATAAGCTGGACAGCCGTGTTAAGCAACAGGATGTCACTGGACCTCGTATAGACGACCAGTTGGCCACTGTTGTGGACAAACTGCTTACACACGGGATGTTGAAAGACAATAAATCTCTGGCGCTGGACAAATTTCCAAAGCCAATTAACTGTGAGAAATTGGAACCGGTGCGCGTGAACCCTGAGATTTATAACAGCATCAACAGGGATCAAGAAGGGGTCCCGCCACGAGGACGCTATGATTCAGCGTGTCCAGAAGCTTTTGCTCGCTGGCATCACTGCTACAGTCACCGTCCTGAACGACTTCGTTACAGCAGAGAGAGAGGGTGGTAATTTCCCCACTCTTCAGCAAACCATGTCAAACTGGTCATGCTCTGCTTGTTGTTGACAGGATGCAGAGGTCAAACAGTTCATTTGTTAGACATCAAATCAATGACGAGCACGGAATCATCATATACCTTTATCATCAATAAACTCATCAAACAATCCAAGGCTGTCCATTTGGAGGGAGGTAAATAACTGGACACAAGGAAGCTTGTGGCTTCCGGTATGTGTAATGACCCAACATGATTTTAATTGTTTCCGATTGGCCGGTCCTTCGTGGCATCGGCGACTGCCCATCACGGACCTCTGCAGTCAATCTCCAATTTGGTCCGACCAACTTCCGGTCATCAATATAAAACCTGCCTCAGCAGCCCACGTGCACCATCCTGCTTCTTGCTGCCGCATAAATCGCTCCTAAATCGCTCTCCTGGTGCCGCAAAAATCGCTCGCTTCAAATCATGGAGTGTTACAGCAATGATCACGGTAGTGAGTGGACGTTTGGACTTACCCGTTCATTAACGAACGTCCGTGATGACCAGTGCTTTGGTCCAACAGGACCGGCCGCGCGCCACATACCACCCCCTGAGGCACCAACGAGGACCCAACAGCCACATCAGTAGCCGCTACCGACAACACACCAGACTCCGCAGAGACTTTTTCGGTGTGGGGACGGTCACGCGGACTCACGGACAAAACAATGGAAAAATTGGTAACCCACGGTTTCATGCCCAAGGAAGCAATTTCGGCAATGCGGCCTGGCGACTTTTGATGCAGTAGGCATCACAATTCTCGGACAAAAACGAGTTCTACAAAGATTTCTTGACCGTCAGACAAGCACCAGACAAGCACGTCCAGCCAACCAGCCGTGCTAGAACCATTAAAGCCGACTACCTCCTCACCAGGTGAGCGTGTTGACTTTAATCCATCAACGTACATTCTGCTTCAGCAGGCAACAAAATATCTAGACATAGTAGATTTTGTGAAGCCTGTGATGGGCCACAATGTTGCAGATTAAGTCTTCCGTGTAGACGAAGGCACCGAATTTGTGGTAAAAATGGGCTCCAAAAAACCACGTGTGGATGACGTCACTCCTACCCAGTGGTCGGCGGCAAATCTCAAAATCTTGTTGGAGTTGCTGGGTACAGGAAGATTGTCATCCGTACGACTTCTGGATTACCTAGCCTACTCAGTCTAAATCAACGAACTGGCTGAAGCGTTTCTATGGATCAGCGTGCTGCATTTTGACAGGGCGTATCGTCAACTCCAGGCCCAACATGGATTCAGGTGGGGAAGTGACTCCCCTCACCTGTCTACCTTGCATCAGCACCAGCAGCAGCCAAACCGCTCTGCCGATGGTGATGCAACACCATCAACCCAAAACTTTGGTAAAACACACGCCAAAGGTGCAGCCAATTTGTCGTTTATTCAATCGAGGTAATTGCCCCTTCGACACAGATTGTCGGTTCAGGCATGTATGTTCTGCGCCGAACTGTCATGGGTCCCATCCTTTAGCTTTGCATGGATCGGCTAGAAACAATCATCAAAAAAACTAGCAAGACCAGGGTTAAAGACCTCTAGGGTTGGAGCCCCACTCGCGACCAATGAACTTAAACTCAATCACACTGCATGGGAAATGGAGCTTCATGACGATCGTGATCGTGTGTTCATTCTAGATGGCATCAACAACGGATTTAAAATTGTAGACAAAGAGGAAACACCAACCCCGGCCCGAGGTGACCGCCTTCACACAAGCTACCGCGGTTGAACGCCACATCCGGCATGAGATCGATGAACAAAGATATGTGATCACCAAATATAAGCCAGTTCTGATAAGCGCCGTGGGTGCCATCCCTAAGGATAGCGAAGGCATCCGCCCCATTCATGACTGTAGCAAACCACGTGGTACGGAAGTAAATGATTTCGTAAGTAACACCTTTGTTACCAAATACCAGACAGTCTCTCAAGCAGTTGGTTGTATTCGATCCTCCTATTTTCTAGCCAAAGTGGACCTTAAAGAGACTGTTCAGCCCCAAATTTGGAACGAGGTTGCCTAGCAAACTGCTTGGCAACCGCACTTTGGAAACCAAAAATGTTAAGTTTTCAGACTTTCAGTCGCTACGCGGCGCTGTGGTCTCAGAAAAAAGATCCCTACTTCGGCTGTCGCCATTTATGTTGTCAGACATTATCCTTCCTGCTTGTCGGTCTAATGTGTGCACAATTATGCCAACAACTTGATTGAGTGAAGATTTTATGAAATCTAAATTATATAACTAAAGCGGAAGAATACAGATCGTTAGCGAGGTAAATTCAGAGCGCGTTATGATTTACAACTAACATTCGTGTGGTTCATGGTTTTAGGGAGGAACCGTTATCGATGGAACGACATAACTGAATAAAACAGATATCCACATGTTATAATACTATTTTGGCTCATACGTTCTTAAAAAAGCCTCCTCCTTTAATTATCAGCACGAGAGCCCGGGTTACATCACACCACTCTTTGGGAGGGGTGTAACCCTGATTTCAGCAATCCTCACAGCAAGCGAGTTCACCCTCCAAGTGGACTCGTCGTGTCACGTGGGGATTGTTTTAGCCTGGCCTATCATGTGGACCCTTTATAAGGTCCACAGATGGGTCAGTCACAGAGAGATTCATCTAGTCAGAGAAACGATTCGGACCGCGAGATTCCAGGGAGCTTCATTGTTGAAATATAAATAAACAAAATAAGCATCTCTACTCCAGGACTCGCCATATACTATCTTCTCAGAACAGGACGCCTATATTCATTTTATATGCATAACCACTTTTACATGCAATTATTTCACACATGATTTTCACACGCATGTTTCATTTATTATTCCAACCATATAACATTTTACCAACGATACGATCTCAACCACGTGTCAAACGCATTCAAACGCATGAACCTGACGGTTAGACAAATTCAAATTATCAAGGCGATCTCAGGAACCAACTTAAGTGTCAAAGATAACAAGCCATGAAATTCAAATGTTTATCAGTCCAATTTAAGGCTTTAACAGTCAGCCCGTATAGCGAATGATTAAACATTCTTCCACGCAGCGCCAACTTGACACAATGATATCATCAATTATACACACAATTATTTTGCCTCTATGTCTGCAGATAATAAGACAAAATCTTACAATAAGTGAAGTCAACTGCGCTATTATCGCACCGTCTGGCATATCATGCGGACACGCGTAAAATTAGCGACCCTTTATGTTACACATTACCCATAACGCTAATCTTATATTATTCAAGTATATGCGGGGTATAATCTCATGAAGGAATCTGCAGCTTAGGGAAGACGTGCGTATTTATCAAATAATTGATGGAGAAGTATCGTTAACATTTAATTCTCAAATACAAATATATATGAGTCGTTTATATTGATCTTCTCCCGCGCGTACAACACATACAATTAAAGTGTCACACCGTTGTGTATCCGGACTTACATGTTAGATAGTGGCCATGTGCAACATATATATTCTTTGAGGCATAACTATTCTAAACAGGCTCTCAGCAGCATGGCTTTCTTAAATGCTAGTTTGGGCAATAACCGTCACTCATTAACACGCACTCCAATCACTTTATGCAAAGCAATATACAATCCTTCAAATACACCTCACACTTTTCTTTGCGTGATATACCAATATTCATTTTGAGATGTTATAATATTACACATAAGTAACATACTCACACTTACACATTGAACACTCATGTTTTTAATACGTCCTACATTACCCATTATCAAGACACACTGATCGCTGCCGTAAGTTCATTTGTTCCCAGGTATATTTACGCCATACAAGAGGGAGATAGCGCCTTCAGCCGACGCGCCAACACCTTGTAGCCAAAGCTTACGTCTTCCTGACCAAGGATACAGCGGAGACACACAACGGCACAACCAGGCGTCGGATTACGCACACCCCTCCCCTCAAGCGACACCTGGCGAACCCAATGCGGCAGCCCTCCAGATATTTCATCTTCAAGAAGCATCCAAAGAAATCCACGAATTTCACTTCCATGGCATTAGTCCATTGTTCTTGTATATTTAATTATCATGACATAAGTTAAATACTTTCAAAATTAATAATTGAATTAGCTACAATAGGTTATTTTACTATTTTCACGATTGTCAAGTATAGGCTCATCGCTTTTTCCCATGTGGTTTTAGTGCGGAGTAATACTGTGAAAATGTAATTAATGTCATAACGGCTAGATTATTCCATATTTTAATTCTTTCCATTTTATTGTAATATATTTATTTTAATACCATTTAGGCTAGCAAAATTAGATCATTTGAAAAATTATTGTAAACTTATATAATTACCTATTTTGTTATGGATATGTGCCAATGTCAAACAGTATTGGCGCATGTCCAAGCTACCCTGGGATCACCCAAAATTCAAAATCTAATAATATTGGGCTCGTGTCGTGCTGTCCCTTTACTTTATAACTCTTATTCCAAATTCTATTTCATCAACCTTCAATTAGTTTAACAAAGTCAATTTTCAAAATTCAGGGGTAAATTCTAAATTTATTGAACAGTGGAAGTTCAACTTTATTATGGTTGGGGAGGATGTTATAATACTATTTTGGCTCATACGTTCTTAAAAAAGCCTCCTCCTTTAATTATCAGCACGAGAGCCCGGGTTACATCACACCACTCTTTGGGAGGGGTGTAACCCTGATTTCAGCAATCCTCACAGCAAGCGAGTTCACCCTCCAAGTGGACTCGTCGTGTCACGTGGGGATTGTTTTAGCCTGGCCTATCATGTGGACCCTTTATAAGGTCCACAGATGGGTCAGTCACAGAGAGATCATCTAGTCAGAGAAACGATTCGGACCGCGAGATTCCAGGGAGCTTCATTGTTGAAATCTGAATAAACAAAATAAGCATCTCTACTTCAGGACTCGCGTTAATTTCCTCTGATTAGTTCCCCACTCCAGCAACTACAGGCAGTGAGTAACAGTACTATAACGAAGAGCGTGCATAAGCAAGAAAAGCCAAGAAAGTCGAGCTTTTTCCAGTCAATTATATTGTTGAAAACTTATACATACATCATGTAAACTCTGCGGCACAAATTAGCAGATGTAACATTACTTAACGAAGACGTGCATCAAGAAAGTCGAGCTTTACACACGTTAATCATGAATATTTCCAGTAATGTTGAAAACTTATAATAACGAATCATGATCGGCCTAGCAGATGTCATTACCTACGTCTGTTAATCGTAGGCTGAACGAAATGATCCCTGCCTTATTGAACAGTCTCTTTAAGTTTGCTTATAGAAGCGTGCCTCTTCACCCATCTCAGTTTAAGTTTACTGGTCTCAAGCGGCGATTCGAGGGTGACGATCATGACACTTATTTTTATGATACAGCTCTTCCGTTTGGTGCCAGGAAAGCCCCTGGCATATTTCACCGATTATTTCAAGCTGTTCGCCGCATGATGCATCGGCGTGGATATACGGTAGTAGCATATTGAGATGACTTTCTCATTGTAGCGGATTCGTATGATGCTTGCACGCTCTCTCTCTCAACACGCTATTGCACCTTTTGCGTTCACTAGGATTTGCTATTGCTTGGGAAAAAAACAGTGGCCCCTACGCAGCGCCTAACGTTCTTGGGCATACAAATTGATTCCACTAATATGACGCTCAGCTTACCGCCGGACAAGGTTTCCAAAGTGCTTTGTATGCTAGCTTAATTCTCCAAGAGATCTCGTGCGTCCTGTCGGCAGCTTCAGCAACTTGCCGGGAAACTCTCTTGGGCCGCACACGTCGTCAATGGAGGTAGAGTTTACCTGCAACGCGTGCTGGACATCCTTCGCCCTCTTCAAAAGCCCCATCATAAACTCCGTCTGTCATCAGAATTTCGTAAGGATATTGCTTGGTGGCGACAGTGCTTGCACAACTTCAACAGTAAACATATACTGTCACCCCACGCACACCCAGTACATGTTTACACCGACTCATCATCTGAAGGGGCTGGCCTCGTTACTCCCACGGATTGGGCCTATGTTGATTGGGCTATTGATATGCCTCAATTCAAAGACTCCCATATCAACATTAAAGAAACTATGGCAGCCATATTAGTTATCTATCGCGGGGCGGCTACTTTCACTCACTAGAAAGTTATGCTGCACACGGATAATTCAACTACGCGCGCCTACATCAACAAGGGCGCGTGTCGTGACCAGGTTTTGATGCACCATTTACGTAATGTGTTTTGGCTCTCTGTTATACATAATTTTGAGTTACAGTGTGTTCATATTGCAGGGAAGGCAAACATTCTGGCAGATTGTGTGTCAAGATTAAGGACACGTGGTCATCTACTATATTGGCACTCCTTGCTTTCCCCTGGACTGTCCGTCGATCCTGACACCTTTGCTATGAATGCCCTGACGCATATGCAGTTATTTTTGTCGCAGGTTGCCCCCCTGGCCAGCTACTCCAACAATTACAAAGTGCCGTAGAATACTACCGTTCTCGGGCCTTCCTAGAGTGCACCAAACAGTCTTACAGAACCCACTTGCGCAGTTATCTCACTTCTGCGATGAATTTAAACTACCTCCTTATTCCATTAGCCAAGAGAGAGCCTGTCTGTATGCAGCTTACATTGCGCCCAAACTGCAACCTGCATCCATACCGAAATACTTTAATATCGTGCGAATCCTTAACTTGGAATGAGGTCTGCCTAGCCCTTTGGCTGACAGTTATTTTCTAAACGCTGTGCTGAAGGGTATCCAACAAAATAAGCCTGTTGGTGTTAACCCTTAAATTCTAATTAGTATTCGGGCCCTGTTACACCTAAACCAACCGAAAGACATGGTATATGGGGCAGCGTGCTCAATCGCTTTATTTTACTTGCCGAGGAAAGCAATTCGAGTTCCTTCCTCGAGCACTTCTTTCCGCCCTACCTGTCATTTGGTACGAGATGACATGGCAAAAATTAAAGGTTGATTAGCTATACTGGTGAAATTGTCCAAAACTTTTCAATTTGCAAAGCGTCAATTGATAGTTCCCCTTCCCCTTCTACGGGGTCATCCGCTTTGCCCAGTATCGGCATTGGCCTCTGTATTATGCCTCGACTCCACGGCATCTCCTGACACCCCCCTGTTATCTTTCCCCACCCCAAGCGGTGTCAACCTTCTAACACGCTCTACCTTTGTGAGGCATCCTTACGTTTGATGTAAGGAGTTAAACAGACGAGCGCGACGCTGCAGTACCGGGGGTCTTCGTATCCAACTAATACCTTTGATATTTATGGCACCCAGACAGCGTTTTTCCTTGGCCTCCTGCTATGTCACCAGACATAGGTTATTTTTTATGGGGGAGGGGGGTGGCCTCCTGCTATGTCACCGGACATAGGTTATTTTATTGGGGGGTGGCCTCAACGGTGGGTGGCATGGGGTGGGGGTGTGGCCCGGGAGGGAGCGGGCAGGGTCATGGTCAATAGCTTGTTTTTCAATTACCGGGTATTTAAGCCAACTTTCAGCGCCGTCGAACACTCGTCAGCAGCTTCTCTGTCCCGTAGCATCCGAGCCTATCTGGTTTTCCCACCCGTCCCTCCCTGTCTAACCTCTTACCTTATAGTGTAGATGTTAGTTTAGTTCAGGAGTCAATATGATGGATACGATAAGGGATTTTTCACAACAGCTGATAACATGTATGTGTTAAGGTTGCATATTTGATAAGCATGTTAATCCGTATACATTTAGTTTAACAATGTATCATGCTCATTGTTTGGCTCATGCATTTTTTTGTATCGTACGTAATCCTCATTAAAGACCCCTGTTACCGCCTTGGAGTGTTCTGTTCTGTTTACCACCTTATGCGCCTTGATGCTGCGACTTGGACTCCCACCTGAGAGGTTTTCCGGCCACAGTTTCAGGCGTGGATGGGCCACATTGGCTTTCAAGTCGGGTTTGCCTGTTTGCCGGGCGAAATCATTCAGATCCTTGCAATTAAAATCGGACGCTTATAAAATTTACCTTAAATGTGGATACGATATTAACCTTCCTCCGACTATTTTCAAAAATCTTCCAACTCGTGTTTGGTATTTGGGACATTATCATTTTCTGGCAACCAAAAAATCACTAATAAGAATAACTGGTTATACAATTGCGAAATATTATTTTAATGATTTCTTGCAGTTTACGTAAAGCACATATTCGTAATATGTTGTACTGATTGCGTAATACTTTACATTGCATGTTAATAACTGTTTGTTGTCAGAAATATTACAGGTCTGTGCGCAACCTTTCCCCGGTGTTCAAAGTTTTTTACTGCCGCCCATTTGGAGGGAGGTAAATGACTTGACACAAGGAAGCTTGTGGCTTCCAGTATGCATGGACAGTAAATGACCCAACCGGATTTTGATTGTTTCCAATAGGCCGGTCCCTCATTTCATTGGCGACTGCCCATCTGCGGTCTATCTACAGTTTGGTCCGACCAACTTCCAGGCAATCATATAAAACCTGCCTCAGCAGCCCACGTGCATCATTCTGCTTCGTGTTGCCGCATAATCGCTCCCAACACAACCCTCCCTCTTGTTAATCCTGGTTCTTGTAGTTTAGTAGACTTCGTATTAATTAAGTTAGGTCTAGTATTAAGTAGGCTTAGTTGGACCTTTACATTGCATGTTAATAACTGTTTGTTGTCAGAAATGTTAAAGGCTTGTGCGCAACCTTTTCCCGGTGTTCAAAGTTTTTTACCATCTCCCCAGAATCTAGCTGAGGCGCGAAATTCTAACACCTGCCAAGCCGCTTCTACGGCAGTACAGTGTTGCCAGCACCTAACGGAGAAGTCGCTGGGGAGCTCTGATTGCCGGAGTTGGCAATATTCTACAAGTCTCACACAACAAATTATCGGAGCACATTCCAATTAAGTAAACAAACAGTCAAGACGTGGTCTAGTTGCTGGAATTAAGCTTGCCCAAATTCTGAACAGGTCCATTGGGGTCCCTCACAGTTTCCGGCTGGGTCTGCCCCCAATCCCACCAGCCTTTGTATGCACTCACAGCCCAATATTCAGATCTTCTAGTGTTTCTTGGCACCCTGTTCTTCAATAACTCTTTAAATTTGTCCGTTGACAGCGGAGTGCTGAACAGACCTGCGCAATCAGTACTTCCCATTTGGTATCTGTAGATGGATCCACGGGATCAACGAACGCATCGGGAACACTAAAATCCGTCTCAAATCATTGGCGTCGAAAAAAGAAAAATCTCCCACATATCCTATAGATGAACCCATCATCACAGACAGCTGAGGCCAATGGGGGATTAAGCTAATATCTCTCATATTTACAGGTCCCGGACATATACCTTACACAACAAAGGTTCACGCTAATTGTCAATATCAGGAGACAGTGTCGTGCGCTTGATTATCGCGTGTAGGTGCCATCGCGATAAGTATGTTATTGCATGGTCACGTGGGTGATACGGGGAAAGTCTTTCCCCATATCACCCACGTGACCATGCGATAACTTACACGTATCACTTTAACGTTTAGGTTATGCTGTGGGTCTATTTGCAGCCTCAAGGATTTTCACCAAAATAACTAGCCTATGACTTTGTTATGCCTCAGACTGTGATAGGGTTCATTGTGTGTGCCTCGACGACACGCTACTTTTGGCTCATTCTAGACGGATACAAAATCACGACTTTCTAAGACTCCACACTGGTTGACGACGCTTATTACGGTTAATACTTAAAATCTAATTGATATGGACTGTCACAATTCTGATAGCCCTATGCTGGAAGTATGCAACGTGGATGAGGAAGCGATATCACTTCTGACACAACCCCCTCGTCGCTTTCCATAGCATCCCGAGTTAGTGCACAGAGCCGCGTCTCAGAAACCTCCACCCCGATCAAAAGACCTCCGCTTGACGGCATAGTATATATCCGGGAACTAATCGCAAACCCGCAACAGCCAAGTCTTATCAATCAGCGTGGCGCAGATGGCTCGCTTGGTACCAAAGCCGACACATGTAGCCCAACAGACCAACAGTCGGTTCAAAAGAGCTCGACACATGGACTTCTCTTCCTTATCTGTTACAAAAATGTTTTGGAAATTTCTACATTTCCTGTACAACGACAGGCTCCTGTCACCTGACATTCTAGTCAATTGATCTTAAGACAATAGTCTCACAAAAGGTTAGGACAAATTGCTCTACTGTCCGTCAAGTGATTGAGTGAATGTCGCTACTGGATATAGAACCACAGGGATTTGCATTGGCTTGCCGGCCGCTATTTTCTATGTAAACATAAACCCAAGGGGGACAACGATTTCGCCACCAGCTCACCAAAAATCTCGCCTTAACCATATTTAGTCCCGTTTACGAGCCTGGCGCGCCCCATAGCTGTTGAGAACATGTTCTTCTACCTAACAAAACCATCCGCCCCGACATTTGCCACCTAAAAGGATACTTTATTCGAATTCAAACGCTATTTTAGCCATTTAGGCGATTTACTGTACCCGGAAGTTCATTGATCGTTTGCTCGTGGTCCGGGGAAAATAAATCGCGAGCTATGATTAGCGGCCAGCAGGCCAATGCAAATCCTTGTGCATAGTTTTGCTGTATTACTCGCAATCAAGTCATATTCCAACCAATGTTAGGTGCGAAACAAGAACGCCATGGACATAAAACACCGACAATAACTAACCACTCCGTCAGAAACAAATCTTTGTGTAACGTTGCACACATCCAGGAATACGTTAGCAAATCGTCAGCATTACATCAAAGTAACAACTTCATCTTTATTTCCATAACGCCTCACACAACCGCATAAAAATACACATTACGAACATGGATGATCAGCTTACTTGCAGACGCTAGCATCGATGCCTCAGTCGGCTCTTCTTGAGCCTCAGCGACAACGATCGCTTATGCCTCACGCGTCCCCTGACATGCTGCACTGCAATGCGGCGATTGGTCAAGCGCCGCCAACCTCTGTAAACATTATGCAAGACAAATTCTTCCAAATATTCTCGGCACCCTA
>CM067349.1:70520831-70614099 GCA_034190875.2 Urechis unicinctus
TTGGTACAGCTGCTTTTATGTCTACTTTACCTTTGTTTTCAGTTGATGCACATATCGCTCTCTCTGAATCATGCTGAGGTAGCAGCATTAATTACGGGTGTCTGCTGATGCTGATTAATAAAGATCAACCTCCTCGCAGTTAAGACGGGTAAATATAGAATAATCTCTTATTGGATTACCATTAGTGTAACAATAACCATAATCAATGGATGGAAAGAGCAGTTTTAACAAACATAGAAATATCCGATCTCAGACTGATTGATCTTCTGATTACTGAATGATCGAAATGACCATATGTGTGTTGGCTCTTAAGCAATTTAAATGTGCTATAAGATCACGACTTGGAACCAGCTGCCAAAGTCACCTGAAAGGTTTTTAAATAGCCGCATTTTTAATACTACATTTGAAGGCTATGACATATGAGATTAACATCAACACACACATTCATGTTGCACGGTACTTGCTTGGCAGAACGTGCATCGGTTCATATGTAAGTTGATCCATTTTGTAATCTGTTATCGAATTCAAATTAGAATGATACTGTTCGAGTTATATAAATTCTTGACTCCGGTTGCTGCTAGAGCAGGGATGGTTTGAATGATTGTTGTACACACTTAAGCGCCAAGAAAACGTTAACCATGTAGTTTTTCCGCATCATGCACTGCATCTCATAATGATTACGATAATTAATGAGCTTCAAGAGCCAAGTTCTTTATTTCAAGTTAAAGCATACAAAGCTTCTTTATTTCAAGTTAAAGCATAAAAAGCTTCTTTATTTCAAGTTAAAGCATAAAAAGCTTCTTTAATTTCAAGTTAAAGCATACAAAGCTTCTTTATTTCAAGTTAAAGCATAAAAAGCTTCTTTATTTCAAGTTAAAGCATAAAAAGCTTCTTTATTTCAAGTTAAAGCATAGCATAAAAAGCTTCTTTATTTCAAGTTAAAGCATACAAAGCTTCTTTATTTTTAAGTTTAATAAAAGCCTTTTTATTTCAAGTTAAAGCATAAAAAGCTTCTTTATTTCAAGTTAAAGCATTAAAAGCTTCTTTATTTCAAGTTAAAGCATAAAAGCTTCTTTATTCAAGTTTAAGCATACATGATTATTTTAAGTTATAGTGACTAAGTACGGCTGATACCATTCATCCGACTCATTTAGTTTTCAATCCCACACATGATGAAAGACATCATGAACCCAACGTTCTAATGGTACTGTGAGTTTCTGTATTTGCTTTATTACAATGAACTTATCTTGTCACATCACACATACAAATAGCACTGTAACATGAAACCAGATTAAGATGGATTGGAATAGAAGCTAACAAGAGACACGTCCATAATTTAATCTAATGTTAAATGCTATGTTTGAAATTTAAATTATATTTTGTTGTTATTTATTCTGATTTTGCAAACGCGTGATGCATTATCTACCGTTCAGTGAATGCACGTGAGTAAGAAGAACATGACGCAATTCTTACACACCAAGATCATAATGTATTACTCATATAATGTCTGATGAAGCCATAGACAAAACGAACAACCAAACAAAAACAGCGTTAAGTGTATCCGACGCAGCAGTTCAGTCCGGATATATTTTGTGTATATCTGTATGCATATAACAGCAGTGTAATTTCATGTAATTTGTAGCGCAGGCCCGTATTTCGTTAGGGCTTAGGTCGATGAACGAATGTCACTGCGAACACACCAGTGCACAAGAAGTGTAATTCAAGATACCATAAACTGGTAATTGCATGGTCTAACGGTAGTTAAACTAGATTCGGCAGGCCCGCCATCGGCAAGTCTTCCAATGGCAAGCAATCGGGTCTGTGATTGCGCCTTGTTAAGAAACCCTATGCGCAGCACACGTTTACGATAGATGTCAGAGAGGGGAGTTGGTAACGCGCACTATTTTTCGATAGATGTCATAAGCTGCAGCCCCTTAGATGTTTTGATATGACCCCTTAGCCGATGTTTTGACATGACCCCTTAACCAAGTCAATACAAAGCCGAGGGAATGGCACTAAGCCGGTCTCAGTGGCTTGGTGGTTTACTGCTTTACCTTTTGATCCACAGGCTGTGGGTTCGACTGCAAGGTGTGACAACCTGACTCGTGACTCGGATGATCACGTACAAATGGTGGTCACATCTTTGAAAAGGGATGTAAAAGATCCTTTGAGGACGACGTGCTCCGTAGCAGTGACCAGTTTAGAGTAATTTACTCAATTGTAGTCGTACATAGCTTAGTTGCTAAATACGAATATGTTTCGATGCACACAAACACGCACACACCCACGTTACTGGTCGATTACGTAAGGTTTGGACTTCTTTGGTATCTACTCACCAAAACATAGATCTCGTCTGTATACTGTGGACCACTGTTTCCCTACAAGTCGTTGAGGCGCTGCGCATGGCTTGCTGGTACCTATCATATCGGTGCTCACCCCAATATCTAATCCGGTCAGCCATTCCATCGCGCAGTCGCATCGCATGCTACTAGGGTTTAATAGATTTATTGTTTTGAATGACCGATTAAGCTGTAACAGGTCAGGATTTGTCGAGGAGAAGTCCACATACGTAAGTTGAGGGGAATTTGCGACCAGCTCAAGGAATTCTTCACAGGTCACACTACTGAGGTCGTTCTGTTTCAAATATAAACTTCTGAGCGTTGGATATATGTGGTGTAAGTCCGGAAGCCGCGTGAGTCCGTTCCTATCCAGGTTCAGGTCCGACAAAGTCTGGTTAACGAATGCGTTAGGCGTGATGTTCTTGATATTGTTGAAAGAGAGTGCTAGGGATCGAAGGACCCCTTTCTGTCTACTGAGGTCCGGTACTCTAGTCAGTCCAGCTTCTGCAGCTTATATAGAGCATTAGCAGCCAAATCACCAATATGAGTGTGGCCAATATACAATCTGGTGAGCTGGTTGTCTTTTGGGAGGTATCTGAAATCAGGGAACGACGTGATAGGAACATACTGTATACTCAAGTGATAAAGTTGGCTCATTCCCGTGAAAATTTCCACGGGAAATGAAGTCAATTGCTGGTTAACGTCAAACGTCATTGAATGCATGGTGCTTGCGCAGTCTGAGAAAGCATCACGGTCGATGGTCGTTATGTTGTTGTGGGACATTACTAGGATCTGCAACCTTCTCAGTCCCTCGAACTCGTGCGCAACAAATTCGATCTGGTTTGTGTCCACATTCAATTTCTCCAGACTTGATCCAATACTTGTTAAAGTGGGCAAAGCTTGCAGGCGATTATGGTCAAGCAGCAATGTCCGTATCATAGTTCCAGTAAACGCATCATCAGATATGAAACTGATCTCGTTATGTGAGAGCGACAGATGGTTGAGGAGAGGGAAGCTGACAAAACTGAAGTTCTCCACTCGTGTGATCAGGTTTGAAGAAAGGTCGACAGCGGATTCATTAGCATCAATCTGGCCGACCGGAATCTGATGTAACTGCTTCGATTTAAAGTCGGCGTCGCCCGATACGGCAAGGATGAGAAGGTGTATGTAGACGAGTACATAAGGCGACATGAAGATTGGCATGGTGCTAGGGCCACCCTATTGAACAGAAAGCAAGATGGTCACATTGACAAAGATCTCGAAAGAATTAGTGATCAGGGAATGAATTCCATATCCCTCCTTGTCCGACCGGACGATACATACAATACTTAATAGTATTATACAGCTCGACATATGGCGCTACGTTACATATACATACCCTAATAGCATATTTGACTGTTTGTGAAGCGGTACAATACACATACACGAACGTAGCTATTGAACAGAACACGACACGATATGTTTGCTCATGACTTTTGTTGAGCTTTACGTGAACGATTAAGCGGAATTACGTGGTTTATTGTATTGGTTATATAGGGTAAGGCAGAAGATAATATATGTGTGCAATAAAAGCCTACTTTATGCCCTCTGGGAGGGGATTGTCACCCTTTTCTCTAACATCTCCAAAGTACACAACAGCGGCCGTCCTACATTGTCATTAGATAGTTCTCTCCTTTTACCATCGTCTCTTTGCCCACTGAGTAGCAAAATAGACCTCTATGTTGGTATACTATAGATTGGGCTTTTTGTGCGGTACCGCGTAAAATCCGAATTGGAAACAGCATTTTAGGACCATGTTAGAACACACCCATTGCGCAAGATATGCTAAAGAAAATCTTTCGTAATGCCGCCATTTTGTTTTTGTCGCAACACACAACATATCCCCGTAAAGGATACTCGTTAGCACTGCCAGTGATACAACACAGCTATAGGTATCACATTTCGTTCAAGCTATTTGGCTAGCCACATTGGCGAATACTTTCTACGCACCCCCTTCAGCATAATCTCTGTAACAGCCTCCTACCTTCGTTATTGGATTAACTCTTTCACTCATTCTTCCGTTCCAATACAAGTTAAACCAGCGAAATCTAACTTTGATATGCCTCTTGCCACTGGGTAGACAGCAACTGTAAGTAGTACTCTCTGCTGAGCGATGCCCGCGCCATCTAGTGTTGCAGGACATGAGGTAATACAAAATATTTCCTTCGAAATTGCTGTAATAGATAGTCGTGTCATTGAATAGCTATGACGCGCCAAGCTGGTAGCGCATAACTCAGCCCACACCTCCCCCTCATCAACCCTTATATCCTTCACCACTGATAGTTGTACCATTGGATTTATATGCGCGTACAATGCGGTATATCAGATTCCCTATCTAGCACGGCTAATGTCTAGGCCCGTGTGATAAGATCAAGTTTGCTTTCTGGCCGCAAGTCGTAGCAAGTAATGTATTACCTTTGAGGCTTTACCAACATACATTGGTGGGTTTACTATTTGTGCAATTTTCAAAAGTATGCGCTTTCCAAACAATTGTGACATATTTCGGTTATCACTACTGGATGTAATGAATGTATCGTGCATCAAATATTTGTAAAATACTTTTTGTCTTTCCATTCTACCGTCAGCTGAATCTGACTTAAGTCAGACAATACTTCCAAAGTTCACTCGCCCCTCTGTTCTACAAATATGTGAAAACAGCAGATGTGAGGAGCACATGAATTTTTTAATGGATTCTGGAGTGCTGTTGTCCTGACCAATCAGACTCCTTATCTACAAAACAAGCAACTTAACGCCGAGCTAGCCGCTCCTAGCATGGCGATAATTTATTTGGATCATCATAAGCGATCGTACGTTATGCTGTTAGTCCTTATGCAGGTAATGTGAATGCAGTGATACGTTATGATAAATATGCTGATTGGTAGAAGGTCAAGGAGAGGTGCAGAGTGTAGTGCAGTGGCAGCGTTGATACGTCAATGCTGATAAAGGCCCGCAGTGTTTCATTTAATAGTTTCCCATATATAGTGAAGCAACACAATTATATTTCGCGTGGCTTCCAATTAATAAAGCTGTTTATCGATAGTGATATAAAGATGATTAAGATTTCAGCTTGAACGGGTATGAATATATATATATATTTTATATATGCATATATATATATATATATATATATATATATATATATATATATATATATATATATATATATATATATATGCATGCATATATATATACATATATATGAATTGTCCCTTAATAAGGATTGATGGCATGATATGGGTATCCTTCTTAACCGCTGGTCTGTGGGTCTTTTGTTAGCAAGTTCCTTATCTACTGTTGCCATTCATCGGGGTCCAGGATATATATACAAAAACACATAAATACCATCCCTCCATATATCATCACGTGATGCATGGAATATGGCCGTCTTCTGAAAATGTAATTCACTACATACAGAACCGTTGAGCCAATAATTCATAAATTTATGGACAAATGTATTCTATTCTACTGAAGCCAGACTGCTTTGTACATTAACCAAAGAACGATAGTTGTCTCTGATTTAGTGGTTGGGTTGCATGAAGGGACTGGAAACTATCACTCTTTAGGATCATGAATATTCAAATGTGCGTTGTAAAAGCCTTGAGCGTTACAGATAGTGTGCATGCTACAACCAAAGGTCATTATTAGGTGAGGACTTAATATCTAATAAGGAATGCAAGTTGTAGTCAAATAAAGTAACATTTCATATATCTTACAGTCATTGCGATGTGAGTATTGACCCGTCAGGAAATACTTCCGTTTGCGAATTGCAAGGAGAACTCGATATGCACGCAAAATAGAAAAAGGCATGCCTTAGATTACACATGATATCGGCCATCTATCTGTATCTCGGGATTAAATATATTTTTGAATCATCATGCGCACACCAATCTCAAAGAAAAAGAAAAAAGGTCGCTTGTGAATTCAACAATTTGAGTCACTGTGTTTATCAATATGATATCTACGATGAGTCACGCTTACACCTGCACGGGGTTAATTGGACGCGGTAAAACTTGGACAATTGATTGCTACAAGAGAGTGATAAAGCGGTGAATGGGAATCCTACTACAGATATCCATGCTCATTACTGTTTAAATACCGTAAGGGTTTTTTACATGAATAATCATGGCACCCATATGCACAGTGGTGGGAGGGTGATGGTGTTATTACGGTTGCTGCACTTAACACCGTCTATGATGCTTAGGCCATCGAAAACAACTCCATGCTTGAATTGAGCAGCATTTAAAAAACGCACATTTGCGAGAGTGGCATTGTCGTATTGTTCTTGCGGATTATTAAAGCACATATGCTCTTTTCTCTTACTTACTTATTAGCGCATGATCGTATATGGCTTGCAGTTATTATCGCGCATGATCGTATCATGGCACACAAGGGTTGCCTTATTGCACAAACGCATGATCGTATTTCTTGCGGACTTATTAGCGCTTGCTTACTTATTTACGCATGATCGTATATCTTGCCTTATTAGCGCATGATCGTATCTTGCCTATATCTTGCCTTGATCGTATATCTTGCCTTATTAGCGCATGATCGTATATCTTGCCTTATTAGCGCATGATCGTATATCTTGCCTTATTTGCCTTAGCCGTATATTAACGCATGAATATATCTTGCCTTATTAGCGCATGATCGTATTTTTGCCTTATTAACGCATGATTGCAACGGCTTATTATACCACGCATGGTTGTATATCTTGCCTTATTAGCGCATGATCGTATATCTTGCCGACTTATAAGCCCATTATCTCTTATTGCATTTTAGCTTTTATTTGCGAGCATAAGACAATCATTGTGGCAACGGCTTGCTCACTTATATAAGTGCTTCTATATTGCTCTCTTTAATTGCAAGAGCTTGTGTTATATAAGAGAGGATAGACACGTTGATATGCTGAGTTGCAAGATATCATTACATTTCTCACCCAGACGCCGTTTAGAACAGGTTTCGCATGAAATCTTTTTTGTGTATTTGTGTAATTGTACATCTCAGCACCTGGTCCTTTCGTTTTTATAATGGCTTCCTCCTTAATATTTTATATGATCTTGCGCTGTTGCACAATTTTGACAATAGGGCAGCCGTTGTTGGTCGCTATTGTCAAGAAAATATCATTGATGCCTAATGTCTAACTTACTAGATTCTGACTTGAGCATGCCATATAATTTATTGTGTTACAATTGAATAAACTCCCCGACCATTTCCCCGACTGTACATTTGAATGGTGCTGACCACGTCCTTGTAATCTCCCTTTAGACATTTTAATCCATCCAGAGCCGCCGGTGGCATTCAATGTTGACCGTCCAACCCGCATTCGATAGTAGGATTAGGCAGCAGTCGTTAGGGTTCATGACCTGTGACGCAAAATAGTCATTAAATGTGAATATGAATATATTGCAATTGACTTTGTAGATGATTCGTGTCTGTTCATCATATACAACTCCCCTTGTCTCCCGATAAATCATACACCTTATCGCTGACGCTGTGCGTGGCTACGATTGATGCTGCTGCGCGTGAGCAACACAGTGGCTTCGATCAATAGATACGCTAGGTGGCGCACCTAGGCCCCGACTATATATTGCATCGTAGCAACTAGTACCTTTCTCTGGGAGGCAATATATCGGTGACTACGAATCGGAGAAATATCAAACTAACATGGTTATTTAGAAAATCACAGAGGTTATAAGTTATGGATGATCCACCAGCTAGAAACAATTTTAAGGACAAGATGCTAGGCGTCGAAAGTCCTTATTATCTTATATAGCAATGGACCCCCTTGCTGTTGGAGCCAGCTTGGCTGCATTCGCACCTTTTGGCGATCGCGACAAAAGTCACCCAAGTCAATTCAACGAGCGCGTTCGGTAGTTTTCGGTTTTTCTTGGCTCGTATATTTATATCGATACATGTCACTGTTGCTTGGGGTTATTGACTTAAGTGCCTGTGATCGCGACGTGGGGTCGGATGGGATTATGTCGACCTCACTACGTAGCCCCATGGACGGGTGGGTTGGTGTCTGGCTAACCCTGCGAAGTAAGGTGGTTAGGTTGCACACGAAAAGTATAACAGAGTATTCGAGTAAAATACTTGGATTTTAAAAACGGGACTGTATGACTTTCCCGTAATATAAATCGTTACTCCCACGGGACTACGAATTATTTAGCTTCAAAATTTAGTTGGCCCGTGAGAGAAATCAAAATTTTCCAATGACAATTACCTTACGTCGCATAATCCCACGTTTTTTTAAACATAAAACCGCCAGTCATGTGACTTTGGTATTCAATATGGGTTTCTGGTATGGTCAGTTGCTAATTTTATATTGTGTTTGTTTGTTTTGTGAGAATTGTCTCTTTGGGACTTAGAAAAGCATACCTTCGCATCGAAACGGTGTTCAAGTTGCAGACATTCGGAGAAATATCGACGTCCGACATGCTAGCGGTGAAGCGCATCGACTTTAACACTTTATCTTGGTCTCAACTTGTGGTCGCAATATGTGAGATAATGATTTATCTGCGTGAACTGACAAATATAGGAGATAACAACAACAACATAAAAACCCCAGAGAATTTAGTTCTAAGGCAAAACGTTAAGTATGAATCGCAAAATGAGAATCCCCTCGTGCAGTGCGTATATTAGCTCCAACAATGGTTTTATAACGGTTCACTTCTCTTGCAGCTACTGCAAGCCTGAACACAGTCGTACACAGTTACGCCACTGTTGAACACAGACACGCACAGACACACACACATACATACATACATACATATATGCATACATATATATATATATATATATATATATGTACGTTGGAACGTACGTACATTGGAACGTACATACAAACGTGCATACGTGCACGTGCATACATACATACATACATACATACATAAATACACATACATACATACATACATACATACATATACATACATACATACATACATACATACATACATACATACATACATACATACATACATACATACATACATACATACATACATACATACATACATACATACATACATACATACATACATACATACATACATACATACATACATACATACATACATACATACATACATACATACATACATACATACATACATACATACATACATACATACATACATACATACATACATACATACATACATACATACATACGCATGTGTTTGCGCACACACGCATATACACATACATACGCAAACACATTATACATACATACACACACAATCACACGTCAATTAACATACATAGTACACACATATATGCATACATACGTACGTACAACCATGCATACACATGCACTTGAACACACATACATACAAACATACACACATACGCACGTACGTAAAGTCATATGTATGTACGTACGCACATACTTCCATACATACATGCATACACACATTCATGCATACATATATTCATACTCACACACGTACATACATATATGCATGTATACATGCACACACACGCGCGCACACACATGCATACACACGCATCATACATACATGCATACACATACACGTACACTCACT
Organism: Urechis unicinctus; assembly: GCA_034190875.2. NCBI lineage: Eukaryota > Metazoa > Annelida > Polychaeta > Xenopneusta > Urechidae > Urechis > Urechis unicinctus. The sequence continues at coordinate 70,530,757 of CM067349.1, forward strand.
CATATATACACCCATACATACATACGTACGTACATATACATATACATACATATACATACATACATACCTGCGTACATACATACATGCTTGCATCCATGCATGCAAACATACAAACACATACTACATACATGCATGCATGAACGCACGTATGCGCACGCACACACATATATACATTCATCATAAAACACATCATATATACTTTCATAAATAGAAAACACACACCAACACATATCATACATATATACACTCACTCTTACACGTCATACATACATACACCATGCATACATACATGCATGCATGCATACACATGCGCACACATATATACATGCATGCACCAAATCCCTGTGGCATGCACCATACGTATACACGCACACATACAGTAATGCTTTATGATTGTTGCAGGTGGGGTTCTTGTGGGGTGAAGTTTTCGCTCTGAGGAGAGAATCCACGTGACTCTGTTGATCTCCTTTGTCATTAAAACATCACGTGACGTTGCATGACATGGGAACGGGAGGAACTATAGCATCCACATCGGGGCCGCTTTGCAGAGAGTTGTGATGAAAATTTGCAGAGCACAAAAGAAGACTGGACATCCCACATTTGGATTTGGCCCATGTGCTGTATAATGTAACAGTAACCACAGCTATGCTAGTAGTACCAACCATCCCCTATCCGGGTCTGACTACAATGATGCTGAATTTGAAAGATTCCACCAGGACAGCCCCATTATAGTAGAGCGGAAAAACTTGAACACACTGAACCGTGAAAGTCCCCCAGAGTTAACACTGTGTTAATATGGTACATACTTTATGAATTTTTAAATGTAGGGAGCCACAGGTTAAATTATTATCCATACATTGTCTGTAAAAGTGTCACAGGTGTATATATTGACAGTCTAATGCTGTGCTTTATACAGAGGCTAGGATAAAGATAAGAAGGAAAACTTCCTCACCAAGAAAAGGTACTTTTGTTTTCTATGCCCTGTCTCTCAGGATATTTTGTATCAATGGAGTGTATTCTTCAGAAGTTTAGAGTCTCATATTGTGATGTGTACAGAAACAGCAGCCACTGAGGGGAAACTGAAGGAAGGTGTGTGCCCCACAAAACCAAACTATAGTTTGCATGCATAATACAAAAATATCAGCAGTATACTGCTGGTATTTTTGTATTATGCAGGCCTTAATTGTCTTTGAGTCTCATTCCAGTTTTGGAATTTTTGAGTCTAGACTTAAATTACTGGATTACTGATATTAGTTTACATATGCCCATTGTTATGCATTTAACTGGCAACCATTAAATTTGTTTAAATCTCATTTATAACCATATTATGTGTATCTGCACACAAAAAGCATTTGGACACCTCTTTGCTTATCTTTGCTTTTTGGTTTTCAGCAGATGCTTCCATAAGAAACTCAAGGAAAGTCAGCCTTGGTTAGTATGATCTTTTCCGTCAGTACTTGGGAAGAATATATACATATTAGGGAATTGGATCTGAATGTTTTGAATAATTAAGAAATTTACCTAAAGCCAAATGTATCTGCATGCTCTTCATCTTACATATTGGGAAAGAGGGTTGAATATAAATGGGATTGTGATTAACATGATCTGATATACATGAGACAGATAATACAAGCATATTATTTTCTTTTTCCTTCTATTAAAAGCTGGGCTCCCTACATTTCTTATTACTTGGGAAGAATGGCAGCTTCGTACTTGCTCATCACGGGCCATATCCACTTTCAGCCAATGACTTCCTCAGTATCCGAGGCAGTGGATTTAACTAACTTTGACATGATGTCGTTTGTTTGCTTGCAGGAATTTAAGTCGTTTATGGTTTCATTGACCTTCTACGACTTACATGATGTCATTAACACCCAAAGGTTTATAGATCACAGTTAATCGATGCTTACTGCACCTGCCAATACACCAGAGTCCTGGATTGAGAAACAGGTACCAGCCCTCATGTTTTGCGTAAGGTTGTTCGAACACACCCTAATCAGGCGTTGGGACGTGATAATACCAGTGAAATACAGTCATCCACCAAAAAGAAGTAATTTTATTTTATTGACACAGTTTCACACCCTTCTAGTCCAGTCTGTTTTTCTATGAACATTGTGGTATAATATTGCATCATTGAGTAAGCTGTGTTTTTTTTGTATTCAGTAACCATTGCTTGTCTGCTTTGTACAATTATACTGTTATTTGCCCGGCAGGTGATTTTGACATCAGTGTTGGGGTGTATCCTCAAGGTGGTGCACTTTGGACAGCAGAAGTAAGTATTGCCTATGTCATAAGATAAGTAACATATTGTGTCCCTTATTAAATCAGCTTAGAATACTGCTGAAATGATAGAAATGTGGCAGCATTTAGTTTGTTGTCACATTATGTTAGCATATTTCATTGTAATTAGTGGATTTTAATGAGCATGGTGTAGAACGTGACATATATCTTTGGTTTATTTATATTATTTTGTTCCAATATAGATACCTTACAATTCGGCATTAATAAATTGTCTGTGTAACTGGTACTTTGGAAAACTGCATTCTTACGTTTAAATTGAAATGGAATTATTGTTATGTATGTATAGATGGTACCATGAAACAAGGCAACATAAACTATTATGATTCATACGAAGACAAAACAAGAAGAGACACATTCAGTCTCACTAGAGGTGAGAACTTTTACTTCGAAGGTAATGGTATGTTAATGGTTTGTGGCAATATAACACAGATAATGAGTTTGCTTGAGCCCTCATTATCAATCAATTAAGAATGGTATATTGTATGCATGTACATTATTAATTTGTTCTTGGTGAAATGTAATTTATGCTTATAAGTTGCAATGAACCTGTTTGAACATATTAATGTGTCTGTTATCTTCAGTTGACCCAGAAGGAATAAAGTGGAGCTGTAACTTCTAATATCTCCATATCCCATGATATGAATATTGCATCAGTTGGTCCTTCTGGTTGCAGACTTAAACTACATAAACTGAGGCACGATACTGACACATTGGTAAGTGATAAAATGTGTTAATGTTTTTGAGATGTGATCTTTTGGTTTATAATCTTTAAGGAGTTGTGTGGGCGTGGTAGAAACTCACTTTCCATGATTATTGATATCTTTGTGGTACAACTAAATGTTTTCAAATGACAAAAAGATAAACAGGCATTAACCCTTTGTGTACAGATGTACTGCAGCAAGTTCCCCTTGGGATGCACCAGATCAGACACGGGAGAATATACTCCATGCTTTGTGTTCCCCTTAGACTCGGATGTTTGAAATAAAACTGTATCAGTCAAGCAGTTGATGTTATGTTTCTCTCGGTACTAACTGCTTCATGTGCCTGAAAATGGCATTTTTATGCATCAAATATTGTGATGAGAGCATTGTGGCACCTCTGTTAGCATGTAATATATCAACATTCACTTCATGATTGAGTTTTCTCCCAGACTCTACAACATATATTAGCTGGTTTTTCCCTATAAAGCCTCATTACATGCACTTGCTGGTTTGTTCCCCTTTATAGCCTCATTAGATACACTTGCTGGTTGGGCCCCCTTCATAGCCTCATAGCACACACATGCTGTATGGGCCACCTATATAGCCTCTCAACATACACTTGTTGTGTGGGTCTCCAATATAGCCTACCAACATACACAGCAAGTAGAACACTCTGGCTTGGAGTCCATTGGTAACCAATCATGTATTTGTAGCAAATCCGCCACAATATCATGATTTCCCATGGTTCTTAACTACTGGAACCCTCTGACATAGAACCATGCATGGTTCTTAGATAGCAGGGGTCCCACCACCTAAGAACCATGCATGTTTGGAAGTTCATTGCAGTAGCTAGAACCATGGGTTTTAGGTATTTGTAACGGAATCCCTACCATGTTTTCCCATGGTTCTTAACTACTGGAACCCTCTGGCATAGAACCATGCATTTAGCAGGGGTCCCACCACCTAAGAACCATGCATGTTTGGAACCTGGGTCATTGCAGTAGCTAAGAACCATGGGTTTTAGAGTATTTGTAACGGAATCCGCTACAATGTCATGTTTTCCCATGGTTCTTAACTACTAACTACTGGCATAGAACCCTCTGGTAGGGGTCCCACCATAAGAACCATGGGTCATGCAGTAGCTAAGAACCATGGGGGTTTTAGGTAGCAATGTCATGGGGTCCCACCACCTAAGAAACCATGCATGTTTGGAACCTGGGTGGTTCTTAACTACTGGAACCCTCTGGCATAGAACCATGGTTCTTAGGTAGCAGGGGTCCCACCATTGCAGTAGCTAAGAACCATGGGGGTTTTAGAATATTTGTGGAAAATGGGCGGAATCCGCAATACATGTCATGTTTTCCCATGGTTCTTAACTACTGAAATTTCTGGCATAGAACCATGCATGGTTCTTAGGTAGTAGGGGTCCCACCACCTACTGCATGTTTGGAGCTGGGTCATTGCAGTAGCTAAGAACCATGGGTTTTAGGGGTATTTGTAACGGAATCCGCTACCATGTTTTCCATGGTTCTCTGGCAGGAACCCATGCATGGTTCTTAGTAGGGGTCCCACCACCTAAGAACCATGCATGTTTGGAAGCTGGGTCATTGCAGTAGCTAAGAACCATGGGTTTTAGGGTATTTGTAACGGAATCCGCTACAATATCATGATTTCCCATGGTTCTTAACTACTGGAACCCTCTGGCATAGAACCATGCATGGTTCATGTCCCACCACCTAAGAACCATGCATGTTTGGAAGCTGGGTCATTGCAGTAGCTAAGAACCATGGGTTTTAGGGTATTTGTAACGGGCTACAATATCATGATTTCCCATGGTTCTTAACTACTGGAACCCTCTGGCATGGAACCATGCATGGTTCTCATGGGAGTCCCACCACTTAATATCCATGAAATAAACACCGCTAAGTTGACTTGAACGGGCTCCTGTGGTTATTAACCGTATTTTACGCTAAGAACCATGTCTTTGTAAAATTGACTGATTTTATCGAAATCGCCCACAATTCACATTACAGACTTTCCGATTCGCTTTGCAATGTGCTTATCCTTTTAATAGGCTTCTTGATGAATATATAACAGCCCAACTTTGAAATAAACACCGATAAGTTGACTTGAACGGGCTCCTCAATGCTGAGGTTGTATATCGTGGTTTATACGCGGAATCCGCTACGCACTAATACCTCCGCCTCGACCGTATCATTGCAAACGAACTTCGCCTCCACGCGTTACACGTCTCCCCGGCCAGGGCGGTGGGGCTGGGTATTTTCCAACGGCTGTTTTAAACAATGATACATGATAAAAGTTATTCTACTTTGAAATAATGATTTCGATATCGAGTAAGAAATATCAGTGGCTTGAATTTGCAACTAGAATGTAATATCTGTTAATAATACCTTTTGAGGATTAGTTCATGCTTGAAAACGGACAGTAAAATTACCAACAGAAATACGTTGATTAATGTGCTTGAACTGTTGAACATACCGAATTATCAATGAATTGCTTACCTTTTTTGCTCTAATAGTCCACGAAATATGAGAAAAGCGCCAGAGCTATGATATTGATAAGATATGCAATTACTCCGTATTTGTTTACTTCTGTCATATGATTCTAAACCACAAGTAGAACGTGGAAATTTGCAAAATCATGATTAGTTGTTCTGGGGCACATCATCAATTGCTCCACCAGGGACCTAGCAGGTATAAGACCCTCCTTCATTGCGCTGGCTACAATACCACTCTCATTACGAGTTGCCATCCTGAGTAACACTTGGTGTATAGTTAATGTCGTGATCTACAGCGCCCACACTGGTACTTATCTATACTGAGTGCATCTGTCACCGTGACGTTCACGCAATGAAACGCCCGTGACATGGTTGGTGGCAAATGCAATACAGCTCTTCGTCATCTTTGACTTCTTCTTGTCCCTCTGGCGGTTGTTTCTGCCAATTTGATATCCATTTTGGCAGATCCCGGTGTTTGCAGGGCTTGATGCGGTCGTGGTTGACGACGAAGAGTGCATTTCTCAGTTGCACTCTGAATAGAAAGTCGGATATGCGCTTTACGATGACCGCAGGTCCTTTCCAGGGGGGACTCAGCTTCCGAAATTTCCCCTTCAAGGTGGCCGTATCTAGGATATACACCACATCCCCTTTCTTATACGACCTTTCAACTAAGCGGACATCGTAATAACGGTTCATGCGACGCAGCGAGGTTTGGAGCCTAGTCCGGGCAACATCATAGGCACGGCCTATCTCACTCGTTAGCTGGGCGACGTAATCCGCTTCCTCAACTGTTCCTCCTGTATGATGAGGGAACATCAGGTGTGCCGGTACATTTACTTTCCGCACAAGCATGAGTTTATTGGCCGTAAAACCCGTGCTTCTATTGACTGAAGCCCTGAGTGCACCGGCCAGCTGCGACAAATGCATGTCCCATTGGTTTTGGTTCTTTCCAATGAAACAGCGTACTGCGTCTATAAACGTACGGTTGAATCTCTCCACTTGTCCATTAGCAGATGGTCTGTAAGGCGTTGTGCGTGCCTTATGGATGTGGAGAGCTTCACACAATGCAATGCAATGCAGAGGTGTGACTCGAAGTTTCTCCCCTGGTCAGAGAAAACTTGGAAAGGGTATCCAAACCTGGAGAAGAATTCATTTACAGCCGCTCTTGCTGTTACATCGGCAGTTTGACAGGGGAGAGGTATGCACTCGACCCATTTGGTAAATTGATCAACCACATACTCGTTCCCCCTAGAGGTACGCGGCAATGGTCCAAGGAAATCGAGGTGTACCCGCTCCATAGGCGCGCCTGCTTGGTATGTTCTCATTGCGCTCTTCCCTTGGCGGGTAGCCTTCTTGTTTTGGTTGCCCCTGGTGGCCCGCAGATGGAATGTCATGGTGTAGATGGAGCACATCTTCCTTCAGACTGGCGAGGACCACCAGGTTCTTTTCCTTGACCGTCTTCCTTTCCATGTACAAAACCCCATATATTAAGCATATACTTTCTTTGTTGATCCAGTAGTACTTAGATGCAGGACTTTAGGAGAACAGGGTGCCTTCCTCTGGCTCCTCTGCAATGCTCAGCCATCGGAGTAGGGCGCTAAGGTCCTTGTCTTTGCCTTGTTGCTCTCTTACTTCCTCAGTGCTAAAGCCCCAGCAGGATGGATTCTGAAAGGCAGCTGGGTCCGCGTCGGTTGCTGCATAACAACTGCGTACTTCTACCTGCTCTCCGTGTCGAGTCACTTCTATAAAGGGCCAGCCTTCCGGTATAAGGTCCTCTTCTGCAGACATCGCTTTCTTCAGCTTGTGCCTCCGGGGCAGCTTCTTCCATTTTTCGAATGGCCAGAGGAACGATATTGTCCACTTCTTGTTCGAATCTGCCCCAATCCCTCTCAGCACGAGCACAGTATTTGCATCCCTGACATGGCAAATCTTCTAAATCAACTCCAGCCACGTAAGCGTTGCATGGCCCTGGTAGTGGATACATTCTGGACAGGGCGTCTGCATTGGCGTGTTTCTTGCCGGCACGGTGCCGAACTACCATGTTGTATCGCGATAGTTCTTCCATCCACCGTGCCATCTCTCCCTGGGGTTCTTTGAAGTTGAGAAGCCATGTCAGGCTCGAGTGGTCTGTTCGTACCACAAATGGCCTCCCCAGCAGGTAATGCCTGAACTGCCGGGTGAACCTGCGTTGCTCCTTAGTGAGGGCGAAGCTGCCATAGGCAACTATACCCTCTCCTCACCATCCTGGAATTGAAGCAGCTCTGCTCCCACAGCCACATCTGACGCGTCAGTGTCAAGGATGAACTCATCCCCCCTTGTTTGGTTACTCTAAAACGGGGGGGGGGGGGTCAGAGCCTCTTTTAAGGCTTGTTTTCCTGTTACTTGGTACTGTGGGTCAGCCAACAGGGAGAAGTTCTTGATGGAGGAGCGGTGTTAATTGGCGAGCCCCATAAACCTTTCCACATCTTTCGCCTTGGTGGGCTCCTTCCATTTGTTCACCACCGCTGTATCCGTCTCGGACATCCTTATATTGTCCCCGTTGACGATTCTCCCTAAAAACTCTACCTCTGTTTGGAAGAACAGGCATTTCTTCGTCTTCAGCTTCAGGCCATTCTGACGGAACTGAGTTAGAACGTCCTTCAGGACCTGTAGGTGGTGTTCGAAGCAGGGGCATTGCATAACCCGAATCCCAACTTTACGTGTTCAAACAGGCCGTATTTGATTATGAATGCAGTTTTCGTCTGGTCCTCCGTCTTGATTCCTTCCTGCCAATATGCCGAATTAGCATCCAATTTGGAGAACCATGTATTGCCCACTAGGGTGTCAAGGCAGTCATCCACTAGAGGGAGGGGGAATACGTCTTTGGTGGTGACATTATTCAATGCCCTATAGTCTATACACCAACGTACCGTCCCATCCCTTTTCCGTACAAGCACTGGGGTTGAGGCCCATTCCGATGTTGATTCTTGAATCACGCCGGCATCTAACATCTTCCTTAGATGAGCCTCTTCCTCCTCAGCGAATCCTCTTGGGGTGCGCCTCATACGGGCCTTGACTGGCTTGGCTACTCCGGTGTCAAAGGAATGCTCTACCTTTGTGAAGTTGCCCAGGTTGAACTCATCTCTAGCACATACTTGTATGTCACTATGGTTTTCTCCAGTGCCTCGTACTGTGGCTCTGTTAAATGCTTGCGGGAGGCCTGCAGCATCTCCGTGATATGGTCTGGTGTGCATTCTTTGACCTCCCCCTCCGTGGGTGTCCTGATCCCTTGTACTCGTGGTCCTGCCGCCTCTTGTGGGGATACGTAGGTGGCAATTGGTACAGCTCTCCACACGAACTCTCTGGCCTTCAGGGTACAGAATCTGTCCGAGGGATTCAGAAACAGCACCACCGGTTCCGTTTCTAATAGTACGAGGCACAAGTAAACCAGTTTCTGTTTCAGTTTCGACCAAATAGTCGAGCATAATGGCACTCACATCGCAAACAATCCTGCTCATGGAGTTGGGAGGTATCACATTCTTCCGCTTGACCGTTACTCGTGCGGCGGACAGGGTGTCTGTTGCCCTCCCTCCTCCGACCACTTGATTGTCAAAGGCAAAGGTTGCGAAAAGTAAGGCAATATTATTGAATTCAATACAATAGCTCTCGTTTGATGCATCATTCGTCCATGTATCTTAAATATAAATGCCAGTTAGAGCAAGTTGAAAAAAATTGGAAATAATATTGAGGCACAAGCGCGGGCACCTGCGGCGAGGTTCGGCTAATACTGTTGGGCCGCTGCCAGCAGCTTGATAGCTCTTGATCGGTAGATGTACGGAAATATTGCTTGTTTCTGTTCATCTCCATTACTGGACAATGTTGACTTAAACTTAGCCCGTTAAATCCGTTACTATACCAAATTACAGTTGTCTCTCCGTTAGTTCCTGTAAAATTAGCGGCCGAAAGGTAAATCTTCTGTATAATAGTTTGATGCAATTAAGCTCGTACAACTAGTGCCCTACACGATACTTGCATGCATCAAATAAAATTTAGGTAATATTACAACTGACGATGTTGACGCTAAGCCCGTAACTTACAGTTGTACTCCGTTAGTTCCTGTAAACTTAGCAGCGAAATAAATCATATTGTCAGTGGTTCGGTATTATATCAACTAATGATCAACGATACTTGCATTACTAATCATTGTCTGAAATATGGGCAATAGCTGCTCAAATCAATTTAAAGGTGCATCTGAACAAAAATCATGAGACATTATGTTGTGAAATTTCCAATTATTGGAAACAATATCCCTAAAATGAATTTAATCTTTGACTCTTGCTATTTCTAAGGTTGTTGTTAGGATTAATTTCTTATTTTTGAAGGATGCAAATAATAACCCAAATACAGAACCTGATAGGCGCTCCTAGAAGCTGAAAACAGCAGAGTTAGGGTAATAATACTGAGAGATTATGGAATTGCACAGATAATGGAACAGTGCACCAGTAGTCACTTGCCAGTCATCACTCATTTCTCTATTGTTCTATACAATGTTCAATAGGGGCGAAAACAGAAGCATTTTAAAACATTGAGCCTGCCACTAAAACTATGCTTATCAAAAATAGTGATTGGTCACTTTAATCCATTGAAATATCATGTACTGCATCTCTACTCCATCTAAATGTAGTGTAAAGCTACTGACCTTTTACCCCTAAGTTAATAGGATACAAAAATAAAATAGAGCCCTTCATGACTTAAGGCACTTGAGTTATTACTACAAATAGTACATAGTATATTTCCTACTCTCCCCCATTACACATGGACCCTGCCTACATTGATGGCTCCTTCCAAACCATAATAAACCTAGATGGTCTGTTAGAAACATTATTGTAATAAACTGTAAGAAAAAAACTAGATGGTACATACTGCCCTTAGATACAAAAAACTGCTATAAAACCATTATTGTCCATGTAAACTGTAAGAGAAAAAAAAACTTTAAAAATAATGCTGTTCTTTTAAAGCATTGAAATAACAGCCCAGTCCATTACAACTACTCAAATCCATTGGTGTACAGCTATTCCAGTCCATATCATGATGTACAGCTAATCCATTCCATTGAAACAAGTCGATCGATCTAATTATGAAGCTGGACTACTCAAGTCCATTGAAACATGGCCAACAGTTACTCCAGTCAATTACAATATGGTGTACAGCTACTTAAGTCAATTAAAATATGGTGAATAGCTACTCCATTACGTTTAAATATGGTATACATCTACATAAGTCCATTGAAATATGGTGTATGGTTGCTCCAGTCCATTTAGATGTACAGGTACTCCAGTCGATCGAAATATAGTGTACAGCTACTCCACTCCAATGAATATGGTGTATGGTTACTTCAGTCCATTGAAATATGATGTACGGCTGCTCCAGTCCATTTAAATGTGAACCCTGACTACTCCAGGTTATTGATATATGATGTACAGCTACTTCAGTCCATTGAAAAATGATGTATGCCAGTCCATTTAAATGTGAACCCTGATTACTCCAGGCTATTTATATATAATGTATGGCTAGTCCATTCCATTGAAACATGGTGTACAGCTTCTCAAGCCTATCTAATTATGAACTAATTATGACTTCTCCAGACCATTGAAATATGGTGTATGGCTACGCCATGACATGGAAATATGGTGTACGGCTACTAAATACCATAGAAAAGGTGTATTGCTACTCCCATCCAATGAAATACGGTGTAAAGCAGCTCCTGTTTATCAAAAAAATAGTGTATGGCTAATCCAGTTCATTGAAATATGGTGTATGGCTACTTCAGTGTATTGATAAATGGTGTACCGCTACTCAAGTCCATTAAAATATGGTGTATGGTTGCTCAAGTTGATTGAAATGTGATGTACAGCTCCTGGAGTTCCATACAAAAATATGGTGCACAGCTACTCAAGTCTATCTGATTATGAACCATTGACTAGTCCCAAACTATTAAAAATATGGTGTATGGCTAAAACATTACATTGAAATATGGTGTGCGGCTACTTAAATCATTGAAATATGGTGCACAGCTGGTCCAGTCCATTGATATTTGGTGTAAGGCTACTCCTGTCCATTGAAATATGTTGTAAAGCTACTCCCGTCCATTGAACGTGATGTCAGATCACCTATATATAGCTGACCAACAAATAAGTTCTGTGACACTACTTCTACCTGTGACACTTGGACTGCTTTAGGTTTTGGTTGCCCAGCCTTACACTTTTGTGCAAAATGGTGTAACTGCTTGCACCTTGCACATGTCTTGCCATATGCCGGGCACTTCACTTTAGGATGATCCTTACCACAATATTCACAATCCTTTACCATGACTGGTGTGGAACTCTTTGGCTTTGTAGATTGGCCTTGTTGTTTGCCCTTGTTCCAGGTTCTGTTCTTGGACCTACGCACCTCGTGTACCTGGGCAGCACCGGCTGATGCTGGTGATGACATGGCCTGCATCTGGACCTTGCTGGTCTCTGCAGCTCTACATATTTCCAGCTACTTTATCTAGGGTTAACTTTGGCTCCTACTCCAGAAGAAATCTCGCCTTTACTCTGGTATCCCTTAGCCCAAATACGACTTTATCTCGTATTATCAAGTCTCTCTGGTCACCATACTCACAGGATGGGGCTTTGGTCTTTAGGTCTGTGACCCACTGGTCAAAGGGCTCTTCCTTCATCTGATCCCTTTGCCAGAACTTGTACCTCTCAAATACCACATTTTTCCTAGGCTCACAGTACAAGGCAAACTTCTCAAGCACTTTTTTATACTCCTTGATATCATCAGCTGGATCATACACAAATGTAGCATGAATCTCTTGGGCCTCTGCCCCAGCCACATGCAACACAATTGCTAACCCTGGTACTCCACCCTCCTTCTTATTCAGTTCTGTAGCCTGTAGTAGGTGACAAACTGCTGTTTCCATTTATACCAGGTGGCACTGACATTACCTTGTGAGAAGTTCATTGGTGAAGGGGGTTTTAAGCCATCCATTCTCACTGTTCCTTATGCTGCAATCCAGAGATTAAACTCACAAAGATCCCACTTCTGACACCATGTGACAGATTCAACACAACAGAAAAGCATCCCACTACGAATTAACATTTAGGTGCCGCGGCGATTCCCACCAAAACATCGTAATCATAATGTATCATTCTGTAACACGGTGTAAAGCAGCTCCTGTTTATCAAAATATGGTGTATGGCTAATCAAGTTCATTGAAATATGGTGTATGGCTAATCAAGTTCATTGAAATATGGTGTATGGCTACTTCAGTGTATTGATAAATGGTGTACTGCTACTCAAGTCCATTAAAATATGGTGTATGGTTGCTCAAGTTGATTGAAATGTGATGTACAGCTCCTCCATTCCATTGAAATATGGTGCACAGCTACTCAAGTCTATCTGATTATGAACCCTGACTAGTCCAGACCATTGAAATATGGTGTATGGATAAAACATTACATTGAAATATGGTGTACGGCTACTTAAATCATTGAAATATGGTGCACAGCTGGTCCAGTCCATTGATATTTGGTGTAAGGCTACTCCTGTCCATTGAAATATGTTGTAAAGCTACTCCTGTCCATTGAACACACCACTATGGACCGGATTTTACCTAGACGATAGGCTGGAATGGCCTGGTCCAGTCAATCGGTTGGTGGCGATTTTCCCTAGGATCATCTTTTCCATTTTTATCTTTTCTATCTACATTTTCATTTATACTAGAAGGTGGCTGCTTAATCAGGTCAATGTTCTCTATTAACCTTTCTTGGCACAATATAACACCAGTGCTGGTGTACTGTTAACCACCATAGTTACTTTTCTAGTCCAATGAAATATGATCATTGGCTACTCCAGTCCATTGAAATGGCACCGCATCTCTTGTTGGAAAAAGTAGCCATAAATTCGGTAGCTATGTCGAACCCTTCCGCCTTTATAACCTAATGGTGTTGTTCTCAAATTTACAAGATGTCAATAAAAGCGAGTATTTATGGAACTCAACAGAAAACGGATCGAAGGGTGTGCAAAGAAGTGGGCTCGCTCGCAAACGATGGATATGGGGTCTACAGTGGCCTGGAGGGTGGCCTTGGGGGACCGACGTTCGCCGCCTGCTACTGGGGTGTTCACTGGGGTTGGCTGGCCGAAACTTAGTCTGTTGGAAATATAGTTGCTGGCTGGTGTGGGCGATTTGCTTCGGTGGGTGAGGTGGTCTCAAGATTGCCCCCCCCCCCATCCCTGTTCTGGGACTATCATTCCCTATACTACTCAGACAAAGGCTCAAAGTAAACCATTATATTTTATCGTAGGTTTAAATGTATAAGACGGGTAAGTCACTTTTTAATTAACTTAATCGAAGACATTAGAGCTTATTTTACCAGACATTAAAAACCTCGAAGCTGTAAGTGTCCGATATGGCAAGGGACAAGTTGAGAGAAAATCCGTTGAGAAACGGCCCTGTGAATGCTCGCTGCCCGGGTTTGCTGCAGATTGCACGCTGTGACCCTGATCAGCTGATAGCTATTCTGTCCATTGAAATATGTTGTAAAGCTACTCCCGTCCATTGAACACACCACTATGGACCGGATTTTACCTAGACGATAGGCTGGAATGGACTGGTCCAGTCAATCGGTTGGTGGCGATTTTCCCTAGGATCATCTTTTCCTTTTTTATCTTTTCTATCTACATTTTCATTTATACTAGAAGGTGGCTGCTTAATCAGGTCAATGTTCTCTATTAACCTTTCTTGGCACAATATAACACCAGTGCTGGTGTACTGTTAAACACCATAGTTACTTTTCTAGTCCAATGAAATATGATCATTGGCTACTCCAGTCCATTGAAATGTGGTATGGCTATTCTGAAACATTTGAGTGTGGTATATGAGTACTTTGCTCCATTTGAATAGGATCTACAATTCAGCCAGAGCAACGAAATACTGTCACTCTTTCTGGAGTATATTACGCAATTCCAGTCATACATCAGTGTGTGATGGAGAGTTTGTAGGGGATTGCTGTTATTATTTACTTTGAGAACTTTCCTCATTACCATTGTCTAAAAATCTGGTCAGCCACCATTATTTTCCCTTTAATGCATGACTATCAATTACTGACCAGATAATCTGTGATTGGATGTTATGCTCTATCCATTAATTGATACTTCCTTCCCACTTCTCATGCCAACATATCCATTATTCCAACATATTATGTCAATATTTAATCCTATTTTGTGCATAAGGGTACATGGCCACTTGTTAATCAACAAACACAAATCATCTTTTACAGTCTGCATGGGTTTGATTTTCTATACATTTCACATCATGTATTTAGTCTATATTGAAGCTATAGGTTAATTTTCCAGCCTTGGGCATTGGAAAGTAAGACTTCCTTTGAAGCAAATTTAGTGATCATCCATTCAATGACTGCATGGATGGATCATTAGGCATTGTCTATGCATGTAAATTTTGTAGATCTAATTTGGCTTGTGTCCAGTGCTTACAGTCTCAATAACACAGACATGCTGTGTTAAAACAGTTGCAGTATTTTATTGAATAAGACAGGGGTACCTTGTTGTGAACAAATGTGGGACATATTATAATCTATAGCACACATTATGCTGTTTAATATACAGCTGACCTATATCCCTTGATATTAAGTTTTAAGTTTCTTTTGGTTAAGTCTATGCTTCAATGTTTTGAAATACATTTGATATTTGTGAATGTTACAGGACAAAATGAGCTTGTTATTGCAGCCACTGCTAGGATCCTTTGTGGAAATCCTTAAAACAGAATTTTTAACACAGGACCAGTTCTCCAAAACTGCTGGCACTTCCACTGTAATAATTCCTGTATCTGTTGCTGCAATATTACAACATCTGGAAATAACTT
Source organism: Urechis unicinctus (assembly GCA_034190875.2). Classification (NCBI taxonomy): domain Eukaryota; kingdom Metazoa; phylum Annelida; class Polychaeta; order Xenopneusta; family Urechidae; genus Urechis; species Urechis unicinctus. Next base: position 70,546,184 of record CM067349.1, read on the forward strand.
GTTGTTGTTTTGTATTTCACTTTAATTTTGCATCATCAAAATATATGCCCTATAAATAAAATGTAGAACCAAAATTGCTTACGTCTTTTTCTAAATAATCACAGATTAGTAGCATATTGTTTTTATCTGATGGCAGTTCATTATAATATGTTGGCCTTTAATGGTGTATTGATAGGCAATTAATTCAAAATTTCTGAAAACATACCAGAGGTATAGCATTTGTTGAGCATGTACATCAATACAGTTGAGTTTTCAACTTACTCAACATGCTGTGGGGGCTATTCCCGGTGGGTGGGAGGGGGCACTTGGCCTTATTGTGGATAGGGGTGTGCCGCGGGACCTCGAAAACCCGTACCCGTCGTACAAAGTCAAAATGGCCAAAAGCATACCCCGTCATACAAGGTATTATCAGGTCGCGGACTGACTGCAGAAGGAAGTACGTACCTCGATCGAGGTAGTACTTCGTTCTGCGGTCGTCTTTGACCTGATTATGCGAATGTATAGCCCGTCGTACAGATTGAAGCTGAAAAACATACCTCTTCGTACAAGTATGAGGCCAAAAAACCGTCGTACAAGTCGAGAGGCCGAAAAAACATGCCCCGTCGCGCGGCATATATATACTACCTCTATACACATAAGTCCCCCCCCCCCGGGGGGGGGCTATCCTACACTGCCCTTCCACTCCCCACAACTACATCCATAAAACTAGCAATGTCAATCAATAAGGGTCGAAAACAGCCTATTTTAGCTAACCTTGCATTCGATGTAAGCAAGCTTTAGTTTACTTAGTCCTCTCTATAGTCCAGTTTACCAGTAATTTAACTGCGAGTGACAGCTTAACCAAAAAGCGCTATAACAAGAACATTATAAAACCTAGCTCCGGTCGAACGGTAATATAAATATATACCTACTCAGACGTCTTGTAGGGCTATATAAAACCCTAAATCAATCTGATCAATCACACCAAATCGGACCTACACTTCGCCTTATTACTTCTATCAGCTGATCAGGGTCACAGCGTGCAATCTGCAGCAAACCCGGGCAGCGAGCATTCACTGGGCCGTTTCTCACCGGATTTTCTCTCAACTTGTCCCTTGCCATATCGGACACTTACAGCTTCGAGGTTTTTAATGTCTGGTAAAATAAGCTCTAATGTCTTCGATTAAGTTAATTAAAAAGTGACTTACCCGTCTTATACATTTAAACCTACGATAAAATATAATGGTCTACTTTGAGCCTTTGTCTGAGTAGTATAGGGAATGATAGTCCCAGAACAGGGGGGGGGGGGCAATCTTGAGACCACCTCACCCACCGAAGCAAATCGCCCACACCCCATATATCTAACCAGCCAGCAACTATATTTCCAACAGACTAAGTTTCGGCCAGCCAACCCCAGTGAACACCCCAGTAGCAGGCGGCGAACGTCGGTCCCCCAAGGGCACCCTCCAGGCCACTGTAGACCCCATATCCATCGTTTGCGAGCGCGCCCACTTCTTTGCACACCCTTCGATCCGTTTTCTGTTGAGTTCCATAAATACTCGCTTTTATTGACATCTTGTAAATTTGAGAACAACACCATTAGGTTATAAAGGCGGAAGGGTTCGACATAGCTACCGAATTTATGGCTACTTTTTTCCGGCCCAGACTAGCGAGCCCTCCAGACCAATTTTCCAATCCAGCCAGGGGTCTGCCAAATCCTGCCAACTGCCAACCAGGGGTCCGTCAGGGAATTTCCCTGCCGTTTCCGAATTGGACACCGAAGTATGGCCAACCAATACCCCCGATGCTACCCATACCAAAAACCCGCCATATTCCCCCCTTTTAGAGATTTGGCTACCTACCAGATATACAATGGACATAGCTACCACATTCGAAAGCATGGGCATACGAAGCGAGGAGAGCATTGCACCGCATCTCTTGTTGGAAAAAGTAGCCATAAATTCGGTAGCTATGTCGAACCCTTCCGCCTTTATAACCACCTCAGACCAGAGATGTGGCTGTGGGGTCGGGGAGATCTCCTTGTACGTCCTATCGAATGCGTTTTTCTTTTCGAGTGCTGCGAGGGCGACCTTCGTGCGTGGTTAGGGCGGTGGGGCTTGGCCGTGGATCTCAGTATAGTCGGCTTGGGCCTTTCGGGCGCGTGTATTGTGGGGCGTCATTACCTATACTGCGATGTTAGTTTAAAAGGGGTGTAAAAATAACAAAAATCAAATCGCGACGAAATCCCCACCTGCGCCTCGTGACCTGCTAGTTCTCTTAGCTGGCGGTTCCCTTGTGACTCGTGGCTACCTGCCCCTGCCCCCTGCGACTCGTGGCCCCCTGCCCCCCGCGACTCATTGCTACCCGAAACTTAGTCTGTTGGAAATTTGGATGCTGGCTGGTTGGATATATGGGGTGTGGGCGATTTGCTTTGGTGGGTTGGAGGTGGTCTCAAGAAAGTTTCCCCCTGCGCCAGGACCCTATTACCTATACTACTGTCTGGTATTACTATTAGGTGTTCGGGCAGGTTCCAGTGCCCACGTAGACCTATATATATATAAAATTGACGACGCTCTATCAAGTAGATGCTGATCATTTTCCTGGGTAGATTCCATGATGCGTGAATTTACGAATATTATATTTTGCATGAATAAAAACCGGTTCGAGTCGACCACGAGGTAAACAAGGTCGAACTATCTCACCGATGTCATGTAATACTCCGCGTGCCTAGATTCACTGGTAGGTTGCACTGGCTGATGCTCGGGCTGATGCTGCGCCAACTGTACCAGGAAGCCCGAAGATGGCATACAGTGTATTGCATTCGAGCTCCCAGTGGAAGATTGGGATGAGTTGATGGCAAAGAGCAATGGCCCCTTGGGTTTCCAGGGTTGCTTTATTCCCTTTTCACCGTCCATTTAGTGACACCAGGATATTTGGCAAAATATTAGTTCTCCAAGTAGGCTTTTACATTCAGTCCGATATCAACTCATTATAATTATTACGTGTTTGTTAGAATAGCTTGCTCCATTTTCACATGGTATTTATTTTATTATTAACTCAAAACACTGGTTGTCAATTATAACATAGTGTGGATGCATCCGTTGGAAAAGCTTACTCAGTCTCCAAATTATTCTGTGTTATCATACGACTTATGTATATGAAACAAGTTGTTGTGAAACAAAGAATGTTTCTTCCTCAGCCAAAGGGTTGGTTTACTGGTCACTTAACTAACTGCTTTCAATGAGTGGGCACACTATATTCTAAGTTGAATAACGATATATTGTATTGCTGCTATCGTTAATAAACCAGTCCTTAGCTTAAACAAGGTCGGTATGCTTTGTATGACTGTGTAATTTCCACAGCTAGTTCAGTTAAAAATGCCGAAGCAACTTGATAATGAGCTAGTTTTAGTGTTGCTGATATATTCATCAGCGATTAAGACAAATACATCAAACATTGAATCCTCATGTCTCAGGTTTAAGCATAATGAGCAGTGTATTTGTTCGATACGTTATGATTTGAAATGTAAAATTGTATCCACTCGATTGGTTTATAATGAGCCTCATGTGGTTTATGACACAATTCCTACCTCTTTATGTGGGGCATTTTTCGAAATGAAGGTAACCCATTAACATAAGAGGGGTCCATGTGTAATTTGGTAATAATAGCCTTCTTAGACGATGTGCCACTACAACTACAATTACTGAAAAGGGGAGGGACAGACGCTGGAGCAAAAGTATACGACCAGAGCTACAAGTTGGGAGGATGCTAAGTTGGGTCATAACACTAACAATGCATTATGCCCAGCTGGCAAAGCAAAGTAAAATCCAATAGTACGCTCAAAACTTTAACCATCAGTCTTTGACAGACATAAGTTGGAAATTTACATTCGTAACAAAGGTAAGTAATAAGTAGAAGTAATTTAAACCTTAATTTCAGGGTTTTTGACTGCTCACTATGGGATATTTGAGTCCGACTGTAGGCAACAAAAACATCGAGAGTCATAGCGTACACGATTGGACATTATGAATGTTGACAGAAATACTGCAATTAACAAGACATGTTAGCCCTAGTTGGGGGAGTCACAAGAAGATAAAATGACATCAGCGTCCTATCATGTCATGAACAGTCATTAACATCGTCGACCACGGGGTCGAACGTATAAGGTCTAAACTTTGCACACGCTCCATGGCGCCTATGACTTTCGCGTGAATTTTGCGCCGCCGCCGAATCTACACGCCCGTGTGATCACCTATATGAATGTCGTAAACAGCTTTTACTCTATTTTACCCTCTCTACCTTAAAGCGTGTGACCCGTCAGTTACCCGTCAGTTTCTCCTTAACCCCATCTTAACTATCTCATCAAGGGGCGGCCTCATTGGTGAACCTGCTACAAGCCTCACAACCAATCAAACAATTGGACATATATCCGCCCCGGAACTCATCGCAGCATCCGTAAATAACCGGTTGCATCTGGCCAGTTTCCATGAGTTCACCCAGTGAACTTATACTAAAAAAACACGCGGAACCTTCGACCAGCCGACCTAATTCATCTGTTATAAGACATCTCCGCATACAAAATGTAATTTATTTTTAGTTAAAACTATATAATTTACCATTTTGTACATTGAGGAGATATCTTATTTCGGATGACACATTTTGGGTAGACTGTTGTTACTCCGACTGGTAAAGGACACTAAATAAAACAAAGAAATCCAAAACGGCTGATGGATTTGAACTTTGATGACCATTAGAAAGAACAACTGCACAGTCATATCACACGCACCAAGACTATATTGAAAACTATCTAAACATTTAAACAATACGGATACGCAGCTCCAGGGCTAAATATAGAGTTTATACAACGCAAATAGATCCACACAGCATAACCTAAACGTTAAAGTGATACGTGTAAGTTATCGCATGGTCACGTGGGTGATATGGGGAAAGACTTTCCCGTATCACCCACGTGACCATGCGATAACATACTTATCGCGATGGCACCTACACGCGATAATCAAGCGCACGACCCTGTCTCCTGATATTGACAATTAGCGTGAACCTTTGTTGTGTAAGGTATATGTCCGGGACCTGTAAATATGAGAGATATTAGCTTAATCCCCCATTGGCCTCAGCTGTCTGTGATGATGGGTTCATCTATAGGATATGTGGGAGATTTTTCTTTTTTCGACGCCAATGATTTTGAGACGGATTTTAGTGTTCCCGTGGATCCATCTACAGATACCAAATGGGAAGTACTGATTGCGCAGGTCTGTTCAGCAGACTTCTCCGTTTGGTGCTGGCAACACTGTACTGCCGTAGAAGCGGCTTGGCAGGTGTTAGAATTTCGCGCCTCAGCTAGATTCTGGGGAGATGGTAAAAACTGGTTTGAACACCAGGGAAAGGTTGCGCACAAGCCTTTAACATTTTGACAACAAAAACAGTTATTAACATGCAATGTAAAGGTCCAACTAAGCCTACTTAATACTAGACCTAACTTAATTAATACGAACTACTAAACTACAAGACTGGGATTAACAAGAGGGAGGGTTGTGTTGGGAGCGATTTATGCGGCAACACGAAGCAGAATGATGCACGTGGGCTGCTGAGGCAGGTTTTATATGATTGCCTGGAAGTTGGTCGGACCAAACTGTAGATAGACCGCAGATGGGCAGTCGCCAATGAAATGAGGGACCGGCCTATTGGAAACAATCAAAATCCGGTTGGGTCATTTACTGTCCATGCATACTGGAAGCCACAAGCTTCCTTGTGTCAAGTCATTTACCTCCCTCCAAATGGGCGGCAGTAAAAAACTTTGAACACCGGGGAAAGGTTGCGCACAGACCTGTAATATTTCTGACAACAAACAGTTATTAACATGCAATGTAAAGTATTACGCAATCAGTACAACATATTACGAATATGTGCTTTACGTAAACTGCAAGAAATCATTAAAATAATATTTCGCAATTGTATAACCAGTTATTCTTATTAGTGATTTTTTGGTTGCCAGAAAATGATAATGTCCCAAATACCAAACACGAGTTGGAAGATTTTTGAAAATAGTCGGAGGAAGGTTAATATCGTATCCACATTTAAGGTAAATTTTATAAGCGTCCGATTTTCAATTGCAAGGATCTGAATGATTTCGCCCGGCAAACAGGCAAACCCGACTTGAAAGCCAATGTGGCCCATCCACGCCTGAAACTGTGGCCGGAAAACCTCTCAGGTGGGAGTCCAAGTCGCAGCATCAAGGCGCATAAGGTGGTAAACAGAACAGAACACTCCAAGGCGGTAACAGGGGTCTTTAATGAGGATTACGTACGATACAAAAAAATGCATGAGCCAAACAATGAGCATGATACATTGTTAAACTAAATGTATACGGATTAACATGCTTATCAAATATGCAACCTTAACACATACATGTTATCAGCTGTTGTGAAAAATCCCTTATCGTATCCATCATATTGACTCCTGAACTAAACTAACATCTACACTATAAGGTAAGAGGTTAGACAGGGAGGGACGGGTGGGAAAACCAGATAGGCTCGGATGCTACGGGACAGAGAAGCTGCTGACGAGTGTTCGACGGCGCTGAAAGTTGGCTTAAATACCCGGTAATTGAAAAACAAGCTATTGACCATGACCCTGCCCGCTCCCTCCCGGGCCACACCCCCACCCCATGCCACCCCCCGTTGAGGCCACCCCCCAATAAAATAACCTATGTCCGGTGACATAGCAGGAGGCCACCCCCCTCCCCCATAAAATAACCTATGTCTGGTGACATAGCAGGAGGCCAAGGAAAAACGCTGTCTGGGTGCCATAAATATCAAAGGTATTAGTTGGATACGAAGACCCCCGGTACTGCAGCGTCGCGCTCGTCTGTTTAACTCCTTACATCAAACGTAAGGATGCCTCACAAAGGTAGAGGCGTGTTAGAAGGTTGACACCGCTTGGGGTGGGGAAAGATAACAGGGGGGTGTCAGGAGATGCCGTGGAGTCGAGGCATAATACAGAGGCCAATGCCGATACTGGGCAAAGCGGATGACCCCGTAGAAGGGGAAGGGGAACTATCAATTGACGCTTTGCAAATTGAAAAGTTTTGGACAATTTCACCAGTATAGCTAATCAACCTTTAATTTTTGCCATGTCATCTCGTACCAAATGACAGGTAGGGCGGAAAGAAGTGCTCGAGGAAGGAACTCGAATTGCTTTCCTCGGCAAGTAAAATAAAGTGATTGAGCACGCTGCCCCATATACCATGTCTTTCGGTTGGTTTAGGTGTAACAGGGCCCGAATACTAATTAGAATTTAAGGGTTAACACCAACAGGCTTATTTTGTTGGATACACAGCGTTTAGAAAATAACTGTCAGCCAAAGGGCTAGGCAGACTTCATTCCATGTTAAGGATTCGCACGATATTAAAGTATTTCGGTATGGATGCAGGTTGCAGTTTGGGCGCAATGTAAGCTGCATACAGACAGGCTCTCTCTTGGCTAATGGAATAAGGAGGTAGTTTAAATTCATCACAGAAGTGAGATAACTGCGCAAGTGGATTCTGTAAGACTGTTTGGTGCACTCTAGGAAGGCCCGAGAACGGTAGTATTCTACGGCACTTTGTAATTGTTGGAGTAGCTGGCCAGGGGGGCAACCTGCGACAAAAATAACTGCATATGCGTCAGGGCATTCATAGCAAAGGTCACTCTCCATGGCAGACATGTTTGACGCAATGCTAACATAACATCTCTGCAATAGTTCACGGAGCGCATGCGATTTGACCCGGTTGTAACCTCTGACCGGGCGATAACAAGCAGCGCGTGTCAAACATAAACAAACATGAACGGTCAACATGAATGGAGCTTATCGGGGAAGCTCGGAAGTAAGCTGTGTTTACTGTCCACAAAGGCCGCATTTTGATGTCTTTGATTATGAACTTTCTTTACTTTATACGCTGCAGTTATTTCGGTTATATACCAAGGCCCTGCAGTCACAAGTATTAAATTTGGGCAAATCTTATTCTAACATTAGCAGTCCAATTTTTTTTGGTTGTGTGTCTTTTTTTTTTTTTTCCATAAAACATGTGAACTCCCATCGGAGGGCTGGGGGGAGCAGCAAATCTGGGAAAAATGGTATATCAGGCTTTTCCCATACCCCGTTGGTAGATAAGTTTCCAAAGAAACAACTTCTCCAAACACTCTCGCTGCTTGTCTGTCATTTCCAATCCCGGCGTGTAACTTTCTATTGCTTTTTTCAGTCGATTTTCGTTAACAAATTCGTCGTCACATCTGACTGCCGCCATTTTTAGAAACGCTTGACGGCCATGAAACGTCCGCGGAACTACTTTTTTTCGATAAATGCCTCATAATGGGCCTATAAAAGGTTTTCCATAACAAAATGATTATTATTATTCTAATCACACACAACAGAAAATGTTTTTGTAATATTTAACAGATGACATTCCGTAATAATATTTCGTCGCGTAATGACCCGAATTTGGCCCAAAGCGATCAGAGTATTGCAGAGGCGAATCCCAGCCTGCGCAGAAGCCGATGCGCAGGAGATCGAGCAAAGGTGTCAGGATCGAAGGACAGTCCAGGGGAAAGCAAGGAGTGCCAATATAGTAGATGACCACGTGTCCTTAATCTTGACACACAATCTGCCAGAATGTTTGCCTTCCCTGCAATATGAACACACTGTAACTCAAAATTATGTATAACAGAGCCAAAACACATTACGTAAATGGTGCATCAAAACCTGGTCACGACACGCGCCCTTGTTGATGTAGGCGCGCGTAGTTGAATTATCCGTGTGCAGCATAACTTTCTAGTGAGTGAAAGTAGCCGCCCCGCGATAGATAACTAATATGGCTGCCATAGTTTCTTTAATGTTGATATGGGAGTCTTTGAATTGAGGCATATCAATAGCCCAATCAACATAGGCCCAATCGTTGAATTATCCGTGTGCAGCATAACTTTCTAGTGAGTGAAAGTAGCCGCCCCGCGATAGATAACTAATATGGCTGCCATAGTTTCTTTAATGTTGATATGGGAGTCTTTGAATTGAGGCATATCAATAGCCCACATCAACATAGGCCCAATCCGTGGGAGTAACGAGGCCAGCCCCTTCAGATGATGAGTCGGTGTAAACATGTACGGGGGTGGGTGTGGGGTGACAGTATATGTTTACTGTTGAAGTTGTGCAAGCACTGTCGCCACCAAGCAATATCCTTACGAAATTCTGATGACAGACGGAGTTTATGATGGGGCTTTTGAAGAGGGCGAAGGATGTCCAGCACGCGTTGCAGGTAAACTCTACCTCCATTGACGACGTGTGCGGCCCAAGAGAGTTTCCCGGCAAGTTGCTGAAGCTGCCGACAGGACGCACGAGATCTCTTGGAGAATTTAGCTAGCATACAAAGCACTTTGGAAACCTTGTCCGGCGGTAAGCTGAGCGTCATATTAGTGGAATCAATTTGTATGCCCAAGAACGTTAGGCGCTGCGTAGGGGCCACTTTTTTCCCCAAGCAATAGCAAATCCTAGTGAACGCAAAAGGTGCAATAGCGTGTTGAGAGAGAGAGCGTGCAAGCATCATACGAATCCGCTACAATGAGAAAGTCATCTCAATATGCTACTACCGTATATCCACGCCGATGCAACATGCGGCGAACAGCTTGAAATAATCGGTGAAATATGCCAGGGGCTTTCCTGGCACCAAACGGAAGAGCTGTATCATAAAAATAAGTGTCATGATCGTCACCCTTGAATCGCCACTTGAGACCAGTAAACTTAAACTGAGATGGGTGAAGAGGCACGCTTCTATAAGCAAACTTAAAGAGACTGTTCAGCCGCATATAAGGCAATCAGGGATCATTTCGTTATTACATTACTACGATTAACGCAGACGTAAGTAATGACATCTGCTAATTTGTGCCGCAGAGGTTACATGATGGAAATTATGTTGATAAGTTTTTAACAATATAATTGACTGGAAATATTCATGATCTACTGTGGATATCTGTTTTATTTAGTTATGTCGTTCCATCGATAACGGTTCCTCCCTAAAACCATGAACCACACAAATGTTAGTTGTAAATCATAACGCGCTCCTGAATTTACCTCGCTAACGATGTGTATTCTTCCGCTTTAGTTATATAATTTAGATTTCATAAAATCTTCACTCAATCAAGTTGTGGGCATAATTGTGCACACATTAGACCGACAAGCAGGAAGGATAAATGGCGACAGCCGAAGTAAGGATCTTTTTTCTGAGACCACAGCGCCGCGTAGCGACTGAAAGTCTGAAAACTTAACATTTTTGGTTTCCAAAGTGCGGTTGCCAAGCAGTTTGCTAGGCAACCTCGTTCCAAATTTGGGGCTGAACAGTCTCTTTAAGGTCCACTTTGGCTAGAAAATAGGAGGATCGAATATAACCAACTGCTTGAGAGACTGTCTGGTATTTGGTAACAAAGGTGTCACTTACGAAATCATTTACTTCCGTACCACGTGGTTTGCTACAGTCATGAATGGGGCGGATGCCTTCGCTATCCTTAGGGATGGCACCCACGGCGTTTATCAGAACTGGCTTATATTTGGTGATCACATATCTTTGTTCATCGATCTCATGCCGGATGTGGCGTTCAACCGCGGTAGCTTGTGTGAGGGCGGTCCATTTTCTCCCGCAAGGGGCCGCTTCCTGTCCCTTACAGCATACCCCTTTCTCATAACTGATTCACCCAGTCCCGAGATTCTCGGGAGTCTCCTTACGCCAAAAACATAGTTCTAAAAATTACTACTCAATACAAGTAAACATTCGAGTCAAATTCTGCACGTGGTTTTACACCGCAATCAGTTCGCTGCAAGGGTCGCGAAAGCAGTTTTCTTCATATGATTCTAACACCTTGTAATTACCGATGCTAATATTGGAAAACTCACGAGTTCTTCATATTCATATTTAACTGTTGGGTTGAAGAAATTGGAGCAAAGAAATAAAAAGAAATCACGTGTACACAAGCGCGGTGGGCACGGAAGGGGGTGGGGTAAGATATTCGAAAATGGGTATCATCCAGTCCCTAGCATTTCTGAAGATGAATTAGGATCGTAAAGGGTGTTGATATTCATATTTCAAGAAGCGACCGGTTATGCCATTGGAAAATCGGGTGAATGCAATGGGTAATTTAAACGAGGTAATGCTCTCCCAATTTAATTCATCTGCAATTAAAAATAATAAGGCTCTAAAGTTATTGTTTTAATAAACGAAAGGGAAAATTATGGTGTGAATACATTACCAAAGTTCACTGTTGTGCAACACATAGCCATCTTTGTTTTAAAGTTCTGGGAAATTGACACATGGAAAAATCTAACTATCATGAAAAAAATATATTTTATGGTTGGTGGTCATATAATAAAATCAAGTTGGCTGAAATTGTATGAGTTATGAGAGTTAAAACAAAAACCTTGCAAATAGTTTGCTGTGAAAGATAAAACATGATTAGAGTTGATAAATGGGCTTGTTTATTTAAGCCAGGTGCATGTAAGAAATGGAATAAACAAAAATACATTGCACACAGCAAAGGGGGGGGAGAAAACCACCACCACAACATGAAAAGGTTGTACATTTAAATAAACTACAAGACAGGAAAACAGTGGAGGGTGGGATAGGAAAATCAAAATTGTGTGTGCAAGGAACAGTCACAACAGGAAGTGATTACCATCCCTATCGGCTAAGCAATTAGTTAAAAGTCATGTGACCTCCATGCAGGGCGGTAAGCTGTTGGCCAATAGATCACATGAGCATCAAACATGTATAGAGCGAGAGAAAGCAAAACATTACGACATTAACAATTGCAATGTCCCCAACTATATTAAAAGACAGACATAAGAAACCTGCTTAGCAATATGAATGTAAACACATGAACACCTCCATAAAAACTATTTAATTATGAGCATATTGAATCTGCATTTCTTAACAACTTGATGACCAATCATGCACACATATGATATCATGCTATTCTAATTTACTAATATTAATATCTATGCTTTGTGTGTGTAATACATAGAACATGGAAATGGCATCTCTTTTCCACTGAAGTGTTTTGGTCAATCTATTGATACAATTCTCACATAATTAGTATTCACAGTCATGGGGCATTTCTATCAAAAATACATCCTTCAACAAATTCATGTAGGTTCTCTGCAGAGTCACATTATTCAGAAGCCGAAGGTGACAATGCTTCCTGTCCTCCCTGCACGAAAAGCATAGATGATAGGGTCTCAACCTGGACAAGGTTATCTTCATTGGAGTCTGAAATTCTGAAGCATGGACACAAACAAATGAATACTATTTTATAAAATAAAAACGAGTCATTTTTAAATTATGAATTGTGACTCAGTAAGGAAGAACAGCTTTGTTCAAGCAGTTTTCGTGACCAACACTTCCAACAAGTAGGCTTTAATTTATGAGAGAGCATGCCAGAGACCCAGAACCAGACCAGTGGACCCCAAGTGACAGGACAGTAAACATGAATGACCATGTGAACCCAAGTGTGTATACAGCGTAAGTAAATACCGTAGAAATCACTGAAAAAATGCATCATTACCATTTCTCCCTCCCTACCCCCTCGGACCCCGCGTCAACCACACTGGCATATGCATGCACCGATGCGGTGTACTTCTATTTCATCGCTCATTCTTCCAAAATTAACTGAATCGACAATATGTCACAAAGCCTGCATAATCAACTCTAATTTATTGAATATATAAATACAATTACTGAACATTAGTGTGATACATTAAGGTTGACAATTGCTTACCAACGACAGGCTTGATATTTTCCCGATCAGAAACACCGCAAACATTGACAGACGCTGCCATCTTGCCCTCTTGCTGGAACTACTTTCGGCTCAATCCCATGATTCTTAGAACGAGTTATGCGAAAGGTCAGTGCGAGAGAGCGCGCCACATTTCGGGCGAAAATGGAGGGCGGTCACCTCGGGCCGGGGTTGGTGTTTCCTCTTTGTCTACAATTTTAAATCCGTTGTTGATGCCATCTAGAATGAACACACGATCACGATCGTCATGAAGCTCCATTTCCCATGCAGTGTGATTGAGTTTAAGTTCATTGGTCGCGAGTGGGGCTCCAACCCTAGAGGTCTTTAACCCTGGTCTTGCTAGTTTTTTTGATGATTGTTTCTAGCCGATCCATGCAAAGCTAAGGATGGGACCCATGACAGTTCGGCGCAGAACATACATGCCTGAACCGACAATCTGTGTCGAAGGGGCAATTACCTCGATTGAATAAACGACAAATTGGCTGCACCTTTGGCGTGTGTTTTACCAAAGTTTTGGGTTGATGGTGTTGCATCACCATCGGCAGAGCGGTTTGGCTGCTGCTGGTGCTGATGCAAGGTAGACAGGTGAGGGGAGTCACTTCCCCACCTGAATCCATGTTGGGCCTGGAGTTGACGATACGCCCTGTCAAAATGCAGCACGCTGATCCATAGAAACGCTTCAGCCAGTTCGTTGATTTAGACTGAGTAGGCTAGGTAATCCAGAAGTCGTACGGATGACAATCTTCCTGTACCCAGCAACTCCAACAAGATTTTGAGATTTGCCGCCGACCACTGGGTAGGAGTGACGTCATCCACACGTGGTTTTTTGGAGCCCATTTTTACCACAAATTCGGTGCCTTCGTCTACACGGAAGACTTAATCTGCAACATTGTGGCCCATCACAGGCTTCACAAAATCTACTATGTCTAGATATTTTTGTTGCCTGCTGAAGCAGAATGTACGTTGATGGATTTAAGTCAACACGCTCACCTGGTGAGGAGGTAGTCGGCTTTAATGGTTCTAGCACGGCTGGTTGGCTGGACGTGCTTGTCTGGTGCTTGTCTGACGGTCAAGAAATCTTTGTAGAACTCGTTTTTGTCCGAGAATTGTGATGCCTACTGCATCAAAGTCGCCAGGCCGCATTGCCGAAATTGCTTCCTTGGGCATGAAACCGTGGGTTACCAATTTTTCCATTGTTTTGTCCGTGAGTCCGCGTGACCGTCCCCACACCGAAAAAGTCTCTGCGGAGTCTGGTGTGTTGTCGGTAGCGGCTACTGATGTGGCTGTTGGGTCCTCGTTGGTGCCTCAGGGGGGGTGGTATGTGGCGCGCGGCCCGGTCCTGTTGGACCAAAGCACTGGTCATCACGGACGTTCGTTAATGAACGGGTAAGTCCAAACGTCCACTCACTACCGTGATCATTGCTGTAACACTCCATGATTTGAAGCGAGCGATTTTTGCGGCACCAGGAGAGCGATTTAGGAGCGATTTATGCGGCAGCAAGAAGCAGGATGGTGCACGTGGGCTGCTGAGGCAGGTTTTATATTGATGACCGGAAGTTGGTCGGACCAAATTGGAGATTGACCGCAGAGGTCCGTGATGGGCAGTCGCCGATGCCACGAAGGACCGGCCTATCGGAAACAATTAAAATCATGTTGGGTCATTACACATACCGGAAGCCACAAGCTTCCTTGTGTCCAGTTATTTACCTCCCTCCAAATGGACAGCCTTGGATTGTTTGATGAGTTTATTGATGATAAAGGTATATGATGATTCCGTGCTCGTCATTGATTTGATGTCTAACAAATGAACTGTTTGACCTCTGCATCCTGTCAACAACAAGCAGAGCATGACCAGTTTGACATGGTTTGCTGAAGAGTGGGGCAATTACCACCCTCTCTCTCTGCTGTAACGAAGTCGTTCAGGACGGTGACTGTAGCAGTGATGCCAGCGAGCAAAAGCTTCTGGACACGCTGAATCATAGCGTCCTCGTGGCGGGACCCCTTCTTGATCCCTGTTGATGCTGTTATAAATCTCAGGGTTCACGCGCACCGGTTCCAATTTCTCACAGTTAATTGGCTTTGGAAATTTGTCCAGCGCCAGAGATTTATTGTCTTTCGACATCCCGTGTGTAAGCAGTTTGTCCACAACAGTGGCCAACTGGTCGTCTATACGAGGTCCAGTGACATCCTGTTGCTTAACACAGCTGTCCAGCTTATCTAGGAAGATGAGCGACGTTTGTTGAATGGGTGGGGCGCTGGTGCCTTCTTGGCCACTATCGCTAATTTCAACTCCCTCCTGCTGTGCACACACATGGGACGCATCGTCTTTCAAGGGTTCGTTAGAGGCAAACGGACCTATGCTTATGTCATCTTGATAGCAGTCATACGCTGCCTTGAGCTCAGTGACCACGGGGTTAAGGGCGTTAACTGACTCAGTTAGCGCAGCTAACGAGCTCCTGATGAAAGCCATATCATCTCGCGAAGCCACAAAAGCTTCTTAGTCTATATAGAGACAGCATTTTTGACGAGCAGAGTCTGGCTCAATCGTGATGTTCGTAATGTCCGCAGACACTACAGATTCTGCCTTTGAGCTCTTATCCGTGCACTTGCCAGACACTGGCTTGGCACTATGTTCGGGTATAGAGTTAATGCAGATGAGATAGGTAGAATGACCTAGTGTCTGAAGGTTTATAATGGCTATGATTCTTTTCACCATCAGACGGGCGCTTCAGACGTCTGTCCAGCGGTCACACGGAGGACACCATCGGACGGGCGCTTAGGACGTCTGTCCAGCTGTCACACGGAGGACACGATCAGACGGACTAGAAGATTAGGATATCAAAATCACTGGGTGTAATAATTCAATGCAGTAATACATACAACACATCACGCCATGCAGTAGATCAAGCCGCGCATCCCAATGTCGAGCTAACATCCATGTCGAGTTGACTGAAGTATTGTGTTTCAGATGGGGTTGTTACAAATATTTTTTATTGAGGTCAGGTCATTGTGGTCCAGCTGGTATATTCACAGGTATGTTTTTTAAGGTCAAGTCATTTTTCCCCAGGTGGGGTCATTACAGGTATGTTTATTAAGGTTAGGTTATTGTGTTCCAGATAGGGTCAAACCAGATATGCTTTATCAAATTCAGGTCGTTGTGTTTCAGGTTGGATCGTAACAGGTATATTTTATTGAGGACAGATTATTGAGTTACATGTGGTATTGTTACAGGTGTGTTTGTTTAAGGTCAGAACATTGTGAGTCAGGTGGGGTCGTTACAGGTACGTTGTCTGTTCACACCGTGTCACACATCCGGTCAAATTTGCTACTACATCACCAGCGATGACGATACTCCAGCTGTCTTTACAAGTACTGCCTCTCCTCGAGTCAGACAACAGCGCATGTTCCTCATTTGTACACTGAATATGCTTGTTTCAAAGTTTTAAACATCTATCTGTGAGCGCATTATTTGATTTTTTTATGGACCTTAATAATTGATCACTTGATAAATCCTTGTAAAGCAGATATATTGCGGACTTATTGTCTCAGACTGACTAGACACGACAACATACCCCTCAACACTCACTAGACACGATAACATATCCCTTAACACTGACTAGACATGATAACATACCCCTAAACACTGACTAGACACGATATCATACCCCTAAACACTGACTAGACACGATAACATACCCTTAAACACTGACTGGACACGATAACATAACCTTAAACACAGACTAGACACGATAACATACCCCTAAACACGCACTAGACACGATAACATACCTCGTAACACGGACTAGACAGGATAACATACCCCTAAACACGGACTAGACACTATAACAGACCCCTAAACACGGACTAGTTACGATAACATAACCCTAAACATTGCCTCTTAACACGTACTAGACTCGATAACAAACCCCTAAAAAATTATTGGACACGATAACATAACCCTAAACACGGACTAGACGCGATAACATACCTCTTAACACGAACTAGACACGATAAACATAACTTTAAACACGAACTAGACACGATAACATACCCAAAAAATTTGATTAGACACGAAAAAATACCCCTAAACACGGACTAGACACGATAGCATACCCCTAAACCTCTCTAGACACGATAACATGTCTCTTAACACGGAATAGACACGAAAAAAATAACCCTTATCACGGATTAGACACAAAATGACCTGTGTCAGGATTACAAACAATAAGATGGCCAAAAGATGTTAAAAGTTGAAATAATGAGGAGAACGTGTTGAGGAATTTGGGTTTTGTTTGTAACATGCCAGGAGCGGGCTACCTAACCCTAACTCCTGTTTTGACAGGAGGGGGAGGTAGGTTTAACCAATGGCTTAAGGCCGGCTCTCGTGCTCGTTGGCACACTGGTAAATGGGGAAGTGTTTTTGGGTTTGTTATCGCGTTCATCTCGTGTTTAGGGATATGTTATCAGGTCTAGTCAGTGTTTAGGGGTATATTATCGTGTGTAGTCCGTGTTTAGGGAAATGTTATCGTGTCCAGTCAGTGTTTAGGGGTATGTTATCTTCTGTATTCCGTGTTTAGGGGTATGTTATCGTGACTTTTCCGTGATTAGGGTTATTTTATCGTGTCCAGTCAGTGTTTAGTGGTTTATTATCGTATCTAGTCCGTGTTTAGTGGTATGTTAACGTTTCTAGTCAGTTTTTTATGGTTATGTTATCGTTCCCAATCCGTGATATGAGGTTTTATATCGTGTCTTTTCCGTGTTAAGAGACATGTTATCGTGTCTAGAGAGGTTTAAGGGTATGTTATCGTTTCTAATCCGTATTAAGAGGTATGTTATCGTGTCGAGTCCGAGTTTAGGGGTATGTTTTCGTGTCCAGTCAGAGTTTAGGAGTTAGTAATCGCGTTTAGTCCATGTTTAGGGATATGTTATCGAGTCTATTCCGAGATTAGGGTTATTTTATCGCGTCCAGTCTGTGTTTAGGGAAATGTTATCGTGTCCAGTTAGTGTTTAGGGGTATTTTATCTTCTGTATTCCGAGTTTAGGTGTATGTTATCGTGTCTATTCCGTGATTAGGGTTATTTTATCGTGCCTAGTCCGTGTTTAGAGTTATGTTATCGTCTCTAGTCAGTGTTTAGGGGTATGTTATCGCGTCTAGTCCCTGTTGAGAGGTATGCTAACGTGTTTAGTCAGTTTTTAGGGGTATTCTATCGTGGTTACCAAGGGCAACAAAAAGTCCCGTAAACACATGACGAAAGGCGTAACTGCTAAGAAACAATATCGCATGGTAATAGACTACCGCTACCTTAACAGTCAGACTGTGTCATCTAGTCTCCCCATACCCCGCATGGACGTCACCATTGACGAAGTGGGCAGTGCTAGACCTAAATACTTCTCATGTTTAGATTTAGCTTCAGGTTTCTTTCAGGTAGGCCTCTCGAAAGACTGTCAGCACTTAACGACATTTACTACCCCAGATTACAAGTCATACAAGCTTACACAAGACTTAGCATGGGCCTTCAGCAGTCGCCATCTCTGTTCCAAGAGTTAATGATGCAGGTTTTTGCTGATTATCTTGGCACGTTTGTTCTTGTCTACATTGATGACATCATTGTTTATTCAAGTAGTTTCGAAGAACACGTTAAGCATTTGGACCTTGTCTTTAAGGCTTTGACCGCAGCAAACCTCAAGCTTCATCCTAAGAAATGTGCACTGTTTAGAGAGGAAGTACACTTTCTAGGAATGAAGTTAACACGTTCAGGTGTAAAGCCTGGTGACGAGCATTTGCAAGCTGTAATGACATATCCAGTGCCTAAGAATGTCAAAGGGGTGAGGTCATTTTTGGGTTTGGTTAATTTTTTTCGGAAATTCGTTCCGGATGCTGCTAACACGAACCCGACCTCTAAACCAGCTGACCAAGAAAAATACACCATTTACATGGACACAAGAATGTCAGGTGAGTTTTGATGCCCTGAAATCTAATTTGACCTCACAGCCGCTGCTGGCATACCCAGATTTCTCGTCACCTTTCATCTTGTATACTGATGCAAGCACCACTGCTATTGGTCACTGCTTAGCTCAGGTCGATGACAACGGTAATGAGAGGCCCATTGGATACGCAGGTAGGTCACTCAACGTGCATGAGTGTAACTATTCTATCACTCATTTAGAGCTATTAGCGGCTGTACATGGTGTAACGTATTGGAAACCATATTTGGAAGGATCCAAATTTACACTCGTAAACTGACCACAAAGCCCTGACCTCATTCTCACGACCAAGCAGACAGTTCCAAAACTAATTAGATGGGCTCTCGTGCTTCAGTCGTTTGATTTTGACATCCAATACAGAAAAGGTAAGCTCAATAGTGTAGCTGACGCTCTCAGCAGACGTGAGTACGACTCATCTCACTGCCCAAATGACGATGACATTAACGCCTATCCTGACCTTGCTCACATCTTCACACAAACTCAAGCCATTGCTTGTCCCGTAACGAGATCAAAATCGCGGACACAGGGTTCAGTGACTGCTGCAGGCCCTGATCAACGTACGTCAGGTAGGTCAATCAGTCATAACGCGCAGCAAACGCCCAGCGCCCTCAGTGACTCCATCAAACGTGTGTTGGAACATGGCGTTATTGATTTGAAGTCCCCAACAATAAGAGCAGCTCAAGAACAGTGTGAGTTTAGTAAAGCATTAATGGACTGGTTAGTTCATAAGAAGCTACCAAGCACAGCAAAAGCCGCAAGACAAGTTCTTTTGCGTGAAAATGATTACGTGGTTGAGAATGGCATTTTGTTTCACATGTTTAGACCTGTGGTTTCCAAACCAGGTGAGTTTTCACTGACGCTGGTCGTGCCCGAGAGTCTCCGTCACACAGTGCTGTCACAATGCCACGACTCCGCACTCGCAGGTCATGTCGGCGTAAATAAAATGCTTACCGCACTAAAGGAACGATTCTCATGGCCAGGTATGTACAAAGATGTGCGTGAATATATAGACAGCTGCCCTCAATGCATTGCAACCAAACGATCCCACCGGCGTGAGCGACCAACAATGACACTTTTTGAGCCTGTCACGGCACCTTGGCAGAGAATATCAATGGATAACATAGGCCCATTGCCACGAACTACCACAGGCAACCTATACATCACAGTTGTAATCGACCATTATTCGAGGTATGTTGTGTCTTGGGCCACCAAAAATCTGGAAGCTGGTACTCTAGCAAAGCATTTTTATGAAAAGATAATATGTACCCATGGCATGCCCTTAGAAGTACTCACTGACAAGGGTACGGACTTTACTAGTAAGTTATTTAAGGAGCTAAATGTTCTTTTTCAAGGTACCCAAAAGTTTACTTCTGCTTAAAAACCGTCAACAAACGGCAGGACCGAAAGAGTTAATAGCACCTTAATCAACCTACTACGCACTTTGTGTCACGACAAACCAAATTCGTGGGATAGTTATCTTTGTTCTGTTACATTTGCTGTCAATACTACGATCAATAGGGTCATTAATTTGTCCCCTTTTGAGCTTGTGTTTGGCAGAACAGCTCGATTACCAGTTGACTCAGAGCTTCGTACTGCAGCAGATAATATCCAGAGCAGAGGTGACCACTTGGAAGATATCTTTCAACGTCTATTAAGAGGAAGAGCCTTAGCGCTGCAAGCAGCCAAAGAGAATGAGGCTAAAATGAAATCAACTTGGGACAAGACTGCTAGAGCAGACTGCATCACTGTTGGCACGGTGGTGTATTTGCACTGACCCGATCTGTCCACTTCAGGCAGCGGCAGTCAGAAGTTTGCGCAAATGTTCAAAGGGCCCTATGTTGTGATAGAAGTGAGAGAACATACTGCTAAACTAAAGGACTTAAGCACTGGTAACTTTGTTCCAGGCATGATTGCTTTTAACCGACTGAAAGTTGTTAAGCAGCGGCCTTTTCTCCCATAACTGTGTTAAGTGCAATCTGTTGAGCCGGCTTATCTTGGACATGGATTTTTATTAAGACATTGCTAATTAATTCCTCGTCAACAACTTTTCCGATTTAACTGAATATGTAATCGCCTTTTCTCTACAGCTATTGATTGAGTCATTCTGTTGTAGTTTTATTTGTTATCCAGCAACATTTTCAGAGACAACCGCCCGTTATACTCGCGTGTGTTGCACACGGCGTGGGACGTTGCAGCCGTTTGGTACAGTTTTGCATTAGGCATGGCGATTATAAAGCACCCTCAGGGACTATACGTCTGCATCACAAGCACTTGTAACGACCAGATAACTGCACAGTGTGTTAGTCATGTCGGGTCCTGTGGTTGATTTTCTCAGCTACAAGTCAGTTCAGAAGTCGAGATGTCACAGTGTCTTCCTGGTCACTACTGATCACCATGTTCCATGTTTTTGTCCGGCCCACAGTCTTAACTGCATTCTTGCCTTAACACTCGATCTGACCACTTATGATGTATTCTTTTTTTTTCAGAACACAACAATGCTGTGTGCAACCGAACCAAACACTGACTAGACTAGACACGATAACATAACAAACCCAAAAACCCAAAACACGCACTAGTCACGATAAAATAACCCTAACTAGACACGGAATAGACACGATAACATACCCCTAAACACAGAATACAGACGATAGACGGACGTGTGTCGGCTTTGGATAGTTATTGTCGTTGTTTTATGTCCATGTCTAAACTTGGTTGGAATATGACTTTATTATGAGTATTACAGCAAAACTGTGGTTCTATGTCTAGCAAATACAATTGCTCAAGCACTTGACGGACAGTAGAGCAATTAGTCCTAACGTTTTGTGAGACTATTGTCTTAATAACAATTGACTAAAGAGTTGGGTGAAAGCTGCCTGTCGTTGTACAGGAAATGAAGAAATTCTATTCTAACAGTTTTGTTACAGATAAGGAAGAGAAGTCCATATGTCGGTTTTCACACCAGGCGAGCCATCTGCGCCACGCTGATTGTAGGTAAGACTTGGCTCTTGCGGGTTTGACAGAATGTCCAATGAATTCTGCGACTTCCATCGGTATGCGATTAGTTCCCAGAAAAAAAAATACCATGCCGTCAGGCGAAGGTCTTTCGATCGGGGTGGAGGTTTCTGAGACGCTGCTTTGAGCACTAACTCGGATAGCTATGGAAGATGACGAGGGGGCTGTGTCAGAAGTGATATCGCGTCGTCAACCAGTGTGGAGTCTTTGGATGTCGCGATTTTGTATCCGTCTTGAACGAGCCAAAAGCAGCGTGTCATCGAGGCACACACAATGAGCGCTATCACAGTCTGAGGCTTAACAAAGCCATAGGGCGAGTTATTTTGGCTGCAAATAGGCCCACAGCATAATCTAATCGTTCAAGTGATACAGTTATATCACGGCAATCGACCTTGACAGTGAATTGCTGGTAATGACAGTGACCTTCTATGGACAGTAGACCATCCGAATATGTTTATGGCAGACTTATTGTTGTTGTAGGGCCTGGGTGCGTCCAATCGTGTCTGCGCAGGGACGCTGCTGCAGGGGCCGAGTGTAATCTCTATCTTTGCGTTTGAATGCGTCTTGGATTAGCCGAAAAGTATCACCATCAAAGCAGTTTGTAACTTCTGGTGAGAAGTTATGTAGGCGATTGACTAGAATATGATCCATTGACCCCTTTAAAACCCTGTCTATTCTCTTGAACTCAAAATCGTTGGCTCTACCAGCTGTCAAAACGTATTGCGTGGGCAAGGGGCGTGCCGTTACACTAAATCTACCTGTCCGACGGTAAAATAACGCCATTGGCGGGCGCTACCACCCCTATATATACATCATATATATATCATATACATATATATATATATATATATATATATATATATATATCGCTATCTCCCCATAAATATATACAGTATATATGTATATATAAACCTGCATATATTCATATATTTGCGTATGTGTTTATGCGACTGTATGTGTGTCTGTGTGTACTTCCTGTATAACGCTTTTCAGGCTATGGATGAAGGAGAACTCCAAATAAATGTTGCAAAATAAGTTCACAGATTTATTTATTCACATCACAGGGGATCATATAAAGTGAGTTTCATAAATATATTCTCAATTAGTACATAAGGCAAGTGACAACTGACATACGCTCTCACTATGTTCAGGTTAAATATCAACTCAATATCAGGTTGCATGTCAGACAAACAGCATCTACCCTCTAACGCTAAGAGGATGTTTCGTTAAGACATGTAATGTGGGACGATGAACTCAAAGCACAACAAACAAAATGGTCACGGATAACTAAAGAAACAGAACAACTCTGGTGATCAGGGTCTGTTGTTATCACTCACTCTTATCACTGGGTTCATATCAGACACAGCGACTCATTTCATCACACTAGCAGGCAGCATCCCCGTACATACACCCCACACCCTACACCTGCCTACAGTCCACCCCGACTCCACCCTCTCCCACCCCGTCCCCCCCCCCTCTACAATGTCAACCACACGTGCTCTGTATGTGTAATGGGCTGACGTCATGTCGCGTGGGTCACCGCCGACTAACACAATGTGTCTCTTGTCCTCAGTCAGAACAACAGCACACCCGCGGTTAGGTGTTTTGTATGTAGACCTTATCTGGATGTCCCGAGCTTCCCCCTTACGGAGGCTTGTCACAGGGCAGATGTAGGTGTTGTCTGTACACATCACGATAGCGTGATCACCCACGACAACCAGACCATACACCGCCTGCCAACCATCAGGTAAGCTGAGTGTGCGTGTTACGCTGTGGGAGACTGTCGAGTAAACCTGAAGAGTCACATGCTCATCTTTATCCCACACACCACACACCAGTATGTCTGAGTCGCCCAGTGGACAGCAGCGAGTGTGCCCACACACTGACCCGACCAAGCTGCCCGCCGCCTGCCAGGTGTCTGTACCACTCACCCGCATCTCCACCTCCACACAGTCACCCATGTTATCCTTACCAGGGTCAGGACGACCACCCATCACATACAGATCCCCGTTCATCTCTATCATACAATGACACGCCCGAGGCCGCCTCAACACACCACCACCACACCAAACACGCTTCTTGTGATCATACAGCCACACCTCATTCAGCTTCTTACCCAACCCGCTTACACTCACCTGACGCTCATTCACGCTCACTGCTACACGGCCATACTCATGAATGGTGGAGGGTAAAGTGGTGATGGACTGACTGGGCGCTGTCAGAGAAGTAGGCATGACATACATCTCCTGTACAGCGGATTGCTCATCATCTCCCTTATAGGGACACACCCCCACAATGACAACGACATGCTCAGCTTGAATATGACTGATTGCCTCTTCCACCAACTCACGTGCCTTGCTGTTGGATTTGAACACATGTTCGACACGCAGTGTGTAATTTAGAAAATGTTTAGCCATCTCGTTTAGTGGCAATACATTCAGCAGAGGGAGGAGGTATTTGGTGCGAGTGGGATCATGTCTCACCCATTCTAGCACGCTACTGAGGCGCACATCAGGAGAGCTCACCCTCAAGTCTGGGTGAGACAGGATAGTGTTAACACGTTCATAAGAAAGGGCTGAGAAAGAGGGGCTGGTCATAAGGTCCTCAACATGACCAAGAACCATAGAGATGGCCTTCTCCGCGCGAACTTTGTCTTCCACACAGCAAGCCACGTCCCAAATCTCAATACAGTTCTCTATTTTGAGGTCTAATTTGGACAGTTTGAAATGGGAACAGTCATTCATCAGGTCATTCATACCCAGACTTTCACATACATCTCTTAACGGGCCAGCCATACGGACATCCACATCAACA
Source organism: Urechis unicinctus (assembly GCA_034190875.2). Lineage (NCBI taxonomy): Eukaryota > Metazoa > Annelida > Polychaeta > Xenopneusta > Urechidae > Urechis > Urechis unicinctus. The sequence goes on from CM067349.1 coordinate 70,570,804, forward strand.
GACCCTGTGTACATGTAATCAAAGCACAGACTCAAGAGGTCAGGATCAAAATCAACAGACAGAACAGATCTTTCCTGGCTTGGAGAGGTGAGAACATTCCTAAAAATAGGGTGAACTCCCGGCCAAAACCAGTCTGTGCGCTTGGAAGACTTGACCTCTGCTCTGGATTTCAAGGTCATACAGCTCATTTGAATCTCGAAGAGAGTTGATGTAGCTGATAAGCGTGGTAAAGGGAGAACGTCTTACAGGCATGTAGGACACGCCTCTTGAAACGTAGTGCTTGTCTTCAGATGAGACATCCTTGGATGATGCAGCTCTAGCAGTTGCCATGGTTGCAGGAGGTCCTGAAACATAGAGATACTAATTAGAAATATTTCACAAATAAATGTTGGCTAACCTACGTCTAATAAACTAAAATGAATGAATACTACACAGTTAGCATCCCAAAGTGACATTTATATGTCGTTCCAATGGTGATGGGTAATAATCTTGGATACAAGCTTCACCAGTGTCTATAGAAGGTTTCCATTTGAATGGAAAGTGGGATGATTGCAGATTTTCTCCATACCTTAATGTAGAGACTTTTGACAGTTCACTTCAGTTTTTGAAGCAGGTGACTGCAGATAACACCAAATGACACAGGTCATAACGTGCACTATTGAACATTATGTCTACAAGTACAAGTTGGTGGAGGCACTAAAGGATAAAATGATGTAAACCTCCTTAAACTTAGTCAATGACTGGTTTAGTTGCCTTATAGCAAATAAACAGATTTTCACACGGACCATTATGATTCCATCAGCTTGACAACATAGAGCAGGAATATGAATCATAACGGTCTACATGAAGTGACTGTTTACCAATTGTGGCAATCTGTATTCACCTTAGCAGCCACAGGAGTGTTGTGGTGATCTAGGAGGAATGGAATTGAAGTCCCTGCAATGACACCAGGAGACTCTGGAGCTGTCACAGCAAATGGTAAGATGCTTATTAGGTCATCAATAACCAACACTGATCCAATACAATGAGCAGCTTAAGCAAACCAGACCCACATTATTACCACATTCATGACAACCTGGAATGAATTGAGACATATCTGTCAATGATCAAAACCAGCAAGCTCAAAATCAATGATTTTAAAGCAAGAAACACTAAAATTAATTGTATCCCTTTGCGTGTGTGAATTGATATCCTTAATCATTAGATTACACAAGACCAACTCAGGAACAGTTGCAACACAACCAGAGTGGGGTCAAGGTCATTAACTTCCATACACTTTTAGTTCAGTTGTAATACTAGGCAATAGGACCCAAGCTTGACCCATTGTTCCAAGGTAGGTCCAGTACATATCTGATCATAGTTAATATTCGTATTATAAATGACAATACATTGCTCGTGGAGGCTACCTCTATTCACACATTGGTTCTTATGCAAATGAATGCACAGCAATGCCAAAGTAACCAATTTCTTTTTGTTCAGATTGGTTAATTAAAACTGCATATAGGCCATAAGTAGAGTTGATACATACCTTAATGTTAGGGCTTTGAGCTGCTTGCTGTGTGTCACTGGAAGCTGACTGTAGACAACAGGAATGACCAGGTCATAACGTGCATTTTTAAACTAGGTCATAATGTGCCCTATCAAACAAAATTAATGTTTATAGAAATGCTGTACATATCAAGGTGTAAGTGAGCGCTCAAGATGAAATCTTTATGAAACTGTCTATCATTGATCAATATTATTAACGTGTTCCAAAAAAGGTTGGATTCATACAAAGGGATATACAAATTCACACTCACGATATGAAAATTTCACATTAACTTAAAGGAAATATGATGTGGTGTAATTAGTTCGGACCTCTGAAATCCTCCAGCAGCAGTGGTGGTGAGATTGTTACCTCCAGTAAAAAAGAAGGGTAAAGTGGGATCCTCTTATTAGAATTTAAGGAAATATGATGTGGTATAATTAGTTCAGACCTCTGAGATCCTTCCCCTGAGATGGAGAGATCCTTATAGCCAGTGTGGTGGGGTAGTAGCAGTGGGATCCTAGTGATCTGAGATCCTCCAGTAGTCCAGCAGTGGTAGCACATTGTGGGGTAGCAGTGGGATCCTAGTGCTCTGAGATCCTCCAGCAGTGGTGGTGGGGTAGCAGTGGGATCCTAGTGCTCTGAGATCATCCAGCAGTGGTGGTGGGGTAGCAGTGGGATCCTAGTGCTCTGAGATCCTCCATCCAGTGGTGATCCTTCATGAGGTAGCAGTGGGATCCTAGTGCTCTGAGATCCTCCAGCAGTTGTGGTGGGGTAGCAGTGGGATCCAGGACAGAGGATGAGTAGAACCATTGATGAATCCCACCAATTACCAGTGACTGAATCAACACTTCTCACCAACATGACATTAAATGGTTATAAAAGAAATGGAACTAACATGTGTAACAAACAACAAGGGCCTCCAACATGCTTTGCTAACAATTTTTTCAAGTAAACCTTATAAGATGATATGAAGAAATCATTTTGAGATTTACTGTGCGGTATTCAATGGCAGGAAATGATTATCAAACTGTCTAACATTTATCAATATTGTTACCACATTTAAAAAAGGTAAGATTCATACAAAGGGATATGCAAATTCACACTCACAATAAGAAAATTTATTGAATTAAAGGAAATATGATGTGGTATAATTAGTTCAGACCTCTGAGATAAGTGGAGGTGGGGTCAGACCTCTGAGATCCTCACTCAGTCAGCAGTGGAGGTGGGGTAGCAGTGGGATCCTAGTTCCCTGAGATCCTTCAGCAGTGGTGGTGGGTTAGTGGTGGGATCCTAGTGATCTGAGATCCTCTAGCATGGTGTGGGGTAGGTAGCAGTGGGATCCTAGTGCTCTGAGATCCTTTAGCAGTTGTGGTGGGGTAGAAGTGGGATCCTAGTGCTCTGAGATCCTCCAGCAGTGCTGTGGTGAGGGTAGCAGTGGGATCCTAGTGCTCTGAGATCCTCTAGCAGATGTGGTGGGGTAGCAGTTGGATCCAAGTGCTCTGAGATCTTCCAGCAGTGGTGGTGGGGTAGTAGTGGGATCCTAGTGCCCTGGCATCCTCCAGCAGTGGTGAGTGGGATCCTAATCAGAGAGTCCTCCAGCAGTGTGGGACAGGGTAGCAGTGGGATCCTAGTGCTCTGAGATCCTTTAGCAGTTGTGGTGGGGGGGAGAGTGGGATCCTAGTGCTCTGAGATCCTCCAGCAGTGCTGAGAGGGTAGCAATGGGATCCTAGTGCTCTGAGATCCTCTAGCAGATGTGGTGGGGTAGCAGTTGGATCCAAGTGCTCTGAGATCTTCCAGCAGTGGTGGTGGGGTAACAGTGGGATCCTAGTGCTCTGAGATCCTCCAGCAGTGGTGGTGAGGTAGCAGTGGGATCCTAGTGCTCTGAGATCCTCAAGCAGTTGTGGTGGGGTAGCCGTGGGATCCTAGGACAGAGGATGAGTAGAACCATTGATGAATCACATCAATTACCAGTGACTGAATCAACACTTCTCACCAACATGACATTTACTGGTTATAAGAAGAAGTTAATGGAAGTAACATTGTAACATCATGCCTTGTAACAAACAACAAGAGCCTCAAAGCTTTGCTGCTTTGACAATTTTTTCAAGTTAACCTTATAAGATGATATGAAGAAATGATTTTGAGATTTACTGTGCCGTATTCAATGGCAGCATTTAAAGGGCCATAGACCCTTTGAATTATGTCACCTTGAACCGTTAATTGATTCACACAAGAGGAGTATATGTTAAAATGCACTGGTAAGCACATTGATAACAAGCTAAATCAACAAGTGTACCACCTAAAATACCACCTGCAGGATGGAAAAGATACAAATAGAAACGATTATTGTAGGGCATGTCACCACCAGTCGATTGACTGAACCAGGCCATTCCAGCCTCATGTCTAGGCCAAATCCAGGCTAAATTGATGCGTTGCAGATTTGGCCCTCATAAGGACATCACTCAATCACCAGGATCCCATTGTCCAACAACACCAGTCACAACCCACGGCCAACAGGTTGCCCTTTATATGTCACCTCTTATGTCATGCAGAGGGATACAGTGGACCTATTTTACCCCTCGGACCCACAGCGGGAGACAAATGCTGGACAAATGTATATGATAAGCTCTGCTCAAGACAGAAGTAAAGATTGGGTCACATCACTTACAATTATGAATGCATTATGCGCAACTGGCAAAGCAAAGTTAATGCCAATATAACACTCATATCTTTTGGTTTTCATTCGGACAAAAAAAGAGGATTAATATAAACCTTGAATTTCAGGCTCTTGACAGCTCACTTTGGGATATTATAGTTAGACAAGACAAGAAAACCATCGAAAGCCATAGTGTGACACAAAGATAAAATGACATCAACTTCCTATCATGTCATAAAGCATGAATATGAATCATAACGTTCCACTCGTAGTGCCCCAGCTCTCAATGTCAGTTCCAGTAGGCCATGATTTTCAATAACAAGGTTGTGATCAGATCAATAATGTTTACTCAAATAACAAGGGGTCAAAGGTCAAGCAGAGCTGTATTTATGTTTCACAAGAAGCCAATAACATACTATGGGTCCCTGTGTTATTTGGGGGCAGTTTTCCAGTCGTATGAGAGATGTTTATTTTGAATGACATGATCAGTTGCTGCGCGCACGCAAAGACAAGGATTATCTTTAGGCAAATACCTACCTTAAAGATGGGGATATGTATTCAACGATATCGCATTGACAATTAAAAAAAGATAACACTTATGCCTATGGATACCCGCAGCCAGGAGGGGGCACTTGGCCATGTCCTGAATAGGGGTGTGCCCCAGGACCTCATGTATCGTTCACGCGCATTCGGTTACGATCTAACCCCGTCATAAAAAAAAATACGAGGCCCAACAAAACCTGTCGTACAAGCTGAGGTCCCCCCCCAAAAAAAAAAAAAAAAAATGTACCCTGTCACATGTATCATACCTCTAAAGTATATAGACTAAAGTGCCCCCCGCCCCCAACCTCGGGACCTGCGGCCGAATGGCGAGTGAAACTGCGTAATGTGACGTCATATTTCTAAGACGGGGGTTTCCGTGTACGAAAGTTGCGATTCTAAAAGTGTAATTATCATGATAATTGGAACTCATTTATGATTTATCGTTCACGCCGCATTCAGTTTAAGACGTCGTACACGCCTAAGTTATCGCACAGCTAGCCGGCGATATTAGAAAAAGACCGAGCTTTCTCACGACCACAGATAGACTGAAAGGAAGGTGACATGCAGTAATCAATATAACACATACCTGACGAATCTTATCGAGCGTCAAATGACCAAACCCTGCTCTTGATAATCGCTGAAAATTTCAAAACTCTCTTCCGCTTTCATTTAAATTAATTCTCTTCAATTCGCCAGATGGCGTAAACCGTTATGAAGTCACCAAGTTGGAGGTGATCATAATGTCAATACATAAGCGCTTGTTGGGAGGAATGGAAATAGACACAGGGATTTGCACTGGTCTGCCGGCTGCTATCTTCTATGCATACACAAAAGATAGCGGCCGGTAGGCCAATGCGTATATGTGCGCAACAGTCAGGATAGTCAATTGCTCATAAAATCATCAATATACAAGCGAATGTCATAAAAATTGGTTGGTTGAATTGTGGTTACCTTAATAACTTGGTTAATAAAGGGCCTATTCGTTAATGTTTCGCACTTCCTGATACAGTTCGCCAAGTTTCTGGTGTCCCATGGGCCCATTTCTATTGTATCGCATGAGAATGTTAACAATGATATGCAGGACAATGCTGGCGTGTGGATGCATCGTTGTATGCATGAGCAAGGTACTCCAATACTTGGCGATGGTAGTCCAAAGAGAATAAGATGGCGTGTGGAGCAAATTCTGTAGGTTTGATTGAATGTATGACCACAAAAGCGAACTTAAGAGAGATAAAAGGCAAGATGACCCCCAACATTTTAAAAACCACGCGGCTTCTAAAAGTCAAGTGGATACTTCCATCTATCTTACCTTTGCAACCTAAGAAGAAATTTCTAAAACAACGGGTGAGAAAATACATTGTGACGTGATAAGTGATGATAAGTTAAGCATGTTTGTCAATCTACCAATAAAGGTGGGTTTTCCTGTTAGATCAACAAGGGAGAACCAATCGACTGTTGGTCTTTTGGGCTAATAAAATATCACTATTCGATTCGCGCTGTCCAGAACAGTGATAGAGCCAATAATCATTACTATCAAACCGATATTCACCATTTTATAAGCGATTGAAATATAAATTCATAATAAAAGTTTGTCGGACGATAATTTGCTTATCATTAACGAATTGAAAGAATTTTACCAATTTTTGCTATAAGAAATTTTCGACAAACTAGAATTTGGTTAACAATGCTCTTTTTACAATTAAATAAATCTAGAACAAGTTTGCAATTGAATAAATCTTTCAGAATATGTAATCATTTTAAAATCGAAGCGTTTAACACAACAAGATTCGTATTTTAATAAATCTTCATGCAAACCAAACCAGAAATGACGTCATCAACCACCATGAAAATTTACGATGCAACTCAGCATGTTGCCGATAACCATCGATTAAATTTACAATATGATCATTTACGACGGAGAAACGACACGTTTACATACATGAGATATCCGTCCCGTTTTCACTTTGTTTCGTTCGTAACCGGAAGTGAACATATCGATATCTATCAAATTTTAGAATTTGATTTTCGCTGTCTATGATAACAACTGGCGCAATTTTGTTACGACCATTGGACCGATATCGACTCATTTATAAGCTATCGAAATTTTTCGAAAGTTTACTATGAATTTCTTTGATGACCTTCAGCTTGATTTGTGGTCAGGGGAAAAAAAACAAAGGCTCTGGGTTCGGCTCATGGGTTCGGCGCAATTATCAATACATTCCAATTAAAAAAATATTTCGAAAATATCGCGAGAGAACAACAAGAAGTAAAAATATCTGTTTTAAAAAATTTTGGGGAATGTATGTTGAACTTCGCACTCGGTATCGAAAGAAAAAAAAAATTCATGTAGTTTCTCCATTACATATTCTAAGCATTCCTTCAACTAAAATGTAAACAGTAATTTTGTTAATACACTTTTTATGATGGTTTGAACCAGGGATGCATGGATAAATAGAACTTCAGATTGTCGCCAATAATTTTTTTTCCAATCCATAAAAATGACCACATTTTAATGGCATTTCGTAAGAAGTCAGCAACTCTTCTTACTCAATAAGTGTTTGCTCAAATCCACTCAACGTCGGATAAGCAGTGCACTGAATATTTGAACTCTCAAGTTGCCCGTTCTTCAAGGAGCTTTATCAATGAGTTTATAGCTTCTGTCATTGCCTCACGTCAATACGTCCACATCCTTCCCTGTGTAGGATAATTCGTGACTCAATATTTGAGTATGTTTCGCAAATTGGCTTGATATTCATTATCTGAGCATTCAATGAAATGTTGTTTGACTAATTGTGGGTGTACGGCATATGTTATCTGGGCTACCGTGATTATAGATGACAGGTGTGTGTGTGTAGTGAGTATTTATTACACGCTATATTTCAGAACAATATGCCTTTACCTTCGACGAGGTTGATGTTGTTTCCATCCATTGAATGAACCATCGCTGACAAATAAATACTTGGAGGGAATAAATGACTATTTTAGCTGCAACTTGCATATATTATATGGCCAGAGTGAGTATGGTGGGCTACACAAACAATATATTTTCCCTGTGATGTAGATCAGACCCGTCCGCCATGGTACGCAATATATAGGTCTAGTGCATACGTGAACAGTACTTGTAGACAACGATCCTGAAATAGAGCTGATCGACCAAGACATAAACGGAACTCTTCAGTTGAGCATGATCACTTATGAGGACGTGCCTCGAATACACTGGAATGTGCTGCGAGGTGAGATATTACAACTTGGGGTATGTATATACTATAATGCATTCTCCTTTAATAGCAATGAAGAGGAAAAAATGCGATACACCCCACATTCCATTTATGACAACATTAATTAGTTGCACACTCTAAGTTTTCAGACCTAGCTGGAAGATGTGCTAACTTGGTAATATTAACGAATCTCCCTCATTTATAATCTCATCAACTTTGTTGAGTCTCTGGCATACACTCTAAAAATAAACCCTCTGTATGCTATAATCATGAATATGCCTTTATTCATAGATGAGTCCTTTGGAATAATGTAATCTTGAGCTTCTAGCGTCATTAAGCCAATACATACCCCTGGATTCGCTTATTAGCAGACTGATATATGGGGATACACAAATGCATGATATAGTCTTCGCACCCCATCAACCCCCTATATCGATGTCATGCTCTGGATTAACGACCTATTCTGGTGCATTTGTCTTGCAATTAAACGATGCCCAGATGAAGAGCAAGTGCTTGACATCGATCCTTGCCAAGCCCCTCCCCCATGACATTTTCATCCCTAATATATTCGATTTGCGCTGTCCATGACAACAACCGACCCAATTTTTATGACCATTGGACCATTATTTACGATTTCGTAGTTTTACGGTCCGTGTATATACCTTCTTTCCGTTTTTTGTTAATCAAAACCAAAAAAACATCAGCAATATCTAAACCATAAACTGCTTTTCACATGCGACTACGGAAAACGGTTAACGCTAAACAGATCACATACATATTCTAGCAAAGGTTTGCAATTGAATTTGCTACCAAATGGTGTGAAGTTTATAATGATCGGCCAATTGTCCACAGAGATATTCAAGATTTAAGATGACCTTAGTTTCAAGACCATAGTTAAACGCAAGAAGTTCATTTTCTAATGGAGATTATTGTCATCGTCATCAAAATAATGATCATGTTTATGTTGCAACGAGGGTTTTGTGGGCACCATATGTACTTTTTTCGATATACAGCTAAAGTTAACTTTAAATATCTTACACGGCACGGGGTAGCGGTAGCGCGTTTGCCTGACATGCATGAGGCGGGTGATCAAATCCGTCCCATATCTTTATTGACTGTTGTTTTCAACTGGTGTTACTATTTTGTTTTTTAATTTACTATTATATGTGAAAGTTATTTCGCCAGAATAAAGTAAATCACTGAACTACGATACGACCATTAACGACGGAGAAAGAGCGTGTCAACTTCCAATCATATTTTCGCTTTAACGTTAATGCTTTCTGAACCGGAAAAATACATTAGATATAACAGCGGATCTATTTTTCGGACCATTGACCCGAAATGACCATTTTATAACCTCTCGATTATTTTGCGAAAATTGTCCACTCATGAAAACGACGCGGATCTAGGTCAGAATAAAACCTCTCGGTTCTGTACATCATTGCTACTGCCGACCACTTAAAATATTGTTTCAAATATTTCACCCTGTATCACCAAAGCAGTTCGCCAAGTTAACAATACCAAGAATTACTAAATAGGTACACTCACCTATTCACCCGTTGAAGCAATCAATGGGTTGTACTGTTTCTCCGGGACGAGTTCCAACAAGACGTTCAGATTGGTGGCACTGCTGAATGCCTTGTCATTTTAAGCGTGCATTTCCTCCAATCGCGCATGCGCCAAAGGATGGTGTTCCACCTAACGAAATTGTGGGGGGTACTCTGTTTCGATTTGTATTCATAACCTTCATGAAGGAAAACACAGTTTGATTCCTTATAAATGTTATCATCACAGGAAATCCAAATATGATTTGCTTGTCGGCTTCCTCTATTGCGTTCTCATGTACGCGCTTATCGGTTAAAGGGGATTGTTAATTTATCAACCGATTGGCAAGATTCAATAAACGGGGAATGTTAATATTTGAGGGATCCAAAAAGGTAACATGTCAATTGGCTCTTTCAAGCATATGTCACTATATAAAGTAGGTCACGGAGTTACTAATATGTTTTAGGTGACTATGTAAAGAAACTCCCCCCTTCCGCTCGTCCCACTTCCTTGGTGGAGTGCATGCAAAGTCGAATGTGCTTACTTAGATGACGCAAAACCACACCACCCAATCGCTCCTCTGAGTGCACATGCACCCAAGTCAGTTCAACTCTCCGAGTGACAGCGACATGAATAATATAAGTTTATCTATAAAGAGTCTATCGAAACTGAACACTGCCGAACGAGTTCGTTTAATGACTTGATTTGTGTGCTTGTGGCTGAGGGCACCGTTGGCTTGCCCTCTCTGCATACCCAACCTTTCAAATACCTACTGTTGCCATACAGTGCCCAGCCCTTCCCGACTGAATATGATCTGGCTCAGGCAGTAATTCATCGGGAACAAAATTCGTTACTATTAAAGAGATATCGGTCAATTACTTTGCTGGACACTCTTGTTAGATGCTCTGTTGCAGTTGTTGTCTAGTCGGTGTGATTATAATAACAGCCGCGACGTCCATAGGTATATGAGGGACTTAGCGACCAGCATCAGAAGTGAAATAAAGGGTTGCCCATACATACATACATACACATACATATACATACATACATACATACATACATATATACATACATACATACATACAGACATACACATACATACATACATACATACATACATACATACATACATACATACATACATACATACAGACATACATACATACATACATACATACACACACATACATACATACATACATACATACATACATACATACATACATACATACATACATACATACATACATACATACATACATACATACATACCTACCATACATACATACATACATACATACATACATACATACATACATACATACATACATACATACATACATACATACATACATACATACATACATACACATACATACATACATACATACATACATACATACATACATACATACATACATACATACACATACATACATACATACATACATACATACATACATACATACATACATACATACATACATACATACATACATACAAATTGTACATAATGCTCTCGTACGTCCGGCACACTTAGTTACCCATCATTTGATTTTTGTGCGGTTCATTCCCCGTTAAAAGCGATTTATAAGGACGACTGACCACCACCTGTAGTCATGTGCCAGGTATGGAGCAGGCTTGTACCTACCAGCCTTACCCCACTTGTCCTCTAGCATTATCATTGACGGGTCACATTCGCTGATATCCTTTATATAAGACACGTACACATGACCATTTCAAACAATCTACTATTGTTTCTCTCTGTGATCGATGACAAATAACCTTTGCCTTTGTTATAAGTACCCAGTGTATCTGGTCGGTGGATTCATCGAAGATAAAGCTATTCACTTACCCTGCGACTCTTCATAAAAACAAATGCCATTCTTCAAGCGCTCTTGATCTCATTTGATCAAATACGTTTGTTATCAGTCCAGGTACAGTCAGTACCTGGTTACTTGCACGTGCTTCACAACAGGTGCTACTTCACCTACAAGTCACAGCGTGGTACGAAGTACACAAGTGTCAATTAAACACAATCCTATTCTGGAGTACTTCACCACCATGTACTCCAATGGCATTCAAGATAGAGAGGAATTTATGCACAAGCACGCTGAAATGGCTTTAGAATAAACATGCATAATGACTGCATTTGTATTAGCAGTCGACCCTACACCCCGACTTCATAAGAAGTCTCTCCCACTTACAGCATACCACCGCGAACTGAATACACCACTACTTGGTTCTGCTCAGTCTGTGATAAGGGATAATGATGTCAAGGTCACAGAGGGAAGCTATATAAAAGTGAGAGTTGCAATCATGACAACCGAATTACATTTTTAATAAACAACAACATGACAAGCTGTCGGTGGTCTATGAAAGGAAAAAAAAGAATGAAATCTAGCGCAATACTGTTGGGGGCATCCTCTTTCAGAGACAGAACCACCATTTAACAAGAACACTTTAGTATCACTCTACAGATTCACTCCCACAGCCTGTGCGTACACGGCGCCCCAGCGAATGACTATGCCAAAGCAACTCCAACCTTACATTCCAACGCACCAGGCCACCATAAATAATAAGACTGGCAATCATGTGACTCAATCATCAATTTGGCTAAATGAGAATATTCATTCAGCACTGTTAATATGACATACAGTGCTTGTATGGAATATTCGCTACATAGTAATGTGATCTCATAGCTCATAGTAAGAAAGTGTAGGCAGCAGCACATATAAATATATTTGATCTCAATCATACATTCAAAGTGACCTGTGAACTACACCCAGGTCCTGTAGTAAGTTAGAATGGAACCTCTAAACAAACAAAATGACCATATGAAGTGAGTTAGAAAACAATTAGATGTATTAGTTACAAGTTCTGAATAGCATGGGCTATGGTCAGACGAAAAGTTTTACCACTATTGACGTCATCAATATCCATGACAAACTCACCATGTCCCTTGCAACATTTTACCCAATTTTCATGACCATCGAACACATATTGTCGTTTTTATGAACGATTAAAGAAAGTGGTAAAACAATACATTTGTACTGATACCACGATTTTACGACCTGGTGTGCTTGGAACAACTATAAGTCCGATGCATAGATATATGTTTCGAACAAGTTTGCAATCAAAACGAGGTACAAATTGATGCAAAATTCGGTGTTGATCCGATCATTATGAACGTTTGATTTTATCGTCCAACTGACTACCGCATCATAACGCTACATAGTGTCAAGCTCGCTGCGGTGGGCCTGAATAACCCTTGATAACTCAGAGAAAATGTGCTGAGGATGATGACGACGGTTATGATGACGATGATGATGGCGACGACGATGATGATGATGGTGTTATCTTGACCAGCTAAAAATGCAAGGGTTCATATCACAAAGAATCTCGAGTCTTAGTGCGCTAGTGCATGTGAAGCAGGCAACACCGAGCAGAAAGCATTTTGTTGCTCACTCTGCCGCGGATCGATTTGGCACAGAGCCCAAAAAAGCATGAGGCAGAAAGCGCATGCTCGCGTCGTTAACCAATTTTCACAGTACCAACAAGCCATAACATTTTGAAGTAGTAAATCGTTGTCCGTTGGCTTAGTCACATTTTGTCTCATTTAAAGTTATCAGGCCTCTTATTCAATTAGAAATAAATACTTACATTACTCTTGAAATATTGGCTGTATAAGATTGATCATGTCAGTTGCTCGACAACTGGTTGGAATCGCCCAATTCAAGGGGTTTGGCTACTCTAAGCCCCCCCCCCCCCCCCCCCCCCATCGCTATCACCGATACATCACTCCTCATCTTGTCAACTTGAGTATGAAATGGGGTTTCCTCTGTTTTTGTTGTTGCTCTTGTAAACCTGATTTACAACAATCATTCATGGGATCCTGGGGAAGCATCGACGTTTCGTTTGACGATTAATGTAGTAGTATAGAGACTGGGGGTACGAGCACAGCAATCTAATACAGCAACCCCCAGAAAACACACATATACAGGGTGACTCACATGAGTCACAGAACCGCTCGCACCTCCCCCCTATACTATACCATATGAGCCCAGCCCTTCCAGCCCCTATGGTATAGGCCCACTAAAGAGGGCGACAGCAATGTCAACCATCTACAACAGGACCCTGAGGAATAAGCTCTTCTAAACGACTCACGCGCTCCAAAAGGTCCTCATACTTTGACTCCAAATCCCTCACCTCAATCTCAAGGTCCACCTTCTCCTCACATATATGTTCCACGTCTGCCTGCAGCTTGGCCACCCCCATATGTTCATCGGTGCTCATTTTATACCTCAGCCCTCATATGTTCAACATAACGACGCGTGCCCATAGGCCAGAGTGTCTACACCACCTGGAGCTATCCACCGCTTTGAGTCAAAGGGGGAGAGAGACACCTTGTTAACGTGGAGCCCATATATTTTATGGCAGTCACTCCTTAGCATGTTCATTCCGTGGCGAAACTGTTTTTGGGCGAACTGTGACTCCACGTACTGAGCGTGTCGTAGATGCTTCTTCACCACCACCTTCTTCACACCTTTTGCTTTTTTGATCTCATCCCGGCTCGACATCAAGATCGAGTACATCTTAGGGCGCAAACCAACATACTCCTTGCTGGGCATGCCGGCACACTCATCCTTCATCTTCCCCAGAACCTTCTTGTTCACCCTGCAGTAGAGACTACGGGAGGGATGAAAGTTGCTGGTGTCAAAGAGATGGGCATCTTCCTTCATGTCAGCATACACGTCAGGCGTGCGTATCTCCATTAGCAGCGAATCCGTATCTGTGTACAACAAGCCAAGGTTCTTGCCGTATCTGGGCTTCATGGTATTATAATAGAAGTCGTACATCAGGTGTTTGGAGAGGTCGAGTATACACATGCCCACATACACCGGGCGGTTCAGTACCAGGTGAGTCTTGTGCATGTGCAGAGCGGCCAGGTCATTATCAAACACCTGATGACGCGCGTAGACGGGACTTGCAATAAGCCTACGCATTCTTTCTTCTTCCGTAGATCGCACAATCTTGACATTGACCCGCCTGCGGAGGTTCTCCATAGTCTTGCCGAAGACGGAGTTGTTCATTAGTTTGTAGAGGTCCTTCTCAAAGTCGCTGGTTGCCACCTTATGCAGATCCGTATTCATCCGAATGTAAGGCTCCATCCAGGGGCTATGGTTAAAGACCAATGCTCGATGGATCTTGGTAAGTCTCATCCCCAAAGACAGATACAGCTTGAGGTTCCTGTAGTGCACCACATAGTTCTCCTTATTCCGCCCAGGGTGCCACCCAACTCGCCCAGGAGGTTCTTCTGATAGATAGACAACCAGTCGTTCTCTACAAGAAGCCGCTCCGGAGCCAGCGGGTAGTCGTTGTGCTCGTCATGAAGTGCAGTAGGATACTCCGAGTCAACCTCAAGTAAGTATCCAGTCTTGGCATCATCTGGGTGGTCCTGTATCTGTAAATCCTCCCGCCGAGCCACCCACTCAATACCCGCAGTTGGCAAAGGCTGACTCATAGCCCACCCATACAAATTGTTAGCATAAAGGTACTTGATGTAGCTCGTCAGTTTATCCTGGTCAAAGTTATCCACAAGCGGGTTATTGGCCTTAGCGTGGCGGCGCGACACCATGCTTATACCGCCGCGTAGACCTTTCACAATGAACAGATGCTTGTCATAGTCGGTGAGTAGCTCGAGTTCCACGCCTGTGCTCTTAAGCAAAGCATCCCATGACAAACTGGGGCTGGTATAGTAGTGGGCCGGATCCAACCCGTACTGCTTAAGACAGGTCTTGCGGAACACCTCAAACACATCTGCCAGGAGCAGTACATCTGTCCGCAGGTAGAGGTCATGGTAGTCACCCATGTTCTTACACCCGAACACGCTCCAGACCTTTTGTGCATGGGCATAGTCTACAGTAGATATACCCTCCTCAGAGAGCTTGCTGTAGAACTCCTGGATTGGCGGCAGAGGGAAATCAAACTTATCCCAGCTGTCCATGAACTCATAGGGGAAGACTCACTTAAGCAACAGCAACCGCCGCTTCATCTGGTCTGGCTCATATTCCGTGGTCACAGCAAAGGCATCTGGGTTGTTAGCAGACACCAGCTTATCAAGCGAGGCCAGGAGAAACTGTGCACTGTCAATGAAGCGCAACTGTCCAAGCGACAGGGAGATATATTTCTCCATGTTGTTTGGGATACAGTTGATGTTCCCCTCCACTTTGCTTATACCCTGCATCAAGCGATGTGAGTCGTAGCCCCGCAGGTTATGGAACACCACAGAGATGGGTGTTGTCTTGGGACTCAGCCGAAGTTTCAGGTTACACACGTTATGGGCTGGCCCTCTGTACAAGCCTGTTATATGGCAGTGATCGCGAACAGAGTCACAGCCCAGTTTTTTCTTGCACACATGACAGTGAGTTGCAGCCTTATGTGCCCTTCTATCCTCCCGAGTCATCAGCATAGAGACAGGCTTGGACAGAACTGCTTTGATCTTTTGCTCCTCCTGCTGCACAGCCTGTAAGAACTTCTCCACAGCATCGCTTCCTCTGTAAACCACAGGGGGTTCGGTCTTACCGTCACAATGAACAACCACATAGCCGTAGCCGCATCCTTGGTGTTCCTGCGTTCTCTGCGTGTTGCTCTTACCAGGATTAAGCGCAGGACCCGGAAGCTTCACTGTGAGCGCTTCAAAGTCAGCATAGATGACGTAGGGTGAAGCAAGCTGTTTCTGCCAGTTCTGGAAGGATAATATGCTCTTCCCTTCCTCAGGCATATCCACTCGCACAACAGTTTGCTCTATCCCCATACACTCAGGCTTATGCGCCAGGAGCAGACCCTCTGAGGTATATCCATGCAGAGATAGCTCACAGAAGAACTTGCGCTCTTTATGTTTTGTTTGGTCATACAGCAAGCGGTTCAGGTCTTTGATTTGCGTGTAATGAAACTTACCGTCCTTCTCAATCAGCATGAGGTTTATACGGGTACCAGAGTGCTTACTGATGCGGTGTACGATAGTGGTCTTCCCATCCCAGCCAAAAACGTTCAAGGCTAGGTTAGCATGCTTTTCTATCTTCTCAACATGCGACACCGGTGTAGGATATTCTACACCTGCACCCTCCAGCAGATCTACGAGCCACTAAATGTTATATTTTGATGGTCGCTGTGGGTTCTTGGCTACCGGGTGCAGAGCGGCTACAACAGCCCATAGAATGCAGAAGTCGTCCCAGTTCTTTACATTTATGATGGCTTGCTTAGCCGCCAGCGCAGCCGGAAGTCGCAGGTAGGAGCCACCCTTCAACGGTTGGTAGTTGGCAATATCAATCCACAGAGTTGTGACCGCCTCAAACTCCCAGCCAGAACCTTGGTTGGTCCACTTCTCCAACCGCTCTTGGATATTAACAACACTCTGGTCCAACGCAACATCCATGCCTTCTGAGGAGAGAACCACCTGCTGCTTATTACGCAACACAGGCTCAAAATACTCAGTGCTGTCATCATCGGCGTGCTTGGAGAGTCTTACCTTAAGGGCAAAGGGGGTGAGACTCAGGAACGTTCATCACCCATCCACGCAAATAGTTTTTAACAGCCCACTTAGTCTTCTTGAAGGCAAGACGCGCTGTGGGGACTGGGGACTGGGTTGTGGGGATGCATGGGGCAGGGAAAGGTCTGCGTGGGGCAGGGACTGGTCTGCGTGGGGCAGCAGTGGGGACAGGGGTGCGTGCCACCCCAGCCTTTAATCTAGCCAACATCTCCTTGTATGTATGGTCATATTCATTACGCACTTGGAGTGTTTTGAGGGCAACCTTAGAGCGTGGATAAGGAGGCTTAAAACCGTGAATTGAAACATAATCGTTTTGGGCTTCACGTGCCCGCTGATTATGAGTCATGTTTACTATACCGTTCCATTAGTCTAAAAGAGAATTCGTTGATACACAAAAGGCAATGACAATACAGCGACCGGACTTTGACCTACGCAGTAAGCACCCGTCTCTGACAAGGTGCCACCCTTCGTCGCACATAGGCCTGACCGCCAAACCATGTTGTTGACAGCGCCACAAGATTTCTATTTTTATACAGTGGGGAATCCCCGTTCAGTGGCGTCGACTGGCGAGTCAGTGTCCCCAGCTATAGGCCGTTGTGAAGCAAATTTTTTTTCTTTTGACGAAGAAGACTGTGGTTAACTTTATCGAACCCACAATCCATACACAATCCTACCTTATTATTTTTTATAGCCTTCTGACAACGCGTACAAAGACGATTAATGACACATGTTTTATCTTATATCTGTGTAAATTACAAAACTCTTGCTCTTGCGTACAGGGCCTGTTACAGGGGTCTTTCTTCCCGAGTAATATCCATGGGCACTTATTGTCAATCCTACCATTGTTATATATATAGATATCTATTAGTCTAATTGATAATACCGTCTGGCGGCAACTGGGTATCGGACGGCACCACAAGCAACTCCTCCTTTACAAAGCCACGGAGAGGTCCATCCAACAAATAGTACAGGATCACCAGATTTAGTGACAAAGCTTCCAATCCGGTAAACATTGAGTGACCACACAGGGTCAGTGGCCCGCCGACGCTGGTCTTGCTCTGCCTCACCAGGCTGGTAGAGAGGTAGCGAACGCCAACATCAGAGGGAAGCTTTTGCTCTTTGACCCCCAGAGGGCGCCCTGGTACGACTGCAGATGGCTTTTGTGCAACTCGTTTTGCCTTTATATCATCTTTAGGTTTTTTTCCAGTCAAGCGGGTCACCTCATTATTTATCGCAGAGACTACAGCCTGCAGTCGAGAAACCCACTCAGTCGATCGTTTTCCAGTATCCCTTAACTCTACGGCATACTGGTGACCAAAGAGTCGCTCAGCCAGGGTTCGGTTAAAGCGTTCCACTATACCCTGATCTCGATGGATATTCACACGGCCACGTCTGACTGATACTCCATGTTTTACTAACAGCTGATTCGCTGCACCCATAAACTCCCCTCCGGGGTCCACCTGAAGTAGTTTAGGCCACCCCAGCGGTCCTCGCTTGTATATCCTCTCGAGTGCACCTGCGACCTCCTTAGCCTCTTTTGTAGTCAATGGCTCAGCCGATTTGTAGCGCGAGGCCACATCAACCAATGTTAGGGCATACTTGTAAGTGCGGCGCTTCACAGCATCATGAGGAAGAAATAAGAGATCGGCTTGGTGCACCTCATTAGGGACAGGGACATCAAACTTTGGTCTGGGAATGTGTTTTGGCACTGGCAGGTAGATTTGCCATATAGCTTGCTTTGTTAGCCACCCCCTTGCAACTTACTCAGAAACCCTCGCTTCTGTTGCAAGCTTCTTGATAGCTGTTATGCCTTTCCAGTAGCCCTTAGGACTATAGTAGATCTTTTGCATGCGACGATCCATATACAGTAAACGCTCGAGGCTCCAAATAACCTACTTAGCAAGCCTGTATGCAACCAGTCCAGTCGTAGCCATACCCAGTATAATGAACGCCACCTCACGCCCCCTCTGTTCATCTGAGGGCTCGTAGAAGTCTGAAAGCTGTGGCTCAGAGCCCAAGGGGTTGACGGTTTTATTCGTAATCAGGGAGTACTCACGCATAGCCTCGTCCGCATCCCTAAAAGTATGCTCGGCATGTCCCTGGCGGCGCAGTTGCTCATTGATGAAGTCTAAACGCTCAGTTCTCTTCTTGGCCCATGCTGCCTGAGCAGATTGAAGCTGCTCGATTGCCATATCATGACGTTTACGTTCCGCGTCCACTTGGCTGTCTCGTAATTTAGAGAATAAAAAGTTGCTCCCAGAGAATGCAAGGGCGTTAACAAGAGCACCCCCAACAAGTAGCGCGAGTGTGGCCATTACTTCAGTATATCAACTGGTAAGATTCCTTGTTTAATTAGCATATCCTTTGTGGCCATAGCTAGTGATACATCGGCAACAACCATAGCCAGGTCCCGTGGGGTGAAATCAAGACGTGGCACCCCACCACCCAGAGCCATCTTAGCAAGCTTGGCATAACCTATTGAAATACCGGAAACAACTACACTGTGGTACAGAGCGTTGATGAGCATTTTTCCATCAGTAATTGATGTTGTCATCTTATTCCATATAAAACGGATCCTTTAAATGAGCGTCAGCAGGCTTTTGTACCACAACCTGTTTAGGGTGTGAGGCTACCATCTGGTGCCTGTAGCAATACAATGCTAGTCCAAACACGCCAACACCGCCGACAACCAAAGGTGCAGCCCATGTTGGCCATGCCCACCTTTCCGGAGGTTTGCTCGTTGATATTGGCTCGACAGCTTTGTCTCTACCATCTGTAAGCGCTGCCTTAGCCTCTCGGAGCTCTCTCAGAAGCTTATTTTGATTGGCTTTTCGAGCTGCAGCATCCTTTCGTCCTGCCGCAACCCTTTTAGCGTTTTTTGTCACTGACGTTATCTCCACCGGTGTTGTCTCCCCTTGATTCGTGTTTGTTTCTTCCATGTTTAGTTACTAAATTTATTTGTCCAATTGACAGCTCTTAGTAAGAACCTGTTATAGCGTAGCTAAGCACATGCTATAGCGGAGTTAAGCACATGCTATAGCGGAGTTAAACACATACTATAGCAAGGAAGTGGTGTCTTCCTCTCCACCGGCCCCTGTTGTTTCGGTGCTTGTTTTTCCAAATTGACAGTGCTTAACTGTTGTTAAAGCCGCAGTTAAGGGAGCTAAAAACATACCATAGCGATGATATAGCTCACAAGTGGCAGTGCTTAGCGCGTGTCCAACAAACGGGTCCGTCTCGAGGTCTGTAATTAGCCTTGGCTGGTGTTCTGGTGGGATTGGTAGAAACATACTAGCAATACCTGAGTATAGCTGTAGCAATGATTGACCTAGAGTACGCGTCATGCTAGCGCCTAGCCGAGCCTCGTATCTCACATACAGCTTTATGATTTCTTCATCAGACATTGATTCAACCTGGTCAATTGTAATGCGCTCCAAACCAAGGTACTGACGGGCCTGACCGCCGGCTATGACGGCAGCAAGCCTATCTCTCTTAGAAGACATATCTACGCCAGGGGTGCAACTAGGTTCCGCTCCCCCAGACTTTGTCTCCACTAAACTAGGCGAGTCCTGTTCAAGGAGTTTATCAATAATGGTATCAGGATCCATGAATATACGTATACACCTTCTAGCTTCAAATTACTGCACAGCTACCCAGATGAAGAAACCTAAATTGATTACTGAGGCAGCGGCTGCTATCAAGGCCAATATCACTTCAATCGACGGCATATGCAGTTGGCTGATCAGTCTTCAGCAGCAGTTTTGCATGCTTGGTATTTGCTAGTAGTTGGCGTACTGTGCCACGTTCCTCCTTTGTTGGAATTACATCATTTTCACGTAAGGCGTCTTCAAACGAGTCACGGTCCTTGGTGTGAAAGAGCACCATCCAGCGAGTCTGCTCACGTAAGTCCTTCAGCATAGAGTTGTACTTTTGGCTGAGGACCCAGACACTTTGCTGCGCATGGCGGCCGCTAAAGGCCAGTTCGGATAACATGTCTTTCTTCTTGGTTAGGGCCTTTGTTGCGGAACAGTCATCAATAATGTACAAGGTTGGCTCGCCCTTAAAACAATGGTAGAAAGCCCTCAGGTGGTCATGGAGCCGCTCCCCTGGATCAACCACGTACTCCTCTGAATCATCCCACACCCATGACCGCGTCTGATAGGCCTCGTTGAAACGTATGGTAGGGCAGAGGATTACAATATGCTCGAAGGCACCGAAGAAGGGCCCTTCAAGTAGGTCGAGGATGAATGCGGTTTTCCCACATCCTGTCTGCCCACAAACAATTGCCGAACAGGGACCATCTGGAAATGTAAACTTAGTAGAATGCGCTGACGAACCTGCCATCTTTAATGTTAAGCTGTGCATCCATTACAATATACATATAAACGTTCAATGCGCCCGCCGCCTCTGCCTTTTTTGTGATCTGTATGGTGATGCCCTCAGACGCATTCTCCACAGCCCTGCCACTACCGTGCAGCTGGTCGTCATCACTCGTCCTTAAGTCGAGCCACAGAGCATACTTACTGGTTAGGTACTCTCCTAGGGACACGTCTGACAATGCCAAGTCTTTTGCAGCTATTGCTACACTGGGGTCTCGTTTACTCGTTGCTTCAAAGGACTTCTTCACCTCATCCCACTGCTGGTAGCAACGCATGCCTTGGGCATAGAGTTGGTTGGGGATGCCCTCAATGGTCACCTCAATGGTCTTCAAAGACCAGTAGTATGCCCTTCATGCTGCGAGCCGGCACGTTCAGGTTGATGTTCCACAGTGTATCTCTTTTATTGTATACAAGCTTCCTGTGACGAAGCACACGGTCATACAGAATCGAGAGTCGACTTGTGTACTGGGTGCGTATCATGCGGGCCAACTCTGTTTGGGTAACCATGTCATACTCCAGCAATATGCCATCAATTTTGTAGCTTGCAGCGGTGTCGCCTGTTGCGTGAATCACGCGGTTGTAGTCGTTGAACGTGAGCTCGTATTCCAGTCTGTCATTAAGCGCGCTCTGGTAGAATGGCATGTGGCTCTCGAGGAGTTCAAAATCAAGCGGAACGTAGAACCTGTTACTATAAACATCGGCTACCGCCTTGTCCTCTTCCTCGGCCTCATCCTTGTCTCCTGCCCCCACTCGTATCTTAGTTGCGTTTCTGTCATCTGATGTGTCAATGCCCTGATACAGGAGGCCCTGTCTCTCCTGTGCAGTCCGCCACAAGTCGTGATAACTGTGGTACACATCGCTGTCATCAATAGACATGACCTCATTGCCAGAAATCTTGATTGTCATTTTCTTAACCACGGCACGGCCCAGGTTTTGCACAACGCTGCGGTTAACATCAGTCGATGTCAGCGTGATTGTAAAGGCCAGCCGTGCTGTCCCTGGGACAATGACGTCGTCTGCGCCTAGATTGGGGAAGCGAACCAGCAGTTGTTGGTTCTTGTCAGTAGTGCTTGGATTGTTTGTAACGACTACAGACTGTCGCACGCCCTTTATCACAAGCGGTTCGCGTATCCGGCGGTGTGGATTAAGTTTGCGTACTTAAGTACTCGTCATGTTGAATTCTTAATTACACTTATATCTTTAACACACAAACATGAAGTTTGATAACACAGGATTTGACGATGCAGATGAGGAGGGGGCTATGGGATGGGAGAGTAATGAGACTAACTTTGATGATGAGGAGACTAACCTGATTGACGAAACTTTAGATACGTCGAGTACGATTATTCCACCTTGGGCTAATACTGAAATGCCTGCGGGGTTAACAGAAGATCAGTTGGGTTCCAAAGAAGAAACTGAAGTCTTAGTTACAAGGTGGGAGAAGGCAGTGTCTAAGCATGGGCTGCAGGCCACTCTGGAGTTTAGATCGTCTCAACAAGGTGACCTTTGAGTTTAGTGGGGCCGAGAATGGAAGCTTCTGACATGGAAGAACAATCCCAACAAATTCATCTCTCCTAGGAGTATCCTAGATTACGGTGGTACACAGCTTGCTCGGGCTCTTGGAGTGACCCCTGAACTATCCACAATGGCAGCAAAAGCCCTACAAGGTGTTGACCAAGCTGCTGCTAAAGCGGAAGCTGCACTTCCAAAGTTAGAAATGAGCAGCCCCGAAGCCATGACAGAGCAAGGTGGTGTGGAAGAAACAAGCTTCATAGAGGGCGTTCATAACGCCATAGAAGACCTAGGTACACAAACAGACAACGAACTACCACTCAGAGAGCTTATGGGGCTTGATAAGGCTATGCAGACCCAGAGGGGTGAGCTGGTCAGCAACCTAGCTAAGATAACTGAGATAGAAAGGAATATAAAACATCGGGAAGCTAAAATGGCAAGCCTGGAGGAGGAAGGGAGGTGATAGTCGAGCATGGAGATTCCAAGCAAATGAGCTTGCAGAGCTGCAGGACCTGCGGCGTGTCCGTGTTGAGGCTGCCTCTGTAAACCGTGAACGTCTGCGAACCCAAATTAACTGCATCAGGGAAACGATCAACAGACTTCTTAACGAGGACACAACGCTAGCTGAGCGTGTACACACTCTGTTCCGAGAGCAGGGTATAACAATAGCCTCCATATTAACTGCGATTGGATTGGCAATCTCGACCCTGGTAGTTGCTTTGACGGGCGGAGGGAGCACTAGTCCAACCCCCGCACCAATGCCGACACCAGCTGATAAGCCTGGTTTAAAGGAATGGATTAAAAAACAGCTGAACTCCTTGGCAAACGTCCTGAAGAGCCTAGCCGGTAAGGCAGCAGCTGCCCTTCCAGGAATCATTGGCTCCATCGTATCATGGCTGCTTACGTCAGCTGCAAAGGTGGCTGGTTGGATGGCAGAACATGCATGGGCCGCAGCTGTGGCGGTGGGGGGAGTTATCCTCCTGATACTCCGTGACTTACTACGTAGCAAACCAAAGCACAGATAAGCCTATAGCGATTCCGCCTATAATAAGAGCGGTTTTCTCATCCTCGTGTGCCCCACGCAGACCGGTCTCGTCCATAGGGGCCTACCCTGGAGAGGGGAGTTCCATATCTGTATCTGGCGGAGGGTCAAAGCTTCCTCTATCCGGAACCACCGGAACCAAGTTGACATCAGCATTGCTGCCTATCTGCTGCTCCTCAGTTGCAATGGTAATCAGATTGTTGTACCCAGCAACGTCTCCAATGGCGAGGCTCATATCAGACGGAGCCATGTACAGGCCCGTTCCAAACACATAATCAACCTTTAAAGAGGCATTCTGGAGGACGTTCTGATACCGTCGGATAGATGACGGAATATCCACTGGGGAGTTGATGGCATCCTCAACGTTGGCCTGAAATTGCTTTTGAGCATCAAAGGACGTTCCAACACCTAGTATCTCTGAGCGGGTCTGCGCCTGAGCCTCAAGAATGGCCCATACATAAGTCCTGATGCTGTCGTTAATTCGCTCAACGCCGGTTTGTGTAAAACCCTCAGACGGGTCCAGTATGAAGGTACTCCAGGCCTCATCTGCTTCAGGTCCCTGTGCTAGATGTAAAACAGCACCCATTCTCTCCTGAAAGGATTGTAGGTTTTTCGCGTGAGCAAAACCTGGCTTTGTATCCTTTTCCGCCTCAAAGGCCATCCGTGTAGGGTCATAACGAACGTTTCGACCAGCAACCTTGACGACACTCCCGTAACCATACGCATCATGTGCATATAAGATACCAAGACCACTATTAGCTACGGTTGCCTTCTCATATGCCCTCTTGTCATATGTATTGTTATAGGGGTCATAGGCATGATCCTGAGGTAGAGGCGCTTGCAGTTCTGCTAATAGGCGACGCACTGTGTAATAAAGGTGAAAGGTGTATAGAGCTTTCACGAGTGGAATCCCAGCCTCGAGGTGGTCGTGGGATGACACACCGCAGCCGGATGTTGCACACCACACTGCAAAGTTTACCTGGTTCTGCCAAAACTGCATTGGATTTGTCAACCAGTCTTTTACTACTTTGTCCGCTGTTACCGGTGGCACTTTATAGTTACTGAATAGATCAGGAAACTTTGCTCTGAATGTACCACCATTGTGAACAACTTGAATTGTTTGTCGGGTTAGTTTATCTCCCACACCATATGAGGCTGGATACACCCCGCCCGCTTTATATGTAGCTTTTCTATTGAAACTAAAGGCTTGTTTATTCATAGCGCTATGTATCACACTCTGTCAAATGTTCAAAGCGGCGACGCTGTGTCCCTGCAAAATCCTATTGACAACACTGCGGGCAGTCTATGTGTTGGCCTAAGGTCAATCACGTATACTGTGGGCTGGTACAATCTCGAATCAAACGAGACCATTCAATGGCAGTCAAGAACTTCAGAAGAGGGAGGATCTGTCCAATTAAAACCTGGTCTCTGGAGTTTCAGCCTTCTTCAGCAGCAGATTACATCAATAGGTCTTAGTTTAGAGGTTAATGGTGCAAATGGGGTTATAACCCTCACAATTCCTGTGTATTTATGGACCTAGGCAAAAACCGGCAAGCACTGTGCGTGGTGCTGACCTCTCGGAATATGCCACAAAGACCTATGTATCTATTGGTGACTCACAAAAAATAAGTGCCGTAGGGTACACAATGGAAGGGGATCTTAATATGGATGGCAACATGATCACGGGACTTCCTACGATAGGCCTTCCATCCTCTGGAGGACAAGCAATGTCATACCAAAACACAATAGATCTGGTAACTACCGCAGCCAATTCACGCGTTAGTAAACAAGGTGATGATATGTACGGAGACCTTGAAATGGGAGATAATAAAATCGTTCTGTTGGGAGACTCAATATCGCCTAAAGATGCTGCTAATAAAAAGTATGTTGATGCACAACACAGACAGCATCGCAGCGACCTGAGAGAACACATAAACTCCCAAACGAAACATCTCATTACTATTTGGGCAGAAGCAAGTGGTGCTCTTCGCAGAGGATATGAGTGGTCGTTTGGCCATGGGGCTAGGGGTCGAGACTCTCAAGACTCAAGCTGTGGATATACCAGGTTATGTAATGGCAAGATCATTTGTATGGGGTTGTCTTCGGGTGTTGGTGCTGATACTGGTTCTATAGCAGTCGTTCCTGTTATTAATGGAACGAATCAAGTGGTAGGAATAAGTAAGCCTGCTAACCAACGGGCTGTTGTAATAACTTTAGACCAGCCTTTACAGCTAGAACAGAGGGGCGACTTGGTCTGTAGCTTCACTCCTAATTGAACTTGATATATAGACTTATGTATACAAAGACAGTATGAAACAACAAACAACGACTGCACCGTTAAATCCGGAGCCTCCTTCATGTGGTCTGGGGCACTCCTATCGGCTAAATGAGATCAGTCTTAAGAAGCAATACCTTGAGAAAGAAATTGAAAAATATGGTGCTATGTACAAAAAAATATAGGTGTGCAGTAAACTCAGTGGGACGCTGTAGACACTGTTTTAGTTGCTGTAGGTATGTGTCTTGGCGCAAGTGGTGCAGGTGTAATGTCTACAGTAGTTGCCATTCCTATTGCCACAGTGTTGGGTGCTACTGGAGCCGCTTGTGGGCTACTTGTAATTGCTGGAAAATTCATCAGTCGGCGGCTGACCATTAAGTTGAAAAAGCATGACCAGATCCGCATTCTCGCTCAGAGCAAATTGAATACCATTGCTGACATTGTATCGGCGGCGCTTGAAGATGGGTATATCTCAGATGATGAGTTTAAGCTCGTTTCGGTCGAGATCATGAAATATAGTCAAATGAAAAGTGACATTAAAGCAAAATGTTTGAAAGCGGCAGAATCGCCCCCTAGCCCTGCTAAGGTATGACCCTGACAGTCCATTTGAAGAGTGGGGGTTGTTAGATATAATGGAGGCGGCGATAAAATCTTTCTGCAAACGATCATACTGGAGTCAAACAAAATACGGACCAGTGGGAGACCACGAGGAAGGGCTGCGTTGGAGGAAGTGACTATTCCTCTATCATAGGGCAAAACTACTACTTCAGCAGCTAAGAAAGAAGCTGACAGAAAAAAACTAGCAACGAGGGTGTTCGCTTTAGTGCACCCTGCCTCTGGGGTACGACTTTTGAGGAGGTTGCAATTGCGGTATGGAGAAGGTGTACGACACCAAGGTCTACGGAAATAATATCTATATTGAGGGAGGGCGCGACGGCCTACTCTCCAGATGGCTTTTGTGTGCTCCCCCGATCCGGCGGGCTGGAGTGGATGCTGTCTGTCTGGGGCATCCTGAGGAGGTTGTACTGCTCGAGATAAAGTGCCCCTACACAGTCCTGGGAGGGTGATTTCGAATATGTATAAGCCTCAGGTTCTGTTGGGTCTGTACCACAGTCCGGTGGCGACCATCGGCGTGTTTGTCGACTGCGTTTTCAGGTTGTGCTCCTTTGAGACCTGGAGAGGGCTGAGGTGTATAACCAGGTGTATCACAAGGATCAGAAGAAGTATAGGAGACGGGTGGCTTGGGGGTGGGTGTCCATTGAGGGGCTTGAAGACGGCGACTATAGTGCGAACGGGAGGTTTAATAGTTGCCTGGGCTTGGAACAGGAGCATCACGGTCCTTGGTTGGAAAGACCGAGTGGAACCACAGAGAGGCCGACGGGGGCATTCTACTGTTTGAGGCTCTTTACGATGAGATTGATAACCGCTCGTCCCGATCCCAACTTTATCGAGAAGAACGACGCTAAGGTTGCCCAGTTTATACAGGACCTCAACCGCATGAAAAATGGAACTTACAGCGACGGTCGCAGATATTTATCACTCGATGACCTCTATGGTGACTAACTACTGGTGTGGGCCTATACCATAGGGGCTGGAAGGGCTGGGCTCATATGGTATAGTATAGGGGGGAGGTGCGAGCGGTTCGGTGACTCATGTGAGTCACCCTGTATATGTGTGTTTTCTGGGTTGCTGCATTAGATTGCTGTGCTCGTACCCCCAGTCTCTCTACTACTAATGTAGATTCGCTCGGGTACAATTACGTGAGGTATACGTCTATTGATAGCGGTTCATCGAGGTTAATCAGTTGTGAGTTACTGATAACCTATGACTTTCCCGATGTCAATGTCGATGTACGCAGCTCTTGGTAGAACAGAAAGCTGCTTGCTAATCAACTGGAGCTGTACGCACATGACAATCAGAAACGCACGAGCAGGCTTAATGAACCTTATATTGTTGTGAAATTTTAATAAGCGTATTGTGTTTTCAGTGAATGTGATTTCTGAACCATGGCATCCGAGGAGGTGTGTGAGTGGCGAGTGGCTGTTTCACTTCTAGCTGCTTCCAAGAAATTCCAGATATCTCAGCTGGGTGACAAATGCGTCCAGTTTCTACAGGACAACGTCAACGAAGAAAACGTGTGCGTGATTCTAAATGAGTCTCAAGCACGATGAACCAAAGCTGCAAGCTAAATGTATAGCCATCATTCACGACCATGCACAAGAGTTGATATCATCAGATTTGCCATGCTGACCACAGATTCTCTGATGAAACTCGTTCAATCGGACCATATATATGGCGTGAAGGAATCAGAAATATATACCGCCAGCATGAAATGGGAACAAGTACAATGTATGAGTCAAAGTAAGGAAATTAACAAAGATGGCACGGAGTGTGAATCCGAGGAAAGTTCAATGAGTGAATTGGACGAGAGCTCAGAGCGTGAATCTGAGGAAAGCTCGGAACGTGAATCCAAGGAAAGATCGGAGAACCCGGAATTTGATTTAGAGGAATGATCCGAGTGTGAATACGAGGAACAATTAGAGTTGGAAAACGAGGATAGATTGGAGTGGGAATAAGAGGAAAGATGGGAGTGTGATTACGAGGACAGATTGGAGTGTGAATACGAGGAAAGATCGGAGTGTGAATACGAGGAAAGATTGGAGTGTGAATACGAGGATAGATTGGAGTGTGAATTGTACTTTTGGCTGAGGACCCAGACACTTTGCTGCGCATGGCGGCCGCTAAAGGCCAGTTCGGATAACATGTCTTTCTTCTTGGTTAGGGCCTTTGTTGCGGAACAGTCATCAATAATGTACAAGGTTGGCTCGCCTTAAAACAATGGTAGAAAGCCCTCAGGTGGTCATGGAGCCGCTCCCCTGGATCAACCACGTACTCCTCTGAATCATCCCACACCCATGACCGCGTCTGATAGGCCTCGTTGAAACGTATGGTAGGGCAGAGGATTACAATATGCTTGAAGGCACCGAAGAAGGGCCCTTCAAGTAGGTCGAGGATGAATGCGGTTTTCCCACATCCTGTCTGCCCACAAACAATTGCCGAACAGGGACCATCTGGAAATGTAAACTTAGTAGAATGCGCTGACGAACCTGCCATCTTTAATGTTAAGCTGTGCATCCATTACAATATACATATAAACGTTCAATGCGCCCGCCGCCTCTGCCTTTTTTGTGATCTGTATGGTGATGCCCTCAGACGCATTCTCCACAGCCCTGCCACTACCGTGCAGCTGGTCGTCATCACTCGTCCTTAAGTCGAGCCACAGAGCATACTTACTGGTTAGGTACTCTCCTAGGGACACGTCTGACAATGCCAAGTCTTTTGCAGCTATTGCTACACTGGGGGTCTCGTTTACTCGTTGCTTTCAAAGGACTTCTTCACCTCATCCCACTGCTGGTAGCAACGCATGCCTTGGGCATAGAGTTGGTTGGGGATGCCCTCAATGGTCACCTCAATGGTCTTCAAAGACCAGTAGTATGCCCTTCATGCTGCGAGCCGGCACGTTCAGGTTGATGTTCCACAGTGTATCTCTTTTATTGTATACAAGCTTCCTGTGACGAAGCACACGGTCATACAGAATCGAGAGTCGACTTGTGTACTGGGTGCGTATCATGCGGGCCAACTCTGTTTGGGTAACCATGTCATACTCCAGCAATATGCCATCAATTTTGTAGCTTGCAGCGGTGTCGCCTGTTGCGTGAATCACGCGGTTGTAGTCGTTGAATGTGAGCTCGTATTCCAGTCTGTCATTAAGCGCGCTCTGGTAGAATGGCATGTGGCTCTCGAGGAGTTCAAAATCAAGCGGAACGTAGAACCTGTTACTATAAACATCGGCTACCGCCTTGTCCTCTTCCTCGGCCTCATCCTTGTCTCCTGCCCCCACTCGTATCTTAGTTGCGTTTTTCTGTCATCTGATGTGTCAATGCCCTGATACAGGAGGCCCTGTCTCTCCTGTGCAGTCCGCCACAAGTCGTGATAACTGTGGTACACATCGCTGTCATCAATAGACATGACCTCATTGCCAGAAATCTTGATTGTCATTTTCTTAACCACGGCACGGCCCAGGTTTTGCACAACGCTGCGGTTAACATCAGTCGATGTCAGCGTGATTGTAAAGGCCAGCCGTGCTGTCCCTGGGACAATGACGTCGTCTGCGCCTAGATTGGGGAAGCGAACCAGCAGTTGTTGGTTCTTGTCAGTAGTGCTTGGATTGTTTGTAACGACTACAGACTGTCGCACGCCCTTTATCACAAGCGGTTCGCGTATCCGGCGGTGTGGATTAAGTTTGCGTACTTAAGTACTCGTCATGTTGAATTCTTAATTACACTTATATCTTTAACACACAAACATGAAGTTTGATAACACAGGATTTGACGATGCAGATGAGGAGGGGGCTATGGGATGGGAGAGTAATGAGACTAACTTTGATGATGAGGAGACTAACCTGATTGACGAAACTTTAGATACGTCGAGTACGATTATTCCACCTTGGGCTAATACTGAAATGCCTGCGGGGTTAACAGAAGATCAGTTGGGTTCCAAAGAAGAAACTGAAGTCTTAGTTACAAGGTGGGAGAAGGCAGTGTCTAAGCATGGGCTGCAGGCCACTCTGGAGTTTAGATCGTCTCAACAAGGTGACCTTTGAGTTTAGTGGGGCCGAGAATGGAAGCTTCTGACATGGAAGAACAATCCCAACAAATTCATCTCTCCTAGGAGTATCCTAGATTACGGTGGTACACAGCTTGCTCGGGCTCTTGGAGTGACCCCTGAACTATCCACAATGGCAGCAAAAGCCCTACAAGGTGTTGACCAAGCTGCTGCTAAAGCGGAAGCTGCACTTCCAAAGTTAGAAATGAGCAGCCCCGAAGCCATGACAGAGCAAGGTGGTGTGAAGAAAAACAAGCTTCATAGAGGGCGTTCATAACGCCATAGAAGACCTAGGTACACACACAAACAGACAACGAACTACCACTCAGAGAGCTTATGGGGCTTGATAAGGCTATGCAGACCCAGAGGGGTGAGCTGGTCAGCAACCTAGCTAAGATAACTGAGATAGAAAGGAATATAAAACATCGGGAAGCTAAAATGGCAAGCCTGGAGGAGGAAGGGAGGGGTGATAGTCGAGCATGGAGATTCCAAGCAAATGAGCTTGCAGAGCTGCAGGACCTGCGGCGTGTCCGTGTTGAGGCTGCCTCTGTAAACCGTGAACGTCTGCGAACCCAAATTAACTGCATCAGGGAAACGATCAACAGACTTCTTAACGAGGACACAACGCTAGCTGAGCGTGTACACACTCTGTTCCGAGAGCAGGGTATAACAATAGCCTCCATATTAACTGCGATTGGATTGGCAATCTCGACCCTGGTAGTTGCTTTTGACGGGCGGAGGGAGCACTAGTCCAACCCCCGCACCAATGCCGACACCAGCTGATAAGCCTGGTTTAAAGGAATGGATTAAAAAACAGCTGAACTCCTTGGCAAACGTCCTGAAGAGCCTAGCCGGTAAGGCAGCAGCTGCCCTTCCAGGAATCATTGGCTCCATCGTATCATGGCTGCTTACGTCAGCTGCAAAGGTGGCTGGTTGGATGGCAGAACATGCATGGGCCGCAGCTGTGGCGGTGGGGGGAGTTATCCTCCTGATACTCCGTGACTTACTACGTAGCAAACCAAAGCACAGATAAGCCTATAGCGATTCCGCCTATAATAAGAGCGGTTTTCTCATCCTCGTGTGCCCCACGCAGACCGGTCTCGTCCATAGGGGCCTACCCTGGAGAGGGGAGTTCCATATCTGTATCTGGCGGAGGGTCAAAGCTTCCTCTATCCGGAACCACCGGAACCAAGTTGACATCAGCATTGCTGCCTATCTGCTGCTCCTCAGTTGCAATGGTAATCAGATTGTTGTACCCAGCAACGTCTCCAATGGCGAGGCTCATATCAGACGGAGCCATGTACAGGCCCGTTCCAAACACATAATCAACCTTTAAAGAGGTATTCTGGAGGACGTTCTGATACCGTCGGATAGATGACGGAATATCCACTGGGGAGTTGATGGCATCCTCAACGTTGGCCTGAAATTGCTTTTGAGCATCAAAGGACGTTCCAACACCTAGTATCTCTGAGCGGGTCTGCGCCTGAGCCTCAAGAATGGCCCATACATAAGTCCTGATGCTGTCGTTAATTCGCTCAACGCCGGTTTGTGTAAAACCCTCAGACGGGTCCAGTATGAAGGTACTCCAGGCCTCATCTGCTTCAGGTCCCTGTGCTAGATGTAAAACAGCACCCATTCTCTCCTGAAAGGATTGTAGGTTTTTCGCGTGAGCAAAACCTGGCTTTGTATCCTTTTCCGCCTCAAAGGCCATCCGTGTAGGGTCATAACGAACGTTTCGACCAGCAACCTTGACGACACTCCCGTAACCATACGCATCATGTGCATATAAGATACCAAGACCACTATTAGCTACGGTTGCCTTCTCATATGCCCTCTTGTCATATGTATTGTTATAGGGGTCATAGGCATGATCCTGAGGTAGAGGCGCTTGCAGTTCTGCTAATAGGCGACGCACTGTGTAATAAAGGTGAAAGGTGTATAGAGCTTTCACGAGTGGAATCCCAGCCTCGAGGTGGTCGTGGGATGACACACCGCAGCCGGATGTTGCACACCACACTGCAAAGTTTACCTGGTTCTGCCAAAACTGCATTGGATTTGTCAACCAGTCTTTTACTACTTTGTCCGCTGTTGCCGGTGGCACTTTATAGTTACTGAATAGATCAGGAAACTTTGCTCTGAATGTACCACCATTGTGAACAACTTGAATTGTTTGTCGGGTTAGTTTATCTCCCACACCATATGAGGCTGGATACACCCCGCCCGCTTTATATGTAGCTTTTCTATTGAAACTAAAGGCTTGTTTATTCATAGCGCTATGTATCACACTCTGTCAAATGTTCAAAGCGGCGACGCTGTGTCCCTGCAAAATCCTATTGACAACACTGCGGGCAGTCTATGTGTTGGCCTAAGGTCAATCACGTATACTGTGGGCTGGTACAATCTCGAATCAAACGAGACCATTCAATGGCAGTCAAGAACTTCAGAAGAGGGAGGATCTGTCCAATTAAAAAACTGGTCTCTGGAGTTTCAGCCTTCTTCAGCAGCAGATTACATCAATAGGTCTTAGTTTAGAGGTTAATGGTGCAAATGGGGTTATAACCCTCACAATTCCTCTGTAATTATGGACCTAGGCAAAAACCGGCAAGCACTGTGCGTGGTGCTGACCTCTCGGAATATGCCACAAAGACCTATGTATCTATTGGTGACTCACAAAAAATAAATGCCGTAGGGTACACAATGGAAGGGGATCTTAATATGGATGGCAACATGATCACGGGACTTCCTACGATAGGCCTTCCATCCTCTGGAGGACAAGCAATGTCATACCAAAACACAATAGATCTGGTAACTACCGCAGCCAATTCACGCGTTAGCAAACAAGGTGATGATATGTACGGAGACCTTGAAATGGGAGATAATAAAATCGTTCTGTTGGGAGACTCAATATCGCCTAAAGATGCTGCTAATAAAAAGTATGTTGATGCACAACACAGACAGCATCGCAGGGACCTGAGAGAACACATAAACTCCCAAACGACACATCTCATTGCTATTTGGGCAGAAGCAAGTGGTGCTCTTCGCAGAGGATATGAGTGGTCGTTTGGCCATGGGGCTAGGGGTCGAGACTCTCAAGACTCAAGCTGTGGATATACCATGTTATGTAATGGCAAGATCATTTGTATGGGGTTGTCTTCGGGTGTTGGTGCTGATACTGGTTCTATAGCAGTCGTTCCTGTTATTAATGGAACGAATCAAGTGGTAGGAATAAGTAAGCCTGCTAACCAACGGGCTGTTGTAATAACTTTAGACAAGCCTTTACAGCTAGAACAGAGGGGCGACTTGGTCTGTAGCTTCACTCCTAATTGAACTTGATATATAGACTTATGTATACAAAGACAGTATGAAACAACAACCAACGACTGCACCGTTAAATCCGGAGCCTCCTTCATGTGGTCTGGGGCACTCCTATCGGCTAAATGAGATCAGTCTTAAGAAGCAATACCTTGAGAAAGAAATTGAAAAATATGGTGCTATGTACAAAAAATATAGGTGTGCAGTAAACTCAGTGGACGCTGTAGACACTGCTTTAGTTGCTGTAGGTATGTGTCTTGGCGCAAGTGGTGCAGGTGTAATGTCTACAGTAGTTGCCATTCCTATTGCCACAGTGTTGGATGCTACTGGAGCCGCTTGTGGGCTACTTGTAATTGCTGGAAAATTCATCAGTCGGCGGCTGACCATTAAGTTGAAAAAGCATGACCAGATCCGCATTCTCGCTCAGAGCAAATTGAATACCATTGCTGACATTGTATCGGCGGCGCTTGAAGATGGGTATATCTCAGATGATGAGTTTAAGCTCGTTTCGGTCGAGATCATGAAATATAGTCAAATGAAAAGTGACATTAAAGCAAAATGTTTGAAAGCGGCAGAATCGCCCCCTAGCCCTGCTAAGGTATGACACTGACAGTCCATTTGAAGAGTGGGGGTTGTTAGATATAATGGAGGCGGCGATAAAATCTTTCTGCAACGATCATACTGGAGTCAAACAAAATACGGACCAGTGGGAGACCACGAGGAAGGGCTGCGTTGGAGGAAGTGACTACTCCTCTATCATAGGGCAAAACTACTTCAGCAGCTAAAGCAAGAAGCTGACAGAAAAAAATAGCAACGAGGGTGTTCGCTTTAGTGCACCCTGCCTCTGGGGTACGACTTTTGAGGAGGTTGCAATTGCGGTATTGGAGAAGGTGTACGACACCAAGGTCTACGGAAATAATATCTATATTGAGGGCGGCGCGACGGCCTACTCTCCGGATGGCTTTTGTGTGCTCCCGATCCGGCGGGCTGGAGTGGATGCTGTCTGTCTGGGGCATCCTGAGGAGGTTGTACTGCTCGAGATAAAGTGCCCCTACACTCGGAGTCCTGGGAGGGTGATTTCGAATATGTATAAGCCTCAGGTTCTGTTGGGTCTGCACCACAGTCCGGTGGCGACCATCGGCGTGTTTGTCGACTGCGTTTTCAGGTTGTGCTCCTTTGAAGACCTGGAGAGGGCTGAGGCGTATAACCAGGTGTATCACAAGGATCAGAAGAAGTATAAAGAGACGGTGGCTTGGGGGTGGGTGTCCATTGAGGGGCTTGAAGACGGCGACTATAGTGCGAACCGGAGGTTTAATAGTTGCCTGGGCTTGGAACAGGAGCATCACGGTCCTTGGTTGGAAAGACAGAGTGGGACCACAGAGAGGCCGACGGGGGCTTTCTACTGTTGGAGGCTCTTTACGATGAGATTGATAACCGCTCGTCCCGATCCCGACTTTATCGAGAAGAACGACGTTAAGGTTGCCCAGTTTATACAGGACCTCAACCGCGTGAAAAATGGAACTTACAGCGACGGTCGCAGATATTTATCACTCGATGACCTCTATGGTGACTAACTACTGGTGTGGGCCTATACCATAGGGGCTGGAAGGGCTGGGCTCATATGGTATAGTATAGGGGGGAGGTGCGAGCGGTTCGGTGACTCATGTGAGTCACCCTGTATATGTGTGTTTTCTGGGTTTCTGCATTAGATTGCTGTGCTCGTAGCCCCAGTCTCTATACTACTAATGTAGAATCGCTCGGGTACAATTATGTGAGGTATACGTCTATTGATAGCGGTTCATCAAGGTTAATCAGTTGTGAGTTACTGATAACCTATGACTTTCCCGATGTCAATGTCGATGTACGCAGCTCTTGGTAGAACAGAAAGCTTCTTGCTAATCAACTGGAGCTGTACGCACATGACAATCAGAAACGCACGAGCAGGATTAATGAACCTTATATTGTTGTGAAATTTTAATAAGCGTATTGTGTTTTCAGTGAATGTGATTTCTGAACCATGGCATCCGAGGAGGTGTGTGAGTGGCGAGTGGCTGTTTCACTTCTAGCTGCTTCCAAGAAATTCCAGATATCTCAGCTGGGTGACAAATGCGTCCAGTTTCTACAGGACAACGTCAACGAAGAAAACGTGTGCGTGATTCTAAATGAGTCTCAAGCACGATGAACCAAAGCTGCAAGCTAAATGTATAGCCATCATTCACGACCATGCACAAGAGTTGATATCATCAGATAAATTTGCCATGTTGACCACAGATTCTCTGATGAAACTCGTTCAATCGGACCATATATATGGCGTGAAGGAATCAGAAATATATACCGCCAGCATGAAATGGGCACAAGTACAATGTATGAGTCAAAGTAAGGAAATTAACAAAGATGGCACGGAGTGTGAATCCGAGGAAAGTTCAATGAGTGAATTGGACGAGAGCTCAGAGCGTGAATCTGAGGAAAGCTCGGAACGTGAATTCAAGGAAAGATCGGAGAACCCGGAATTTGATTTAGAGGAAAGATCCGAGTGTGAATACGAGGAACAATTGGAGTGGGAAAACAGAGGATAGATTGGAGTGTGAATACGAGGAAAGATGGGAGTGTGATTACGAGGACAGATTGGAGTGTGAATACGAGGAAAGATCGGAGTGTGAATACGAGGAAAGATACGGAATAGATTGGTGTGAATACGAGGAAGATTGGAGTGTGAATGTGAATACGAGGATAGATGACGAACAATTGAGAGTGTGAGTGTGAAACGAGGATAGATTGGAGTGTGAATACGACGAACAATTGGAGTGAAAAAACGAGGAAAGATTGGAGTGTGTGAATACGAGGAAAGATTGGAGTGTGAATACGAGGATAAGATGGAGTGTGAGTGTGAATGGAGAGGAAAAACAGAGGGGAGTGTGAATACGAGGAAAATTGGAGTGTGATACGACGAGGAAAGATGATGGAGTGTGAATTGGACGAGGAAAGATTGGAGTGTGAATACGAGGAAAGATGGAGTGTGAATACGAGGGAACGATTGGAGTGTGAATACGAGGATAGATTGGAGTGTGAATACGAGGAACAATTGGAGTGTGAATACGAGGAAAGATGGAGTGTGTGAATACGAGGAACAATTGGGAGTGTGAATACGAGGAAAAGATTGGAGTGTGAATACGAGGAAAGATTGGAGTGTGAATACGAGGAGTGAATACGATTGGGAGTGTGAATACGAGGAACAATACGAGGAAACAATTGTAGTGTGAATACGAGGATAGATGGGAGTGTGAATACGAGGAACAATTGGAGTGTGAATACGAGGAAAGATGGGAGTGTGAATACGAGGAACAATTGGAGTGTGAATACGAGGAAATTGGAGTGTGAATACGAGGAACAATTGGAGTGTGAATACGAGGAAAGATTGGAGTGTGAATACGAGGAACAATTGGAGTGTGAATACGAGGATAGATTGGAGTGTGAATACGAGGAACAATTGGAGTGTGAATACGAGGATTGGAGTGTGAATACGAGGACAGATTGGGAGTGTGAATACGAGGAAAATTGGAGTGTGAATACGAGGAAAGATGGGAGTGTGAATACGAGGAAGATTGAGAGTGTGAATACGAGGAGTGGATACGAGAATTGGGAGTGTGAATACGAGGAATGGGAGTGTGAATACGGGGAGTGTGAATACGAGGAAAGATGGGAGTGTGAATACGAGGAACAATTGGAGTGTGAATACGAGGAAAGATCGGAGTGTGAATACGAGGAACAATTGGAGTGTGAATACGAGGAAAGATTGGAGTGTGAATACGAGGAACAATTGGAGTGTGAATACGAGGAAAGATGGGAGTGTGAATACGAGGAACAATTGGAGTGTGAATACGAGGAAAGATAGGGAGTGTGAATACGAGGAACAATTGAGAGTGTGAATACGAGGAAAAGATCGGAGTGTGAATACGCGGAACAATTGGAGTGTGAATACGAGGAAAGATGGGAGTGTGAATACGAGGAACAATTGGAGTGTGAATACGAGGAAAGATGGGAGTGTGAAACGAGGATAGATTGGAGTGTGAATACGAGGAAAGATTGGAGTGTGAATACGAGGAACAATTGGAGTGTGAATACGAGGATAGATTGGAGTGTGAATACGAGGAACAATTGGAGTGTGAATACGAGGAAAGATGGGAGTGTGATCACGAGGAACAATTGGAGTGTGAATACGAGGAAAGATGGGAGTGTGAATACGAGGATAGATTGGAGTGTGAATACGAGGAACAATTGGAGTGTGAATACGAGGAAAGATGGGAGTGTGAATACGAGGATAGGATAGACGGAGTGTGAATACGAGGATTGGAGTGTGAATACGAGGAAAATTGGAGTGTGAATACGAGGAAAATTGGAGTGTGAATACGAGGATAGATGGAGTGTGAATATCGAGGAAAGATTGGAGTGTGAATACGAGGAAAGATTGGAGTGTGAATACGAGGAAACAATGGAGTGTGAATACGAGGAAAGATTGGAGTGTGAATACGAGGAAAGATTGGAGTGTGAATACGAGGAAAGATTGGAGTGTGAATCACGAGGAAAGATTGGAGTGTGAATACGAGGAACAATTGGAGTGTGAATACGAGGAACGAGAAAGATTGGAGTGTGAATACGAGGAAAGATTGGAGTGTGAATACGAGGAAAGATTGGAGTGTGAATACGAGGAAAAATTGGAGTGAATACGAGGAACAATTGGAGTGTGAATACGAGGAAAGATTGGAGTGTGAATACGAGGATAGATTGGAGTGTGAATACGAGGAAAGATTGGAGTGTGAATACGAGGATAGATTGGAGTGTGAATACGAGGAAAGATTGGAGTGTGAATACGAGGAACAATTGGAGTGTGAATACGAGGAAAGAAGGGGAGTGTGAATACGAGGATAGATTGGAGTGTGAATACGAGGAAGATTGGAGTGTGAATACGAGGAAAATGGAGTGTGAAACGAGGATAGATGGGAGTGTGAATACGAGGAACAATTAGAGTGTGAATACGAGAGAAAGATTGGGAGTGTGAATACGAGGAAATTGGAGTGTGAATACGAGGAAAGATGGGAGTGTGAATACGAGGAAAAAATTGGAGTGTGAATACGAGGAAAGATGGGAGTGTGAATACGAGGAACAATTGGAGTGTGAACGAGGAGGAAAGATTGGAGTGTGATACGAGGAACAGATTGGAGTGTGAATACGAGGAAAGATGGGAGTGTGAATACGAGGAAAGATTGGAGTGTGAAAAGCTAGATGGGTGTGAATGAAATACGAGGAAACAATTGGAGTGTGAATACGAGGAAAGATGGGAGTGTGAATACGAGGAAAGATTGGAGTGTGAATACGAGGAAAAATTGGAGTGTGAATACGAGGAAAAGATGGGAGTGTGAATACGAGGACAATTGGAGTGTGAATACGAGGAAAGATTGGAGTGTGAATACGAGGAAAGATGGGAGTGTGATAACGAGGAAAGACGAGGAGTGTGAATAACGAGGAAGATTGGAGTGTGAATACGAGGAAGGAAAATTGGAGTGTGAATACGAGGTAGATGGAGGAGTGTGATACGATGGGAAGATAGGTGTGTGAATACGAGGAAAGATTGGAGTGTGAATACGAGGAAACAAGAGGAGTGTGAATACGAGGAAAGATGTGGAGTGTGGACACGAGGGAAAGCTCGGATGTGAATACGAGGAAACGAGGAAAGAATGGAGTGTGATTCGAGAAAGAGGAAGTGTGCATCCGAGGAAAGTGATGAATCGTGCAAAGCTCGGAGTGTGAAATCCGAGGAATAGATGGGAGTGTGAATACGAGGATAGATTGGAGTGTGAATACGATGATAGATCGGAGTGTGAATACGAGGAACAATTGGAGTGTGAATACGAGGATACGATGTTAGTGTGAATACGAGGAACAATTGGAGTGTGAATACGAGGAAAGATCGGAGTGTGAATACGAGGAACAATTATAGTGTGAATACGAGGAAATATGGGAGTGTGAATATGAGGAACAATTGGAGTGTAAATACGAGGATAGATGTGAGTGTGATCACGAGGAACAATTGGATGTGTGAATACGAGGAAAGATTGGAGTGTGATTACGAGGAACAATTGGATGGTGAATACGAGGATAGATCGGATTGTGAATACGAGGAACAATTGGAGGGTGAATCTGAGGAAAGATGGGAGTGTGATTACGGGGATAGATTGGAGTGTGAATACGAGGAAAGATTGGAGTGTGAATACGAGGATAGATTGGAGTGTGAATACGACGCAAACAATTGGAGTGTGAAAACGAGGATAGATGGGAGTGTGAATACGAGGAACAATTGGAGTGTGAAAACGAGGAAAGATGGGAGTGTGATCACGAGGAACAATTGGAGTGTGAATACGAGGAAAGATGGGAGTGTGATTACGAGGATAGATTGGAGTGTGAATACGAGGATAGATCGGAGTGTGAATACGAGGAACAATTGGAGTGTGAATACGAGGATAGATGGGAGTGTGAATACGAGGAACAATTGGAGTGTGAATACGAGGAAAGATGGGAGTGTGAATACGAGGAACAATTGGAGTGTGAATACGAGGAAAGATGGGAGTGTGAATATGAGGAACAACTGGAGTGTAAATACGAGGATAGATGGGAGTGTGATCACGAGGAACAATGGAATGTGTGAATACGAGGAAAGATTGGAGTGTGATTACGAGGAACACTTGGATAGGGAATACGAGGATAGATCGGATTGTGAATACGAGGAACAATTGGAGGGTGAATACGAGGACCAATTGGAGTGTGGATAGATCGGAGTGTGAATACGAGGAACAATTGGAGTGTGAATACGAGGATAGATCGGATTGCGAATACTCGGAACAATTGGAGTGTGAATACGAGGAAAGATGGGAGTGTGAATACGAGGATCAATTGGAGTGTGAATACGAGGAAAGATGGGAGTGTGAATATGAGGAACAATTAGAGTGTGAATACGAGGATAGATTGGAGTGTGAATACGAGGAACAATTGGAGTGTGAATACGAGGAAAGATGGGAGTGTGATTACGAGGAAAAAATTGGAGTGTGAATACGAGGAAAGATCGGAGTGTGAATACGAGGAACAATTGAGAGTGTGAATACGAGGAGGAGTGTGAATACGAGGATTGGAGTGTGAATACGAGGAAAGATTGGAGTGTGAATACGAGGAACAGAAAGAGTGTGAATACGAGGAAGATTGGAGTGTGAATACGAGGAACAATTGGAGTGTGAATACGAGGAAAGATGGGAGTGTGATTACGAGGAAAAAATTGGAGTGTGAATACGAGGAAAGATCGGAGTGTGAATACGAGGAACAATTGGAGTGTGAATACGAGGAAAGATTGGAGTGTGAATACGAGGAACAATTGGAGTGTGAATACGAGGAAAGATGGGAGTGTGAATACGAGGAACAATTGGAGTGTGAATACGAGGAAAGATTGGGAGTGTGAATACGAGGAAAGATTGGAGTGTGAATACGAGGAAAGATTGGAGTGTGAATACGAGGAACAATTGGAGTGTGAATACGAGGAAAGATGGGAGTGTGATCACGAGGAACAATTGGAGTGTGAATACGAGGAAAGATGGGAGTGTGATAACGAGGATAGATTGGAGTGTGAATACGAGGAACAATTGGAGTGTGAATACGAGGGTAGATTGGAGTGTGAATACGAGGAATACGAGGAATAGATTGGAGTGTGAATACGAGGAAAGATTGGAGTGTGAATACGAGGAACAATTCCAGTGTGAATACGAGGATAGATGGGTGTGTGATTACGTGGAACATGAGGAGTGTGAATCCAAGGAACATTCGCTGTGTGAATACGAGGAAAGATGTGGAGTGTGGATCCAAAGAACATTCGCTGTGTGAATACGAGGAAAGATTGGAGTGTGATTCCGAGGAAAGCTCGAAGTGTGCATCCGAGGAAAGCTCAAAGTGTGAATCCGAGCAAAGCTCGAAGTGTGAATCCGAGGAAAGCTCAAAGTGTGAATCCGAGCAAAGCTCGGATTTTAAATCCGAAGAAAACCCTGACTGTGAATCCGAGTAAAGCTCCGAGTGTGAATCCGTGTAAAGCTCTAAGTGTGAATCTGAGGAAAGCTTGGAGTCTGAATCCGAGGAAAGCCAGGAATGTGAATCCGAGGAAAGCTCAGAGTGCGAATCCGAGTAAAGCCCGTGGTGCAAATCCATAAGCTAATTGAAATTTATCGGAGGATAAGTTGCAATGCTGAAAGTATACCATATAATCATTCTCAACTTAATACACTAGTCTACCCCAAAACTGGATCACATTCTTTCATAAGAAAAATCTCCGAACGAAGCAACCAACAGAGACACCGAATTAAAAACAGCTCTAAGGAAACCCACAGGGTTTTTCCCAATGTAGGAAGGACTAGATAGTGGACGCGCTGGGAATCCAAGAGGCAATCCACGAGGAATCCTAAGTCGTGTAAAAGGAATACCACGGGGAAACCCATGGTTTGATCGACAGAAACAATTGTTTTTGATGGGCCGCCCAGAAGTAGGCCGATGGGTAAGCCCGTGCTCGATGGCATGTCTGAGGAGAAGAAATTCCAGGTCGTCAATCTTACTGCCGACGTCATTTCTTCTTCCGAATTAGGTTGAGTAACGCGCATTAATGTATTAGCGCATATAAGTCTGAGAACGTCACAGAACATCTGCCTTGCATAAAGTCAAAATAAAAATGTCTTTTTGTGAGTTTCGCTCGATTATAAATGCTGCTTTTATATGAATTTTCAATATTAGACAATACCTATGTAGTGGCAGTAGGTATGGGCTGCTTATTGTGTCTTGATGAGGATTGCAGTAGAAAAAGTACAAATATACACAAGAGATCACTAAGACACAAGTCCACTTTCTGACACTTTCACCAATTAGAGATAGTTCACTCGAGATCATCGGTAATACATTCGCTGTTATGTTATATCCACCAATCTCCGTGAAATTACCTGACTCTGAACCCTGTTTGCTGACGTCATAATCCGACGGCTCTCAGCGCTG